>JAMPIV010001295.1:0-70000 GCA_024509875.1 Oreohelix idahoensis | reverse complement strand
GGGATCGAAGAGGGAAGGCAAACCCGGTCCCAAAAAGTGCTGTGCTGAAGTCGGATGTGTCGGCCGAAAGGCGCAAATATTGCAGCTCCGGTGTAAACAGACACAACGCAACTAACGTCCTTTTCAGGACGAACGAGGAAGAAGAGGAAGAAAAAGAAATTTTAAAAAATAAAAAACCAATACCATTCATCATCATTTTCCTCTTTGCTCCTTCCATCACTCCGGCTGGTTTGCTTGCAGGAAGCCTGCACATGCTTTTGCAGCTGTGATTTCTGTAGCAATCTGTTTAACATGATGAGGTTCCAGCCTCATGCATAACCTCATAGTATTCACCTTGTACAGCATGTCCGAGGCAGCAGTAGTGCAATTCTTTTTGGGGGGTTTCATCAGAGACCTCTGGGAATGCATGGAGGCATATCTAGTCATCCTCATATGACCACCACTTAAGCACAATGCTACAGTATTCAAATGTGGAAGTGAACCTGTCTCTGAGGCTAATTAAACCCTCAATGACTCTTGAAATCATCCACAAACAACCCCCTGTGGTGAAACATGGTGAGAATCCAGTATTGCACACTAAGCTTGGAGGAGTCACTTGAGCCCCAGGCATAACTCTAGCTTATAAGCTGCAAGTAGGAGGATCTCACTTTGGGCCCATGATGAGTTTTGGGAGCTGAGAAGTGGAACTGTGTAGGACGTGAGAATTCCTCGGGAGAGCCCAGAACCAAAGCACAGTATTTTAGCTCTGCACATTAAGAGCCCCCCCTTGGATGGCAGGGAATGCACGGTAATCCACGCGCTTCTTCCTCCTAGCTTGGGACCAGAATTTATGATCCGTTAAATGCCAGCCAAGCTGGAGAAACTGGAGCTCATTACTTCAACTCAACATTTTTCGGAATGGCAGAAATGCCACATGAAAAACCTAGATCTAACGGCAGAAATGCCACAGGAAAAACCTAGATCTAACGGCAGAAATGCCACTGGAAAAAACCTAGATCTACAATGTAGATAAAACCAAGGAGTCTTCAATGTGGTATTGGCTGCAAAATAGCGAGAAGCTCAGCAGTCCTATTTAAACAACAACAACAAAGACCCCTGGGAACTACACAGGGGAATATATTTCAATAAGAATAAAATGCAGTGAAGCTGACAACTAGCACAGCTCGAAATATTTTGAAATATAGAATACTGAAATTACTGCAACATTTAATATCAGATTATACTCTTCCTCGAACTAATACATTAGTAATTTCAAGAGGACTAATAGCAATTCCATGTATAATGTCATTTTTGCCTGGACTAAAAACCCAAATCAAAATTGGTGTATTTTCAAATGCTGTCCACATCACATTGCCTATTTTTAATATTTTTTTTTTTAAACTGCTAAACGGAACATCACAAACTATCGTTTACAAAAAACATTGCCACTTTCAAAACGTACACTTGTCAGGGTATGAAACCATTGTAAACAAAATTATGAATGTTATTACCAAATGTGTTTACATAAAACACACATTCACATATAAACAATGGAAGTCACTAAGATATAATATCACTCATGCTAGGATTTTAGTTTTGTACTGTCCCGTTTTCCTTCATCTTTCCCAGTAGTATCATGCATTCCATCTTTCCTCTTCTAAGACCTTGTCTTAAAAATGTTAACTGCCTTCTTATTTTTACAATGACTTGTCTTTTTGCCCCAACGAACTCAGGACCTCATATCAGAATTATTAGCTGTCCTTGATAAACCACATCCCAAATGAAGCCAAAGTTAAACAGCGGCATCTCGGGCAGGTTAGACTGTTGGCCACTGCTGTTTTACTTGTGTATTAACAAGATAAAGAGGATAACAATAACCGCATTTAATCACTGACTGCTTTAACAGGAATGTGCGATTGTACCACTAATAATTAATATCATAATTATTCTTTAAGGTGTTACTTTTGTTGGGTTTATTGTGGCAGGTTAATCTGCAGGTTTTCATGATGTCGAGCAATATCTCTTTGACTTGTGTCGGGTAGACAATTAGTATGCCATCAAAACCTAGGTCTCTTATCTCAACTGGCCGTCGCAGCAGTCGTAAGTGGGCAGTCGTAAACACGTGAACGGTGTTCACACACTTTTAACACCGCGCAAAATATTGTTGTAGCTAATATAATACAGCATCATCATCATCAGTTGCCATCTCCACAACGAAGGTTTGGCTGTAATGGATCTCCAACGTCTTCTGTCTCTTGTCTTGATTGTGCACTCTGATAGACTCTTTCCTGTCCATCTCTTGATGTTATCTTCCCAATTATTGTGCTGTCTTCCCCTTGCACGTTTGCCTTCAACTCTCCCTTCTGTTATGGTCTTCTGCAAGGTGTTATGCCTTTTTATGTGGCCAAAGTATTTTAGCTGCAGAACTTTGACCTCCCTCATTAGTTCTCTTTTCATACCTAGATTTTCTAGGACCTCCTTATTTGTTTTCATCTCTTTCCATGAGATACGCCCCATTCTTCTATATATCCACATTTCAAGAGCCTCAATTCTTTCTTCCAAATGCTTATTCATCGTCCATGTTTCTGCACCATACAGAAATGCAGAATATATATAACACTTTATGATTCTCAGTTTTAATTAGTGAGATAACTGTTTGGATGTCAGTATATGTTTCATGTTGTTGAATGTAGCTTTGGCCATTCCTATTCTCTTCTTGATTTCTGTTTCACATCTGCCATCTTCTGTTATTATATGACGAAGATATACGTAGCTCTTGACTTGTTCCAGGATTTTCCCATTTACGCTTATCTTTAATGTGGGTTTATCGTCTGTTTTGCTAATTATCATAGTTTTTGTTTTCTCAATATTAATGTCGAGTCCATATTCATGACTTATACTGTTCACTTGCTTCACTAGTTCTTGTAACTCCTGTTCGCTTTCAGCTAACAACACGGTATCATCTGCATATCTAAGGTTGTTTATTGACCTTCCACTGATGTTCAGTCCTGGTATTTCCTGTATCTGTTTGAAAATTTTTTCGGTGTATAAATTAAATAGGCAGGGGGACAGCACACAACCTTGTCTGACACCTCTTTTTATGTCTATGTATGGTGAATAATTCCTTCCCGATCTTACTGTGGCAGTTTGCTTCCAATAAAGGTTACTGAGTATTCTTATATCTTTTCCATCAATACCTATGTCTTTGAGGCATTCAATTATTTTCTCATGATGGACTCTGTCAAAAGCCTTCTTATAGTCAATGAAGCACATATACATACTTTTTTGGACCTCTGTATATTTTTCTGCTAATATTCTTAGGCAAAATATTGCCTCTCTTGTTCCACTGTTCCGTCTAAAACCAAACTGTTCTTCTTGGATTTCGCTGTCTACTTTACTTTTTATTCTTTCCTGTATGATTTTGAGCAGTATCTTAATTGCATGACTCATCAGGCTGATTGTTCTGAAGTCTGAACATTCTGTTGCATTTGGTTTTTTGGGCAATGTTATGAAAACTGATGTCTTCATGTCGTGTGGTACATATCCTGTATTGTATATTCATTCATCATTCATAACCCTCCACTCCCAAAGGAGCATAGGCCTTCAACAAACACATGCCAAGTCCTCCTGTCACGTGCCATCATCTCAAGTTCTTTCCATGTTCTCCTCATCATTTTCACCTCTGTTTCCAACTCTCTTCTCCATGTACTTCTTGGTCTTCCTCTGCCTCTCTTGCCCTGGGGGTTCCAGAACAAGGACTGCCTTGTAATGCTATCAACAGGTTTCCTCAGTGTGTGTCCTATCCATCGCCATCGTCTTCTTCTCATCTCTTGTTCCACTGGCACTTGTCCAGTTCTTGTCATCAGTTCCACATTGGTAACCTTGTCATACCATTTTAATCCCTCTATTCTACGCAAGCACCCATTTATGAAAGTCTGTAGCTTTTTGGTTGTTGTCTTTGTTGTTCTCCATGTCTCCGAGCCATACAATAGGACTGACTTCACATTTGAGTTGAAGATTCTTATTTTCGTGTTGGATCCTATTTCTCTTGATCTCCATATATTTCCCAATGCAATGAAAGCTCCTCTTGCTTTTTGTATTCTTATTTTGATATCGCTGTCTGTCCCTCCAACTTTGTCTATATTACTGCCAAGATATGTGTATGATTCTACATCTTGTATTGGTGTTTCTTCAAGTTCAACCCTGTTTTCATTACCTGCATTTATTCGCATTATTTTTGTCTTTTCCCTGTGTATTTTCAGACCCAATTGCTGTGACCTCTCATCGAGTGTTTTCAATTTGTCCTGCATCTGATTACGGTTATGGGACAGGAGAGCCAAATCATCAGCAAAATCCAGATCATCCAACTGCTTAGTCAGAGTCCACTGGATTCCATTTCTGTTGTGTGTTGTCGATGATCTCATAACCCAATCTATTGCCAGCAAGAAAAGAAATGGAGACAAGAGGCATCCCTGTCGCACTCCTGTTCTTATCCCAAATGGTTCTGTAAGCTGTCCTTCATGAAGAACTCTGCACGTCATGTCTTCATAGGTTTTCTTTATTAAATTAATGATTTTCAGGGGAACTCCATAATGCCTCATCAATTTCCAAAGTGATTCTCTGTCCACACTGTCAAATGCTTTTTCGTAGTCCACAAATCCGATGTATAGTGGTGAATTCCATTCCAGACTTTGTTCAACTATTATTCTCAAAGTGGCTATCTGGTCTGTACATGATCTGTTTTGTCGAAAACCTGCTTGTTCATCTCTCAATTTCTTGTCTATGGACTCCTTTAATCTCTCAAGGATAATCCTGTTCAATACCTTTCCTGGCACTGATAGTAACATTATTCCTCTATAATTTGTGCACTCTTGTAGATTTCCCTTCTTAGGCAACTTAACCAGATATCCTTCCTTCCATTCTGCTGGTATCTCTTCTTTTTCCCAGACTTTACCAAGTAATTTATATAACATCTCTGTAGCCGTGTCGATATCTGCTTTGATGGCCTCTGCTGGAATGCCATCAGGTCCAGACGCTTTTCCATCTTTTAGAAGCTTTATGGCTTTCTTTATTTCTTCCTTCGTTGGTCTTTCACCGTTAATTTGTAGCTCTTCTTCTGCTGGCTGGATGTCCGGCGGGTTTTGTGGAGCTGGTCTTGTATTGTATATATCGTTGCATATTTCTGTGATTGTATCTATACCGATTTATACCATAACTTCATCGATTTCACAAAAGACTTCGATCGAGTCTGGCATGAAGGCTTATGGCAAGTAATGAGAAAATTCAATTTTGATACCAACATCATAGATATCATTGAAGCACTATACAAGGACGCAAGCAGTGCTGTTTTTGTAAGCAACGACATTGGAGAATTTTTCAAAACAACTGTAGGAGTTCGCCAAGGATGTATCCTGTCACCAGTGCTCTTTAATATATATCTAGAACATATTATGCAGGAGGCTCTCTACGATTATAAATCAACCATATCGATTGGAGGCCGACCTCTGTGCAACCTACGTTTTGCTGATGATATTGATCTGATAGCTGGATCAGAATCAGAACTTCAAGACCTTACCTCTAGACTGGAAAAAGTAACAAGAACGTATGGGATGGAAATTAATATAGAAAAAAGCAAGATATTGGTGAATAGCCATAAGAAACATGTTCCGACCAACATTACGTTAAATGGGCAAACGTTAGAAGAAGTTAACACCTTTAAATATCTCGGGTCCACTATATGTAGTGATGGAAGATCAATTAAAGAAATCAAGACAAGACTTGAGATGGCCTCAGCTGCCATGACAAGGTTGAATGTGATCTGGAAAAGTAACATCAGTTTTCCTGTGAAGATCAAATTATACAAATCACTTGTATTATCTATTCTCTTGTATGGGTGTGAGGGCTGGACTCTCACTGCAGATACGGAGCGAAGGATTCAGGCTTTCGAGCATAAATGTTATAGAAGAATTTTGCGCATTTGCTATAAAGAGCACAAAACAAATGTCTATGTTAGAGAGAAGATAAACACCTATGCAGGTCACAAAGAACCACTTTTGTCAGTAGTGAAACGTCGAAAGCTTGCCTGGTTTGGGCATGTAACTCGTCATGACTCCCTTTCGAAAACGATCCTTCAGGGAACAGTCGAAAGTAAACGGAGAAGAGGAAGGCAGAGAAAATCCTGGGCTGATAACATCAAAGAATGGGCAGGACACGGTTTTTCCACACTTGTACGCATTGCTGAGGATAGAGAGCAGTGGAGGACCCTGTCTGCTGATGCTTCCACCATGGCACCCCTACGACCCATGACGGGTTACGGGCTGAGAGAGAGAGATCTATACCAAAGCTCTCCAGAGCTTCTATCATTTCAATTTTTATGTTATCCATTCCTGCTGATTTTCCTTTTTGTATCATACGAATGGCATTCTCTACTTCTGATCTGAGAATGTTTGGGCCTTCATTAGAATCTGGTGATGGTTTTTTTACCTCTGTTGTCCTCGAATAGTTCTTTTACGTATTCTGCCCATCTGTTTGATATGTCTTTCTCATCAAGTAATATTACACCATTTTTGTTCTTGATACAGCTTCCTCCTTGTGCAAACCGCGACCGATTTGATAATTTATTTATTTCTTCATGCATATCTCTTGTCATGTGCTTTGCTTCCAAGTCTTCTATTTCCTTGCATTTTGTTTCTATCCACCGTGCTTTTGCTTCTCCACACATAGTACGTATGTCATTGTCTATTGTTTTATATTCTGGAGTGTTTTTTGCTTTCTTTCTGTCTGCCATTTTATTCAAGATGTCATATGTCATCCAAATTTGATTTTTCTTAGACTCCTTTTTAGGTAAATTTGCATTGCTGATTGTATGCTTGTTTTTAAGCATTCCCATTTTGCGGTTGCTTTTTCTTCTGGGTTTTCTCTTCTATACTGCTCCATGCTTTCTATCAATAACTGTTGATATTTATTTTTGACATCGATTAAATAATTCTGTTTTATATCTGGTTGTTTCAGCGCTGATATTTCTATCTGGGGTTCCTCCTGTCTTCTGTTTCCTGCTCTTTTCAGCTGTATATTTACTTTGATGACGACTGGATTGTGATCTGAATTTATGTCGGCGTCAGGATGTGTCTTTGCACTTGTGACACTGTTCTTAAATCTATGTTTTATCATCATATAGTCGATTTGATTTCGTGTTACATCTCCTGGGCTTTTCCATGTGTATAATTTCCTTGGGTGGTGTTCAAAAAAGGTGTTACATATGACCAGCTGGTTTTCTTCACAGAACTGGATAAGTCTGTCTCCTCTATCATTTCTTGTCCCTAATACATACTGTCCTACTATTTTCTTGTATTTTCCTTTTCCTACTTTTGCATTCATATCACCCATTACTATTGTGATGCTGCACTGTAATTCTGTCCTTCAACCGGCCCGATTCTGTGGTTCTATTTTGAATTTTCATCATTTTTTCCTTCTAATTTGTATATATATCGTGTTTGGTATTTTTGGGTAGATAATTAAATGGGGTCGTTTTATGATGGTAGGTTTATTTTACACTCGACCAGTTTTTCTTTCTTCTGATTTTCCGCGATTTTTCGTTGTTTACGGAAATCGCTATTTTTCGGGCACGCCTGTATTACGCGTCAGAAACGCACGTGGACGTGATGTCATTTGTGGACACGCGGTTTCAAATCTGATTGGCATAGCTCATAGTTATGTTTATTTTTCTAAGCATTTCCATTGGTCCGAGGGAAAGCTAGGGTATGCGTAGGAGAGAACACGCGGGGGTGGCCCCGGTGTGTATAAATAGCCAGTTAAACGGCGGGCAAGTCTCTCTGAAGAAATAATTGTCAGCCGTCAGACTTCGTATTATCGTCTCCACTGTGGGGAAAAACAGCGATAATCGGTATGTAGTAATTTTATTATCGTTTATTTATTAGAGGGTTCTTTGAGAAATTCGCCCGTAGTTAACTTCTTCGGGAACATTAACTTTTAAGTTTTAAAAACGATAGTGCCATCCATTATCATCTTTGAAGAACGATGTAAATGCAACAGTGTGCTTATTCTTTCTATGATTTTGGCCGTAGATAGGAATGTGTGAAGTTATAAGCTACACGTGTGCTCATAGTTGTAGAATGTTATGTAAAACCACCATTTATTCCTGGGTATTTACAAATGTAATTTTATTGGGAACTCCGCCCATGCCGGTCCCAAGCCCGGATGAAAAAGGAGGAGGGCGGCCTGCATGGAGGCCGTAAGGAGGCAGCCCCTCCACCATGCAAAGGCACAACAGGCCAATCACCTGTTTGTCTTAAACTATGATTACGAGAAATACAAGAGAGAAAACCGGACTGATTCTAAAGGCGACGAACTGGAACGGACTACGGACTACGACTTATGGAACTTGGAACACAAGAAGTATAAATGGGAAGGAAGAGGAGCTGGTGGAAGAGATGAGGAAAGCAAAACTAGAAATCCTGACTATAACAGAAACGAAGAAAAAAGGACAAGGAGTCATGGATCTCGATGGCAACACGTTGCTCTACAGTGGTGTACCCATATCTGAAAGAGCTAAAGGGGGCGTGGGTTGCATTGTGGCCCAAAATCAAAAAGATAGTATCAAGGGATGGAACTTTGTCTCGGAGCGCATTATGGTTGTAAAAACTAAAAGAAGGAGAAACCATAGTCAACCTGGTCATAGTGTATGGGCCAAATGAGGATGAGAGAGCAGAGGTCAAGGAGGAATTCTTCGAGCTGCTTCAAAGGACAGTGGATGACTGCCTAGATGAAGTTATCATGCTCGGAGATTTTAATGCCAGAGTTGGAAATGACCATGCTAGATGGGGTGGCGTTATCGGAAGATATGGAGAAGATACTCTCAATGACAATGGAAAGCGACTCCTTAGATTCTGCAGTGAGCAGAATCTGATCATTACAAACACAAAGTTCCCCCATAAGCGCATACATGCATACACTAGATGTGAACCAACCAAGAATGAGAAGTCAGTGATCGACTATGCCATTGTTCGGAGAAGCTCATTCAGATATGTCCGAGATGCAAGAGTCTGGAGGGGGCCAGAGATTGGAAGTGATCACTACCTGCTAACAATCAAACGAACAACTGAAAGAGTTGCTCAGCCTAGGAACTGCCCAACATCACGCAAGAAACCAAGTAAACGAGCAGGAGAAATGAGCATTAGGACCTACAAGCTGAGAGAGCCAGAAATTAAGACCAGATATCAGGGGCTTATTGCTACAGCAGTGAGCAACACAGAAGAACGACCTGATGACTTGGAAACCCTCTGGAATAAATTCAAGGATATCATAAAGACAGCTGCTGCAGAAGCATGCGGTGAAGTCCGACTTGGGAACCAGAGAAAGAGGACACCTTGGTGGACAGAGGAAGTCAAAGAGAAAATAAGAGAGAAGAAAATGGCATGGAAACAATACTTAGGAGCTAAAAACACAACAGGACAAATGGAAAAATATAGAGAATATGTGACACTCAGAACAGAAGCAAAGAACAAAGTGCTAGCAGCAAAACAGAAGTCCTGGGAAGAATTTGGAGAAAAGCTAGAAAAAGATGCACAAGAAAACCAGAAATTGTTCTATAAGACCCTAAAGAACATGAGGAAGGAAAAACAATGCCCTCTCAAATTTATAAAGGACAAGCAAGGCAAATTGCTTACTGCCCCGAAGGAAGTAATGGAAAGATGGAAAGAATATTTCTCAGAACTCCTGGATGGTGAGCATGGTGAAGCATCAGAAATGATAACCACTAGCACAGAAGAGAAAACCAATGATGGTGAAGATGACATAAAGATGGAAGAACTGAGGGCAGCACTAGAGAAAATCAAGATGGGCAAAGCAGCAGGGCATGATGGTATAACACCAGAAATGGTTAAGTACATGGGAGCATCAGGCGACCTATTACTCTTAAAGGTCCTACAGGCAGCATGGTGCAACAAGACCATACCAAAGGATTGGGAGATTGCCATCATAACACCAATTTTCAAAAAGGGTGACAATCGACAATGTGGAAACCATAGAGGCATATCCCTTCTCAGTGTCCCTGGTAAAATCTACTCTAGAATCCTAGAGCAGAGACTCCGACGCCTAGCTGAGCCACAATTGGATGAGGTCCAGTGCGGATTCCGAGCAAACCGAAGTACTCAAGACCTAATCTTCACACTCAGACAGCTGAGTGAAAAGGCCCTTGAGTATAAGAGTGAGATCCATCTTTGTTTCATAGATCTGGAAAAGGCGTTTGACAGGGTCCCCTGGAGCAAACTTTGGGACTGTTTGGCAAGGAAGAATATTCCAGCACCTCTGATTCATGCTATACAGAGCTTCTACAAGTCTTGCAGAAATTATGTGAGGACAGCAAACCATAAGTCAGAAGAGTTCAGGACCACCACTGGTGTAAGACAAGGTGATATCCTGTCACCTTATCTTTTCATACTCCTCATGGACGATGTCATCAAGGCATGTAAGGAGAGAACAAGAAAGTATTCAGTGGGGTACTGGAAGATGAGACAGGTCTATATTTCGGAGCTGGCATTTGCTGATGATGTTGCCCTGATTGCTAAATCAGAGGCACATCTCCAATCCAACCTGCAAGTCTGGAAGGAAGAGCTGGAGAAGAGAGGGATGGTCATAAGCAGCTCTAAAACAAAATCCATGGTGATATCACGAGAAGAAAGAAAACATCAGATTAAGTTGGGAGAACAGGTCCTGGAGCAGGTCGACCACTTTAAATATCTCGGAGCTATTATAGACCGAAAGGGAGGCATCAAAGAAGAGTTGGCCACTCGAAAAGCAGCGGCTGGGAGACTTTTTCAGGCCATAAATCGTGGATTCCTCAGCAAGAAAGAGGTTGGTAAGAAAACGAAGATGGCTGTATACCGCTCCACCTATGTCCCAGTTTTGACATATGGATGCGAGTCGCGGGCAATGACTACAACCCACAAAAGCCAGATCCAAACCTCAGAAATGAGGTATCTGAGGAAAGTGGTTGAAGTAACAAGAAGAGACATGGTCCGCAACCAGACGATACGTCAAGGCCTGAAATCCCATCCGCTGCAGACCCAAATAGAACAGTCCCAACTAAGATGGTTTGGCCATGTCTGCAGAATGGGAGAAGATCGGCTACCACGACAAGCATGGGAAACAAAGAGCCAGGGATCCAGACCTCCAGGACGACCCAGAGTTCGCTGGGAGGACAACATTAGACAATCTTTGAAGGACCGAGGACTAGAATGGAACCAGGCCAGGAAGAAGACAGCTGATAGAATGGTCTGGCGCTCTCTCTTCCAAACCTCTACACTTCACGGTAGAAGAGGAACGACTAAGTAAGTAAGTAAGTAAGTAATTTTATTGGGAATCGATTGTGTGTACTAAATTGTATTATGCCTTAAATGTAAGAAATGCAGTCGGAGAGTAAAGATGTGTGTTATAAGTGGATTATACTGCTTAGAGGAGTAAACTATTCCTATAGCGAGATTTCATTTAATTTTGGAGTAAGTAGGAAACCTCATGGGTAACGTTAAAGGAATTCCCTAGTTGAAATGTTGGGACACGGGGTTAGCCATGCGTAACAGCCACGTAATATGTCAGACAGGTCGGGAGGTTTTTATTTACCTACCTGGCAGACTAGGAGCGTGAGATAGAGAGACACGTGGGTAGGAATATTTTATGTATGGTGGTTCAGAACGAAAGAAGGGGAGTGGGAGGAGAGAGATTTAAGTGCCACGTGGTAGTATTATTTTATGTATTGTTGTACATGACGAGAGAAGTACTGAGTAAGGGAGTTATAAAGATTAATGGGTTAGAGATGCGTTATGTTGGAGTTGGTACACAATAGACGCATTTTCTTTTAATTTCAGCGAGTCACGGCGAAACAGGGGGGGGGGGGGGGGCATAATTTTGTCAAATAAAATTATCCACGGAAAAAAGACATATCTCAGGGTCAGAGTACTCGAGTTATCGTCAGGAGCAAAAGAACATAACCTAAACGGTCTATTGCAGTGAAGTTCAATTCTTCAGCGAGACTGGTTTCAATTGCGTACAGCCGGAAATCAAGGCTGTGTTTTTCCTCTAACTCCGGAGCGGGTTAAAAGAGGGAAGCTATTCAGCAGCAGAGAAGTTTGTCGACAGTTAATCAAGTACCTCATGCTTGACGCCAGAACTTCATCATCATCACCCATTTCAGGAACAGGTGACAGGGTTACCATACCTGGGTCTTGAAAGTAAAGAGAGAAGAGCGTAACGGAGATGCCGCATTATCAGTCATCAAGTGTTAGAGAGACACTGAGACCGAGAGAGAGAGAGAGAGGGAGAGAAGGAGGGAGAAAGTAGACAGGACCAGCAGGGTCTGTTCATTCTCCATTTGAAGGATAGACACTGAGCCATTGTGTTACTCCAAGTCTATTATTTTAGCATCTCCAGTGGTGTTAGTTAGCGGCGCATATCGCCTAACAAGTGGAAAGCGGTGTAGAAGTTCGTTGAGGAAGAGTCAACAGGACTGAGACAGTAGAATCTTATTTTGTTAGAGAGTGGAGGCTAAAGTGGACAGCCCCCACAATAGTAGAGTTATTTTAATCACTAATCATTTTATTGTTCCTCAGCAGGGTGACAGAAAGAGTGAATGTGATTTGGGGTTTTTTTTTTTCTAGTGTCTATCAATGTACTTGTTACGTTGTTTTTCAGGCCGTGCAACAGTGCACGCTAATTTTTTGTAATTGATGTATGATGAACTTTAATGATTTCTGTGTGTAAATAAATGTATCTATAATATATTTACTGGATCAGCTTCTACACTCTATACTTACTCTATGTTGTCTGTATAGAGGTGTCTGTGGTCGTTTTATACACCTTATCTCCTTGTGTTTAAAGGTAGTCAGAGGAGGGTGAGATTATAGCCATTTTGAAGTCACGAAGCGGCAAGGGGAGAGGCAAATGCTGGTTCTATCCCTTGAGCCAATAGTCTCATCTGTCCACAGGCATGTCAATTTTCATCTAAATTCTATCTTTTCAGACTTTCTCATACTAGGGTCTTGCTTTCATTCAGGCAAACTCTATAAACTTTAAAACCACTTCGTGACAAGTGGGCGGCAATCGTCCGGTGGATCATTCGGCTGAGATCAATTCTGTGATCTACATTCATAGATTGTCTCTATAGAAAGTTTTCTGAGTATAGATTTTTCTTTAAATATCCCCTAGACTTGAGCTATTAGAACTGATCCAGTTATAGGTTTTTCCACAGGTTGCAGTCTAGTAGATTTTTGTGGTATTTTGATGTATATGACTTAGAGGTAATTGATGGCATACCGACACATTTTTCTTTAACAGGAAGGTAATTTCGGGTTTTTGGTAGCTTCTTAACTAAATTTTTTCAGGTTATTATTCAGACTTGGTGCTAGTCTGAGTTTGGGGTTTGGGACAGCGGTTATAGAGGGAATATTTCCTATTACGTAACAGGTTGTTCCTTCTCTTTTCCTTTTCTGTCATTTCTCTGTATTTGTGAACTTACAGCAGTTTACAGGTAAGATGGTGGATATGGCCAAGTTACGAGCTGCCTGGCGCGAGGCTGCTCAAGACATGGGAATGGATAAGGAGGAGACTAAGGCCTACCTGATAAGGGAAACTGATAGGCATAATCAGCGAGAGAAAGAGAAAGAGTACAGGGCAGCCGCTGCAGAAGCAGCGAAAGAAGAGAGAGCAGCCGCCGCAGAAGCAGCGGAGAGGCAAGCAGAGAGGGAAGCACAGGAGAAGGCAGCAGAGAGACAGCATGAACTTGCCATGCGTTCTCTGGAACTGCAGTACCGAGCTTCAGAAGGCAGTTCAGCTAATGGCGATTCTCCTGAAGCAGGAGCGAGAGACACCTCAGGAAACGGAGGGCCCCTGATGGCAGCCATGAGCTTCCCATTTGACTCATTCCCTAACGGGAATGAAAAGATTGACGTGTTTTTGGAAAAATTTCAAAGAATGGCAAAGGCATATGGGTTGGATGAGAGTCTTTGGTGCCTAAAATTATCGCAATCACTCAAAGGTCATGCGTATGACGTCTATAATAAGCTGCTCATAGATGACCAGAACAACTTCGAGGCACTGCGAAATGCTTTATTGCAAAGATTTCAGTGGACACCCCGTAAATGCCAAACCATGTTCATGGAGAGCAGGCCGGAGAAGGGAGAGAGTTTTGCTCAGTTTGCAGAGCGGGTGAGAAATTACTTAACTCGCTGGAGGGAACTTTCAGGACTGGCGAAAACTTTTGAAGGGTTGGAGGAGTTAGTTCTGTGTGAGCAAATTAAGGCAAACATGTCCCCCGACTTGAGGCGGTATCTGGCAGAGCAGGGTGCCCAGCAACTCGATCAGATTATCGTGTTCGCCGAAAGATTCCAGACAGCACAGGCCGAAGTACTGAGCCAGAAACGGAAAAACCCTGACCCGCCAACCCGAGGACATAACACCTCTCCCAACAAGCCAACTAACGGGCCGAACACCCGAGAGCCCCCTCCACCTGCTTCGAACTCCGCGAGGGACCCCAACCCACCGAATAAACGAGATGAGCCAAGGAGGGACCCCGGCCGCAAACACGCATATGGTCGGTCGTGGGGTGGCAGAAATAATTATAACTCGCAGGGGAGGAATTAGGTGGTAGGCACACTGTACTGTCATATGGGTTTGATTAAAGAAATATTAGTGCTGTAAGTTCTGCCTCATCAGGCCAGGGAACTTTATATGATTAAGATAGAAAAACAGTCTTCTGGCATTGTCCGTTCCAGTTTAACATTTAACACAATTTAACATTGAAGTGTTCTGGTTATTTAACCGCTCTCATGGGTTGAGAAGGGGGACCTATAAGGGTCTCTAACATCAGATTTTTACTGTCAATGTTTGTATGTTTAGGAACATATAATTTGGGATGCCATAAGCCATCTGAACATGACTCTCTATACAACCGTTGGATCGCAAAGATATGATCACCGCAGCACACAGAATGAATTCGGACTCCACGTATAGAAGAGATCCAAAGAAATTCTTGTAGAATTCTAATATATGAGCTAGTTACTTCCTTGAACTCTCTGGCGCGAATGATAACTGCATTTTAAAGAAATTTCTATATATATATATATATATATATATATATATATATATATATATATATATATATATATATATATATATATATATATATATATATATATATATATATATATATATATATGAATTTAATGACAATTAATAGCTTCATGCGAAGTTTCTCGCCTCTCTTGATTCTCGGGAACTTTTTCGTTTTAGGCCGCGAGTCAAAGCTCTGTTACCCAACTATCTACCGCTGATTTCCCCCGTTCGTCTTCGTTACGCAGCGATTTCTAACCCTCTTAGACCAGTTCACGTTAACATGTCAACCGGAGGTGTTAAACGTTTTTTCGTTCTAAGGGACTACAACGATCTTTAATAGCCGAGCGCTTGCCGCTCTTCTGGCGACGCCTCCTGAAGGGGATAACAGAAAGGATAGAGAAATAGCTTGGTTTCAGTAGCTCGAGAGAGAAGACAGTAGACGTGGCTAAACTACAATAAGACAAAAGCGAATGTCATGGCTGCCCGCATGATGACTGTTTACATACTAATTAGCCCGCGTGGGGAATTCCCCGTGGGATAATGCATACTAATTAGCACACGTGGGGATTCCACGTGGGATCCACGTTGGCGATTTAATTTCAACGTAAATTCAGGGCCCCCGTTGCTATTCAAGGGTACTATTATTATCATCCGACAATTCAGAGCCAGCTTATATTTTCATCCGTCACAATAACGAGCTAGTGAATTCAGAAAAATCTCTGATCAACTGATAAAGACTATAGGAGAGACAAGGTATATATTCATAGATTCCGTTCTTTTCGCTTCTTAATGCGAAAGTCACACCTATGTCCAGGGCCGGGCAAATTTGCCGTTCAATTCCTGAATCAAAGGTTATTCTGCCACCCCTGCCGACCGACGATCTCTAGCTTGTCTTTGATTATCTCCGTCTTGCCGAATATCAGCTACGTAAGTTAATTCCCCCTGAACACGTAACAATTCAAGGTACGTCTTAGACTGATCGCCCTTGATTCTTCAAAGAAACTGTTAACGCCTGGCCTCTTGTTAACGCCTGGGCTGGCCCGCGTGTTTCCCTGATCAAAGAACGATCTACCATGCTGCGCCCTACGCTCTGTTCCATCGAGTTTTAATTGCCAAACGGCTCACGTCTTAAATGCAATAGTGAATCAGGCGTTCGTGTAGCAAAAAAATATATATAAACCTAGATGGATAGGGGGGGGGGCGCGCAAAAGTGGACGATCACTGCTGCAACTATTTCCATATGTGACACATATATGAGAAGGAAAATAATCTACTTTCTTATTGCATGATATGAGAAGAGGAATGCTGGAATACTTTGTGTTAACAAGAAAGATTGAGTTGAAAAAGTGAGAGAAAGAAGATATTGCAGTTTAACAAAGTGGCATGGAATGTCAACATAGAAGAAAACTTGATAAAAAGCATACACGCCAGATAGCATAGTCATCATTTTCCTTCTCGCTCATCGTGTAGCATGTAGTCACCACTGTAGCCGTCTGGCCGTTGACACACAAGCTGGCGATGATGATGGCTGTCTATCGTACCCTACTTCTCAAATTTGTGATCGTATACGTTTCGTATCTCTACCCTAAACAGTAGGCAGCTTATTTGAGATGTCAGCAAACTTCTTTCTTTCAAACAATGACGTTACTTAGACAACAGGTGACGAATGACTTCACGCTGACAGCAGTAAACAATTAACGTTGAACTTTATTTACATGAATAAGCAGCGGCTGAAAAAAATGATTTGCCCAACCTTTCTCCTGAGGCTGGACGACTTGTACAGCAAAATTCATTAGGTAAAATTTTCAGTGTCACTATCTTTCTCTCTCTTACTTCAATTTTCATACTGTCTCTAGTTGTTAAGGTGGTCACAGCTTGAGAACCACTGCTGTCAATATTTTACTTGTCATCTTATTCTTCATACGAAATCATTGTTCCTCTTATGTTCTGATATATTTCTTCTGTTTTGGTCTTGGCGTATCTTAGTGAAACTGGCCTGACCGCCAGGGATGTACCTTTACCAGGTCTATTTTCTGCTCACTAGCCTGTCTACTTGTCTACTGTACTTCACTATTGGCTATGATACTTAAAATGTTCAACGTACCTGGGTTTTCGAAAATACACACACTTTCTCTCTCGCTGGGAACACTGGCATCTTGTCCACAGAATAAATAACGAACTGTCGTATATAATTGTGGCACAAAGCGACTGAGCGTCTGAGTTATAAGTATACCTTTTCTGCTACAGCAGAGTCAACCTAAACATTTCTTGGCTTCATCACTCGATGGAACTTCCAATTGCGCAGCCACTTCTAACACTATCACACTCAAAGCAAACTTGCTTCTAAACGCTATCGCGTCTGGGATCTAACTGACTTAATCTAAAACTTCGATTTATAACAACAACTATTCCCGAACAACAGGCTCCAACAAGAAAATGTCAGATATCTAGGGAATTGAAAATTCCCAGTAATAAGAAACTTTTCAGACTACAGCTGGGAAAAGGCTATTTCAGAATAGAAGAACCTTACTGTGCAGGATGTCTTCAAGACAATAATATAGAACATTTCTTGTTAAAATGTAAGAGGTATGACCAAATGAGAATACCAATATTGGATTATTTGCAGGCATCCAACTTACCTATAAATATAGAGGAGGTGTTGAGAGTGGACAGACCTAGGGAACTGCATAATATAGTCAAACAATATTTAACACGAACACATGTTAATATATAGTGGCTGGGAATGTGAAGGTCTGATGCTCTTCTTACAATGCATGTGACTTTAAACAGATGAAAGTCAATTAAATATCTGGTAAAGTCCGTTATATAACTAGAACCACCAGGCCTTTACACCCTCCACTTTAATATTATTCTTGTTCATAGTTTCTTCTTGATTTTGTTTGTTTGTTTGTTTTATTTTATTTTATTGTTTAACGTATAGGCCTAAGCACAATTGTGAGTATCCCTATTTACAAATGTGATGCCACTTTCTCATGTCGGCAGTTGTTCATATTATTTGGAATTGAAAACAATATATATCCTAATTATTACCCATCAGAGGTTGAACGGGATTTCTGTTTATTTTCATTAATTTAAAAAAAAATAAAAAAAATAAAAAAAATTCCCGAACATTCTAGAACAACTTTGTCTCACAGACAACTCACCCAAACACGTGAATTTACAGTCACGTAATGGAACTCACACAAAAACAAAATGCACAAAAACTTAACTTTAGAATTCTCACCCAAGATCAGAACAACGCCGTCATCAAGGGACGTAATCATTTATCTTAACCCCTTCTCGTTCTATTGATTATTTCTCTTTGTCTATAAATCCAAAGTCGGTTAATGAAACTCAATTTCCCAAAAATAAATCAAGCCGGTGTTTTTTCTTCTTTACCACTCCAACGGTTACGGCCAGTCCCTCAGGGGAAGCCTGCACCAAGCATTCACAAGCTCCCGCAGCGATGGTTTCTGTGCCAATTTGTTTTACATGAGGAGGTTGCCAGTCTCATGCACAACCTCACAATAATTGCCCTTACGACATGCCTGATGGTGCAGTCGCCATATTCCTTCTTCTCTTCAGAGACCCCCAATACCTTGTTGTTGTTATTGATCCAGTGGCGCTTGGGCTCTCAACATTCGGCGCAATGTCATGTAGTGATATCTGCATTTTTTGGGACAGCTGGCATAGTACTTGAAGGGGAAAAGTAATCAGATGCATCGGGGAAATTGTTCTACAATGAGAAAACCAACGAGTTTTAAAAAAATGAAGCAATAACGCAAACACGGGAAGAGAAGTGTTAATGTTCAGGAGCATTAAGAAATAACAACATATACAGTTTTATTCTAAAGAGTTCTGGCGTTAAAAAAAAAGTGAAAAAATTCTTCGTCTTCTTCGCTCGCCCTCAGACTTCTACATTAATGACTCTAATAAAGACAGTAGTCAGCTCAAGGTTCCTGACATCTCCAAACAGTTTTTCGTTAAGAGAAGTGGGTTGTTGCCATATGCCACTCCATTTTCTGCTGTAAGTTGGGCAGGCCTGGGGTAGATGTTCAGCTGTCGTGGGGCCGGTGCCACAGGAGCAGAGATTTGTTGGACCAATTCTGTACTTGTGACATTTTTAAAATTTTAATGATGAAAAATATCCCGTTCAACCTCTGATGAGTTATAATTAGGATATATATTGTTTTCAATGCCAACTAACATAAATAACTGCTGATTTGGGAAAGTGGCATCACACCTGTCAAATCAATGTAAATAGGGCAAATTACAATTATCTGTTATGCTTGTTTGTTTTTAAAAAAAAAACCAAACAAACAAAACACGAGATCAAACTTAATAAAAACAAACAATAAATACCAAACAAAAATAATATAAAAAGGGGGAGGGGTGTAAAGGCTTTGTGTTTCCAATTATATAACATATATTTAATTGACTTTCACCTGTCAAAAGTCATATGTATTGTAAGAGCAGCATCAGACCTTCATCTTCCCAATTACTATATATTTACTTTTATTCTTGTTAAATGCTGTTTGACTATATTATGCAGTTCCCTTGGACTGTCTATTATTAACACCTCTTCTATATTTACAGGTAAATTTGATGCCTGTAAATAATTTAATATTGGTATTCTCGTTTGTTCATACCACGTACATTTTAACAAAGAAATGCTCTATATAATTGTGTTGAAGACATCCTGCACAGTAAGGTTCTTCTATTCTGAAATAGCCTTTTCCCAGCTGTAGACTGAGAAATAGATGGTACCTCTACCTATTGTGACGAGATGATAGGAAACTCTATACAGAGTGATACAACATGAGGCAATCTGATCATCAGAAGTACCCCCCCCCCCCTTTTCCCCCGTCAATCAAGTGTTTCGGCCCCATACTTTCCTTTACACTCTAAGGGGGGCGGGCCCACCTGGGTCATGACTCCCAAGTTACCTCCTGTTATCTTGTGTAGAAAATTGAACCCACTCCACCTTGGTTGCAGCTTTCAAATCCACAATTTTCCGCCAGCTGGAGGCAATTTTGAAAGTAACCACTATGTTGAAAACAAATTACTGTCCCGACCAGTACGTAAGCGTAAAATGATAACCTGGTCTCGTCTAGATAGCTGGTGATAGGCATCATATTTTATGTGACCTGGGTGTTCTCTGTACCATTTAGACTAAAATATGGCTTTTATAGTTGTTTTAGCAATTTCATAAGTTATCTCTGTATCGTTTTGTTGCAGGGCTCCCCCTTCTTTAGCAAGTTTATTTATAAATAAATAAAAATTAATTATGAGTTTTAAAAATCTGGCACCAGTAAAACCAGTAACACGACGTCCATCAGAATCAAGATGGCCGATGTATTTGGAAATTTAGATTTGTTTTCAGAGTTTGAGAAAGATCGAGAGGCACAGGGAAGCTTTATACATTACGACGAGGACACCGTAAGATCCAGAATTGTATTTGAAGATTTTGAGGAAGATGAAGAAAGTGAGTCAGAGGATGAGTTTAGAACTAAGGAGATTAAAGAAGAGTTAGAAGCATCAGGTACTGCCACAGACAAGACCGGAAAATGTGTATTAGAAGTCCAGATGTCAGATGAAATGGTAACAGGAGACCAGAGGGAGCATATAGAAGGGAAGGATAAATCTGAAAATAAAGATTCAAGTTCTGTGTTTATTGAAAGTCACGGTGTTAAAGGAGAGCAATCCAAAGTACAAGCTCGGAAGGAAGTGTCTTTGGCATCATCAACAAATGGTGCCCCAATTATTTCTGCAGACAAAAAGGTTGATACACTGCAATTAACAGCTGAAGATGCAGAAACAACAGCATGGTTGAATGAGCAGTTGTATGCTGAGGCTGCAGAAGAGGCAAAAAGCATTGCCGGTACACAGCAACTAATATATGAACGTATCCTTTAAATCAGTGTTATGTTCAGTTTCATATGGAATGTCTGTGAGAGCATCGACAATTTTGGAACTGGTTTGAGTAGGCTATTTACTAATAGCAGGTTGAAATGAAGAACGGTGGACCATGTTCTTTGATGTCATCCTAATAAGTTGCTAGTGTTTAGGATATCTAGGCCTAACCCCTTTTTACTGCGTCTCTGAATTCTTTTTTAAGACAAAATCGAGCAGATAGCTCACTATTCTTCATTTCAACCGTAATAGCATGCAGACAGTTCTTTTTTTTTCCTCACTCGATGTTATGGTGTTTCCCATTTATATAGCATACCTGTCAGCCTCCCGAGATGAAAACCTGTACGCCGGACCAGTAAAAACCAGTACAAACACCCAAAAAAATAAACGAATTAATGAAAATTTGAAATAATGCGATATAAAACATACAAATAAAGTCTCATGCTGTTCTTCTTGTGTGTTAGAAATGCTTTGAGTGGAAATAATTTAAAATGTGTGTTATATCCCTTAAAGTTATCACAGCATTCATAACATGATGATGTTTGTGTTTTGTAAAATGCACCAGAAAATCAATAGCCTAACTTTATTACAGATGTCAGATTATAACTATTCTACTGGACAAAAGTTAAGGGCCGCCATTCAGTTTAGACAAGGTTTATATAATTGATTAGCAAACTGTAAAGACAAGTGAAAATGTCATTAAAACTGAGCTCAGAGAAATGTGTATACATTTCTGTGCGCACTAGGTTAATTTTTTTTAAATGTCCCAAAAACTGGGTCACTTTAACCCGCACGTGAAAATTGCCATTGTTGCTGCAAAAACTTGTGGTTTTTGCAACACGCCCCACTAGTTCAAAAGGTGAAAAAGTGAGTTGAATTTGAATGCACGTGGAAAATGATCATCGGTAAAGAATGTTCACCATTGGTATGCAATAAATCAGTATGACAAGTGGTCGAAATGATCACTGCATTAGCCATGCCACCAAGGAGAAGTCTCAGCACTGTAGACCATGGTCGAGCCATGGCATGGATTCAGGATGGTCAATCTGTTCGTCATGTTGCAAGACGTTTAGCAGTGTCCCACTCTACCATTCAGAGACTTCTTGAGAGATTTCAAGCTACTGGACATTTGGAAAATCGACCCTGCTCAGGAAGAATTATATAAACCTTGTCTAAACTGAATGGTGGCCCTTAACTTTTGTCCAGTAGTATATAACTGTGGTGATATGTACATAGGCCCTATATATAATAATGTAATAAAAATGAAGATAAAACACTGCCAAATTTAAAAGCAAAAATAGCCTAGTAGTTGTAAATTGATGTGTGTTACGCGTGTATTTGTGCACATCGGTGCATTCTTTAAGGGAAGGCATTGCTGTGTACAGATGAGATTACACCACGACGCACCACTAGTGAAACCGCACCATTGTAATTATTAGTGACCTCAATTTATGAGCAAAAGATTACATATGCACGTCTGCTGAAGACTTGTAACGGTCTCTTCTGACTATGTTCTTCAAGGAGCTCGGAGGCATGTATGAGAGCTCCTATTGTGTGTAGATGTCCTCTGCATGATCTTCATATTCATTGAAGAATATATATTTCTGTGATGGCTGGATATTAGAGGAAAGTATTAACTATGATATTAATTGACTTTTTGACGTGTTAGACATGCAGCGTAAGTCAAGGACATTATAACTATTACTGACGGTACTTCTGCCTACCGGTCATTGTATTTGATGGCTTATTACTATGGAAGCGTATGCCACTATATTGCATGAATATGGAGCTCATCATTTGTCCTGTGTCAAATAAATGTATAAAAATTACTAAAAAGTGAACTATTCGTTCGTGTTATGTTGCACTGTTCATACGTTCCAGTTCTAACACTAATGATAAGGTCAAGGGAAGATTATATAAAACATATGTAACAATGTGCCCAGAGAATACACAGCCCTACCATTATGTCAGTGAAAAATTATATTTATTATGCTAGTTTTTAAATTAAGGAATTCATTCCTTGCATAACATGCTGTGGCTACTACATGACCTCTGACCCTATCTCGGAGATTTCATTTCTTTGAATTAGGCTCATCTATTATTTGATGGATGAACTATTTTATATATGCCTGTGATCATAGGAGGTGGAAAAACCTAACACAAATTTACAAAATTATTATTAAAAGTTTGTATACCAGTCGTAAAAGATCTCCGTTTTATTGAAAATTAAAAAAAAAATAAAGCAGCGAATCTCGCACGCTAATATAAAATAATGTATGGATTTACAGTTGAAATGGACAGTAGGCCAATTGTTTGATACAGCCTTAAAAAAGAATTCAGAAACGTAGTAAAATGGGATAACGGTTAAGTTTAGGAATCCTGAACCCAAACCGTAATCCTAACCCTATCGACATCGGCCACCTATTTGTATGACATCAAAGAACACGATCCACTGTCCCACATCTTAGTCATATTGACTCGTAGAAACAGAAAAGATTAGGCCTATCCAAACACATTTTTTTTTCAAAACAACAGCAACATTTAACCAAGTTATAAGCACAATATCAAATGCTTAGCTTTTTTTAAAATGGCATCTATGGGTGGTTGCAAGCATTGTTGATAACAGATAACTTTAAAAATACATCTTGTCACGCTGAGAGCCCTAAATGTTGAAACTTACTGCCAATTGTTGGGTATAAAAGGATTTGATTGGTTGCTGAGAAAGACCTCGTTTTAAAAACAAACGCAGAGAAATCCCAGGATTTTAAAAAATTGTTTAAAAAAACCTAGGCTAGAAAATGTTACATTTTTTTGCAAATTAGTTTTCTATTGTTTTTGGAGAAAATCCGTACAACGACCAACATACGGGTGTACACTGCTAAAAGTATTTTAAAAACGTACAACGAGACAGGTATGATATAGGCTTACTTGTCTTGCACGTTTGCCTTCCACCCTATTCCTTCCATTATGATCTTCCGCAAGGTGAAATGTTTTTTACATGGCCAAAATATTTTAGTTGTCTAACTTTCATCTCCTTTATTAATTCTCTTTTTATTCCTAGCTTTTCTAGGACCTATATTTGTTTTCTTCTCTTTCCCATTCTTCTATATATCCACATCTCAATTCTTTCTTCTAATTGATTGTTCTTAGTCCTTCTTGCATATTATGAAAAGGGGACCCCAAGATGCAGCAATAGTGAATGCAGTCAGCGACCCATAGCTTGACTGCTTGCATCAGGATCAGCGAACCAGAGCTGATCAAGACCGTACTCCACCTCCAAGTGGTGGTCCTGGAAACAGTCTGCAGCAGTGCAGTCTGGCTGAGCGAGTACAGATCGAAATGGGAAGGCAAACCCGGTCCCTAAAAAATGCCGTGCAGAAGTCGGATGTGTCAACCGAAAGGTGCAGATATCACAGCTTAGGCGCAAACAGACACAGCGCAACCACCGTCCTTTTCAGGGCGAACAAGGAAGAGGAAGAAGAAGATATTATGAAAAGTAATACAGGTCCGTATCCCAGAATCCGAAAACCGAAATATTCAGAAAATCGAAAGTGTTTTTGGCCGATTTTTTGGGGCTAATTTAAGTGACTTGGTTTACCCCAAAAAAAAAATTTTTTTTTTTAAAATCTGGTTTGCAAGGAACCAAAAACGCAATCGTCAGTTTACCAAGTTTCCAGCCGTGACGCACAAGGTGCAACATTGGCTGATGTAAGCGCTACTGCATGATACAAATTTTTAAAGTGTGGTTAGTTCTCTTTCGTCACTGCTTCCAGCCATGTGTTGACAGATATTTTTACAGGTATGCGAGGAACTGACTACGCGCTACATTCAGTTTATCACGTTTCCGGCCCATGACGCGCAGGCTCAGTACAGTATATGCTGATGTAATCGCTGCTTCATGATATGGTTGTTCAAACATAGCGTGGTCAGTTGCATTCCGGTACTGCTACCAGCCACGTGTGTGGATATTTCTGAGCTTGCTTGTGATTTTGAGTTGGATATTTGTTCGCTAATTTTGTGATTTAGAGTTTAATTTCATTGTGAAAATGTCGAAAAGAGCTGCATATACTCCTGTGGATAACAGTGGGAATAAGAAAAGGAAGCATTTGTCGTTATCGATAGCACAGAAAGTATAGTTATTGCAGCAGCTTGAGCGTGGTGTCTCTGTACATCGTCTTACAGAAGAATATGGTGAATGTTTCTGAAAAATAAATTGTACTACAGCTGTACATAATTTAAGTTGAGGCGATTTTTTGGCCGAAAACCTAAATAATCCGAAAAACAGCCATCCCCGAGCATTTTGGATTCTGGGATATGGACCTGTATTTACATTTGTTATGTGTATATTATATAATTAAAGATATTAACACATTAACTACCGAATTGAAAAACACACTGTGGCCGAATTAAATTGTTTTCCCATTTTCATCCTGTAGGTGTTTGCACAAAGTAAGCTGTAGTTTTCGTAATTGTTTACAGATTTTTATGAGTTACACGTCATTTTAAAGATAAATGAATGTACTATTACAATAAACACCGGTTGTAACTCTAATAGAGGTTGTTGCTATTTAACGGCCCTCTGATGGCAGAGGACTTGCAATATTTTCACAATTATAACTGCTTGCGCCCCATCTCTATCAAAATCACAATTTCAATCAATGTGCACACCGTTTTCACTCTTGTCCTCGTCGCTAGATCTATCAGTCAATTGTTGAAACACGTTTCTAGCCTATTCAGCCGTTAGACGAGATGTACACGCATTTTTTGTAGTCCTATCACTAGTTGCCACAGTAAACAGTTTTACACGATTTGGTAACTAACCCAAAACGCTGAAAAATATGAACATAATATCAATTTTCCAGTGTTCTACAACAACCATGATTTGGGAATTTGTTTTCCGGTGGCAACTTAAAATCTCGAACCAGATCAGAGAGTGTTTCAGTACATTTTACATTCGTTTTATTACTAAAATTATATTGGCGCTCTGAGCGGCTTGCGGTCCAAATGTGATTATTTTGTGAGCTGCTGACAGCGGCTTGCGGTAGTTAATGTGTTAAGTAGCCTATCTCTAGCATGAAGATAGACTAGGCCTACTGGAAATTACCATTTATGTTGCTATTAAGCAGTTTTAGAACTTAAAACAAAATACATTTTAGCACATATAGATTGGCAGAGTAAAGCGAGCATGGCTGTAGCCTGACTTTATTTTTCAGGGAGGCTTGTAGAGATAGATTTTGTAACGAGGTTCTGGATAAATGCTATTAATTGCTTTGGATTATCACTGGTTGGCAGTATTTTATCCTGTATTTTAAGTTTTGCTATTAACATTACTAATGCTGAAATGTTACATTATGGGAAACGTTAATTTATTAAATTGCAAGCAATTTATCCTTAACATGAAACAGGAAATAAATATCGCCGTTATGCCAAGATACTGGATTCCACAAGGCAAGTTGTCCAATGGAGTTAACATTTTATGGAGATATATTTTACATAGATTTGAACTAGTAAAAACTGTATTCTTTATATTTTGCTGATTAATTCCACTTTTAAGTTTATTTAAGAAATTGTAATTAATTTTTAAAGGACAGTACTGCATATGATAAAATTGTAATTAATCTTTAAAGGGCATTACTGCAAATGATATGTTTTTAGAGAATCTCTTGCTGCTGACTTATTCCTTATTGTTTTTATGTTGTGGCACATCACAATCTCACCCGTGTGTTACCGGGGCCCGAAAGGGGAGCAAAGAATAGTAACACTGTACCCTACCATGCATGTCGTTAAAAAGTGACTAAGGAGGGCTGGGCATGGGGCTGGTTACCCCATCCCGCAAAAAACTTTTTACCACAAAAACTTCAACAAACATGGACAAGTCAAATAAAGAATATAAATCAACTCAGCCACCCAAGACAGAAGAAGGTCCTCTGGAAAGGAGGCGCATGAAGCAACCTAGAGAAAGCCGAAAGGAGTCTGGGTTGCCGACTAACCTTTTTTTCGTCTAGGAAAATCTCCAGGATTGGCACCTGGAATGTTCGCATTCTGTGTGAACAAAGGAAAACTGCACAGGTAGCAGCAGAAATGACAAATTACAGGATTGATATCCTGGGTCTCTGCGAGACACGGTGGAAAGGCATAGAGAAGAGGAGATTGATCACAGGAGAAATGGTGTTGTCCTCAGGACATGAGGAGGAAAGAGCCCACCATAGTGAAGGGGTGGCTCTAATGCTGTCCAAGGAAGCACAGAAGGCACTTATAGAATGGGAAGCAATGGGACCCCGAATTATATCAGCAAGGTTTAATTCAGCCAAAAAGAAAGTAAATATAAACATCATTCAGTGTTATGCACCAACAAACGATAAAGAAGAATCTGTGAAAGAAGACTTTTACACCAGACTACAAAGTGTCTTGGACAATAAGAAAAGAAAGGACATCACAATTTTAATGGGTGACCTAAATGTGAAAATAGGAACAGACAACACTGGCTTTGAAGAAATCATGGGAAAGCATGGATTAGGTATGATGAACGAGAATGGGGAACTATTAGCAAACTTCTGTGCTTCAAATCAACTAGCTGTAGGAGGAAGCATATTTCCACATAAAAGAATACATAAAGCAACATGGATATCACCAGACCACAGAACTGAGAATCAAGTTGATCACATATGCATAAGCAAGAAGTTTAGGTCATTATTGCATGATGTGAAAGTATGTAGAGGAGCAGATGTTGTATCAGACCCCCATCTTCTGTTGGCTAAAACAAAATTAAAACTCAAGAAATTTACAACAGCATATAGCTATAGACAACAGTATAATGTGGGATATCTAAGAAATCAGGAAATAAGAGAACAATTTTCAATCACAGTATCCAACAAATACCAAGTACTCCAACAGCTGGAAGATGAAACAGATACAGAAGACCACTGGCAACAAGTAAAAAATATATGGAATGAGACATGTGAAGAAGTACTGAGAAAAAGAGAACATCAGCACAAAGCATGGATAACAACAGAAACCATTAGTAAGATAGAAGACAGGAAAAACAAGAAAGCAGATTTAAACAGAAGCTCCAAAGCCAAGGCTCATGAAGTGTACATAGAAGCAAACAAAGAAGTAAGAAGAAACATCAAAAGAGACCAGATGAAATATATTGATGATTTGGCAAGGAAAGCAGAGGAAGCTGCAGCCAAAGGAAATATGAGGGACCTGTACAACAACACAAAGAAGCTAACAGGGAAATATAAGCAAGCAAATGGCCTCATAAAAGATAAGAATGGAAAATTGCTTAGTAATATACAAGAACAAATGAAGAGATGGACAGAACATTTTGAGGAACTTCTCAATAGACTATCTCCAACTAATCCCCCAGACATCCAGCAAGCAGAAGAGGAGCTACAAATCAGCTGTGAATGGCCAAGTAGAGAAGAAATAAAGAAAGCCATAAAGCTTCTAAAAGATGGAAAAGCAGCTGGTCCAGATTGCATTCCAGCAGAGGCCATCAAAACAGATAGTGTTACCTCTTCAGAGATATTATACAAACTACTTGGCAAAGTCTGGGAGAGAGAGGAAATACCAGCAGAATGGAAGGAAGGTTATCTAGTCAAGTTGCCTAAGAAGGAAAATTTACAAGAGTGCACAAATTATAGAGGAATAATGTTACTATCAGTGCCAGCAAAAGTATTAAACAGAATCATCCTTGAGAGATTAAAAGAGTCCATAGACAAGCAACTGAGAAATGAAGAAGCTGGTTTTTGACAAAATAGATCCTGTACAGACCAGATAGCCACATTGAGAATAATAGTTGAACAAAGTCTGGAATGGAATTCACCGCTATACATCAGATTCATGGACTATGAAAAGGCATTTGACAGAGAGAATCGCTTTGGAAAGTGATGAGGCATTATGGAGTTCCCATGAAGATCATTAACTTAATAAAGAAGACCTATGAAGACATGACATGCAGAGCAGAGTTCTTCATGAAGGACAACTTACAGAACCGTTTAGGATTAGAACGGGAGTGAGACAGGAATGCCTCTTGTCTCCATTTCTTTTCTTACTAGCAATAGATTGGGTTATGAAAACATCGACATCACACAACAGAAATGGAATCCAGTGGAATCTGACTAAACAGCTTGATGATCAGGATTTTGCAGATGACTTGGCTCTTCTGTCCCATAATCAGATGCAAGAGAAAATGAAAATTCTCGATTAGAGGTCACAACAAGTGGGCCTGAAAATACACAGGGAAAAGACAAAGATTATGAGAAGAAATAATAACAAGGTTCACCTTGAAGAAACACCACTAAAAGATGTAGAATCGTACACATATCTTGGAAGTAATATAGACAAAGTTGGAGGGACAGACCGTGATATCAAAATAAGAATACAAAAAGCAAGAGGAGCTTTCATTGCATTGGGAAACATATGGAGAACAAGAGAAAATAAGAATCTTCAACTCAAATGTCTAGTCAGTCCTATTGTATGGCTCTGAGACATGGAGAACAACAAAAACAACAACCAAAAAGCTACATACTTTTATAAATGGGTGCTTGCGTAGAATAGAAGGACTGAAATGGTATGACAAAGTCACAAATGTGGAATTGATGACAAGAACCAGACAAGTGCCAGTGGAACAAGAGTTGAGAAGAAGACGCTGGCGATGGATAGGACACATTGAGGAAACCTGTTGATAGCATTACAAGGCAGTCCTTGTTCTGGAATCCACAGGGAAAGAGAGGCAGAGGTAGACCAAAAAACACATGGAAAAGAGAACTGGAAACAGAGATGAAAATGATGAGGAAAACATGGAAAGAACTTGAGCGGATGGCACAGGACAGGAAGACTTGGCATGTGTTTGTTGAAGGCCTATGCTCCTTGGGGAGCTAATGGGTATTGATTGACATCACAGTCTGCTGGTATGTTTTATTTTTACTATTGTGTTTGTTAAAGGTATGTTCCAGATGAAGATAGCCCAGCTGTGCAGCTCATCTTTAACAACAATTCCTTTGCCCGCAAGTATCGTCAGCAGATAGAACAGTTTATCAAAAGTCTGCTATGGGAAGAAATCAATTCTCCAAATCAAGACACTGTGCCAGAGATAACTGTGAAGGTAAATATCTTTCAGTGAATTTTTATTATTTTGATTATTGATATGTATATATTCTTTTCATAATAAGTACTTGTTCGTGTTGTGTCTCTTTGATTTCAAGGGCATAGAAGTTGTACATCTTCCAGTCAGATATTGTGGCTCAGAACACATAATTTTAATAATTCAATAATGGTATTAAATTAAGTCCTACAACTTTTTGACTAGTATATTTTTTTCATTTATGTTCTGATCCTTTGCCCAGAAGTTTAACCATTAGCATTAAAAATGGGATTTCTAGCCTTTCACTGAGAGACAGCTACAATAAGTACTAATGATACTGTGATTGCATGAATGTGAGAGCTGGTGGAAGTGGTGAGAAATAAAGCATATTGCAATTAACAAATGATGAGTTTGTTGTTGTTGCTTGTTTTATTTGAAAAATTATTATCGTAATGCATTGCTTTAATTTAATTTTTTTAAACTGTTTTTAGTCTTGTACATATTAAGTTTATGAAAAATGAAGTCTTCGTGAGTGCTGAAGTTTTACAAGTTATACATATGGAAAAAGAGTTAATGAGAAGGTTAAGAACTTTTTAATGACACCTTATTTTCATCACCGCAGACCGATACAGTGGTCTGAGAAGGATTTCCTCTCACCACCTTGTACTGCTCAAGTGAAACGGTGCCCCATCAATTGATGCAATGTGGGTGGTTAGTGAGTGTAAATCGTAAATATTTAACATCAGCTGCAGTGTCTAGCTAGTCAGGAAACTTATGACCTCACAGGTGACAGTGGTTTTAACTGTTGGAAGTGGAGGTGATGAACGTTTGTTAAATCTCATGTTGGCTGTGTTGGTGAGGATTAAAATAAAATGGAATGTGAAGTTCAAGTGATGCACAGTTTTGCAAGTCGTCTGTGGCTTTCAGATTTGGGTGGTAAGAAGTAAAATGTTAAATGTTATTCTGGTGTATGGAAGAAGCAGACTAGTTCTTATGTGACCATAGAAACAGTAGTTTGATCAGTGTGATTTATTGTTATTAGTGCTTAGAATGTTATGGAACATGCCAGGGTAATATAAACATATGTGTTATCCTTTTTTGTGATCTTTTTCCAGCCTGGTGTTCCATCTTGCATTGATATTAACAGTCGCCTTCCTCCAGAGAAGAGAATTGAAAGGATGCGGCAGAAACATGCGGTAGGTACAGTCTTGAGGTATTATCCTTTCTATAAATTTTTTCATTCATATTTTGGTGGTGTCATTTTTGCGGGACATAGTTTTAATTAGTTGACTGCAGTGCTGAAAGGTATTCACCTCTGTGGTGGCATTTTGCATTAAAAAAAAAAAAACCACATCATGCATAGTGCAGCAATACCCCGGTCTTTCGCTGTTCGATTAGCGTTTTTTCGATATAATGCGGTTTCTATTTTATACCATATGCTCATTATACACTTAACAAAATTTGATCTTAAGCTGTGTGCTAAATTTCATGAGAGATGAAAAAATAACTTTCACATGCTCATCAAGCTCATTTGGGATTGTTTGATAGCCAAGAAGCATTGTCATTATTAGCATAATGAAGCATGACCCCAAAATTGAACGCAGTTGTTGTGTCTGTTTACAGCGAAGCTGCAATATTTGCGCCTTTCGGCAGACACATCCGACTTCAGCACAACATTTTTTGGGACCAGTTTGCCTTCCCTCTTCGATCCCAACTCTCTCGGCCAGACTGCAGTGATGCAGCCTGTTTCCAGGACCACCACTTGGAGGTAGAGTAGGGTCTTGGTCAGCTCTGGTTCGCTGACCTTGACGCAAGCAGTCAAGCTATGGGTCGCTGACTGCATTCATCACTTTTGCTGCGTCTTCGGTCCCCTGCCCCCATTCACCAAGTAGTCGATTGTCTACATCTGGAGCCAGAAAAACTGTTTCAATACCTACAAAACCTGCTAACCAGTCATCTGATGATGAAGACAGCTGTGCCGTGACATCTAAAACCACAAGCAGCAGAAGTAGCAGCTGTTAAAGTCCTATATTATTAATAAGTACAATAACAATTACACTAGACGATGCAGGTAAACTATATACCGGCAAACAAGCAGCAGACATATTTGCGGAATCCTACAGAAATGAAAGTAACATCTCCATCAATTCATGCAGACAACGAGACGTTCATCAAGAAATAATCCACACTAGAATTAATGAAAACAGTCCGGACGTCATGTCCAAACCATTCACTATGGAAGAGTTAAAAATAGCCTTGTGGAGACAGGAAATCACCAGGCCTGGATGGTATAACCAACGAAATGCTCAAACACCTCGGATATACAGCAATGAGCAAACTGTTGCAGATATGCAACTACAGTTGGATGACAGGCAGTGTGCCACAGACATGGAGAGAGGCGCTCATGTGCCCCATCATAAAGAAAGGAAAAGACAACAGGAAGGCCACCAGCTACAGACCAATAAGCCTAACTACCTGTGTAAGTAAGACAATGAAGAGGATGGTCAACAGAAAATTGAAATGGTACTTTGAATCCGAGAAAATTGTAGTGCCAGAACAAGCAGGGTTTAGAGAATGCAGCACCACAGAAGACCAAATCACATACCTGTCCCAGATCGCTGAAGATGCCTTCCAAGAAAAGAAAAAATCTTTACCCTATGGATAGATCTCCAAAAAGCTTTTGACAAAGTATGGAAAGACAGGTTAATAGTAAAACTGCAAAGAAATAGGATCAAGGGTAATATAAGAAAATGGATCCTGTCATTCCTACACAATCGGAAAGCAAGAGTCACCATGGAAGGCCACAACAGCAAGAAAATACTCCTAAAACATGGAGTTCCTCAAGGCTCAGTGTTGCCTCCCACCCTGTTCCTTGTGTTCATCAATGACCTCATCCACGATCTGCCACAAGGTGCGAGAGCCGCCCTATATGCTGACGACTTGGTGGTGTCGTGTGTAGAAGAACATCTAGTTATCGCTAATAAGTGAATACAGAGGGCAGCAGACAACATAGCAGCATGGGCAGAGAAATGGATGGTGCAGATCAACGCTGAAAAATCCTCAACAACACTTTTCACGCTCTCAAACAAAGACAAAGCAGGAGAGATATGACTTGGAAATATACATGTCCAAACAGACGAGGAACCGGTGTACTTGGGCATTACATTAGATAAGAGAATGACATGGAGGCCCCACATCGAGAGAACGAGGCCAAAGCAAGAAGAAAACTTGCCATACTGAGGAAAATAGCTGGATCAAGTTGGGGAGCTAACGAAATGACACTAAAGAAAGTTTATACAGGTGCAATAAGACCAATATTAGAATACGGATCGGCAGCATGGTCTACAGCAGCCAAATCACACCTACAAGCCCTGGATAAGGTCCAAAATCAAGCGCTTCGGTTGATCACGGGTGCCATGAAGACCACTCCAATAAACGAAATGGAAAAAATCATAGGTATTCCACCTTTATTCTACAGACGAGACACTAAGACCCTGATCCAATCAGAAAAGTACAAGAACATGCCAGCACATCCAAAATGAAAACTAGATTTAGAGATTTAGCCAGTGGGAGGTTGAAGAGAAGCAGTTTTGTGCATCAGTCCAAAAAACTAATTAGAACATACAAGGATGAACTACCAGACATCACTAAGGAAATAATTCCAACACTCCTCCCAACCCCATGGGAACAGCATCAAAATTTCAGCATTAAGACCTTCATAACTACCACCTGCCCCACGGGAGAGCTAAATACTCTCCAAAGGAAAACAGCAGCATGTGACATGATTGAAGAACTATACCCCAGAGAAGCATGGATCCAAGTATATACTGATGGATCTGCAACCAGAGCAGTGAAGAACAGAGGCGCAGGAGTTTATGTGGTCTATCCAGACAAAGAAAATGAATCCACCTGTTCACCTACTGGAATATTCTGTTCAAACTACTCTGCTGAAGTACAAGCCTTAAGCATTGCTGCAGGAATAATAAATAATACAATAAGCCAATGTCAGCAGGTTGTATTCCTTACCGATGCAATGTCAGTTCTGCAAGCCCTCAACAGTGATAAACTGCCAGATTTAAAAAAAGCCCTATGCGAAGTAAATATCAAAAGAAGGGTAGTGCTACAGTAGATACCATCACACTGTGGCATACAAGGAAATGAGAGAGCAGATACGTTAGCAAAAGAGGGAGCAACACGGGAACAAAAAGAACAAACAGTCACCTTCCATGAAAAGAAGACCCTTATCAAGGCCATCAGGAAAGTTGACCAACAAAGAGACAACTATCACTATCTTGATCGAGCAAAACAGGTGATCCTGTTCCGCATTAGAACAGGACATAACAGACTGAAGTCATTTATACAGACTGAGATTGGTCCCATCACCCCTATGTACGTGTGGACAGGCAGCACAGACAGCCGAACATATCGTGCAAGGCTGCCACATGCTTAGTCAATTGCGGACTGAACATTGGCCCACAGAGACGCACATCCACACAAAGCTGTTTGGGAGTCTTGACGAACTTTCAACCACAGCAACATACATCCAGAGAACCGGACTTCTTGTGTAGACAAGCGTTACCTTACGTTAGAAGTGTTGCTTATTAATTATCTCTTGAGTTAAATTACTGTAGAATTTGCAGAAGATAGTAACTCTGTTCAAAAATTAAAAACAAACTTTGAGCAAGGTTTGTAAACTACAACAAAGGGGGTAAAATATTTACACCATGTAATATGAGAAAATCATGAGGTACGAAAATATTTGATTCGGATGTTTTCTGAATCATTCAATTACTGATACCTGGTTAGAGGTGTTTGGGAAATTACTTACACCATTTTAAAATATGATCAGTAATTAAATTCCACTCTGTGATCTCACAAAACACATTTAATGAAATCTGTTTTAAATTCTGCACACATAATTTCCTCAATTACCTTTGCCATAGCTTATCCATAATATTTGCGATTCATCCACATACTGAGCATCCCAATGTTTCTATGCATATAAATATATTTTGTTCACATCTTCTGCAACAAGTCTACTGGTGGGCATTATTTGAATACCACTCACTTATGATAATTTAGACACATCCAATTATTATTTATATTTCTTGAATCTATGAACATCTTTTTAGACTATTTCCATTAATGCTATAACACTTTGGGATGCTTCATTCATAAAATGAGACACTTTTTCAATACACGTTCAGTCCCACAGGACAAAATCCATAGAATGCTCTGGTTGTAGCAAATCCTCGCAACCACACATTGAAATGTACACATCGACGCCTTTATGTGCACCACTTAGTTTTTAAATACAAGACCCTATGTGGTGGGCTAAAAGGATCATAACAGAGGCTTTGGATAGAAATATTTTGTTGGATTAAATTGATTTGATTTTTTCCCCCGTCCAGATCATTGGCAATAGCCAATTCCACAAACAGTTTCTTATTGACTTCTTGGGCTGGCCCTTTACAGTTCCAGAACCAACTAGATGTAATGTCAACTGGGAGATACCTCTGTATCCTTTTGACTGGAATGTCAGTTAACCTTTAAAGTTAGAAAAAACAAACAACTGCAGATGCAGTTCAAAGGTGGTTTGATTTCAAGGAGAAATTAATTTGAAAACCTGTAGAGTTATTCTCCAGCTTAGTGGTTACCCGCATATTTTTGTTGTATGTAGGGCTTGTTAAGATGTACTATTAACTAAATAAATCATTATGAGTTAACACAGTTTCCTACTACCCCCCTTCTCCCTCTCAATGCCAGGTGAGTCCATTTCTCAACCCTATGAAAATAAAGATTGTTCATTCTCAAAGCTGTTCTCTCTAGCTTTACTAACCACCCTTATAAAACCTCTTTAGTTGTGCATAAGTTAAAGTTTTGTTTCAGGCATTTTGTTTACACTAGTATGTCATTCATATTACAACAATTTAATTTGCTCCTTCTGAAAGTAAATCTGTTGGCATTAATCTTTATTTACACGTTTATTATGAACAAGATCTTAACTTCTGTATCAGATATGGCCAGGTGTTTAATGAGGTATATGCTGATCCAACAAACAAACTTAAAAAGTCAACCACAAAGAAGTAAGTAGTTTATATGAACAATGGCAAAATGTGTATTATTTATATAATTTATTCTTGATTATATTCGCAAACCTATGTAATTGTGCCTGAAATTAATGGCTGCCTTAAGATTCAGAATACTGCAGATGTCTTCTAAATGTGAAAGACTAAACTACACAGTACGACAAAAATTTACTCAGGCTACTTATAAATGCTACAGAAGCTTTTAAGTAATAAACATAGTTTTGAAAACGGCATATAGAAAAAAAAATATGGTCTTTTTCATAGTGCACTTTCAGATCTGCACTTGAATATGTTTTAAAGAAAGCAGTGTTCAGCCTGAGGTTGTTATTGTTAGAATCTGCGTAGAGTTTGCCCATGAATGGTACTAGTGACAGCATATGTGCTATCTCTTCCTCATATTTTGGGCACTTTTGCAGCAGATGCTCATAGGTAATTTTATATGTATGCTCATGAGTAGTTCCTATCTATAGCTTATTGAATAGATGGTATCTCAGTCTGTTGTGGCTTGTGCTGAGTCAGAAGATTGCCACTTGTTCACTTCTGCCGAGCTGGTGATATGCATCATTTTATATTCTGCTGCAGTTTTCATGGGCTCTGCCTGTGCTTAATTGTTAGTTTAGAATTTTCCTGTTGCCAGTGACAGCTTTTTTTGTAATGTTACTAAGAAAGGTAGACTAGGATATGAAAGGCAAGAATAAATTTTTTAGGTCTTGAAAAGATATGGAAACCTTAAAAGAGATAAAGGAAAATGCTACATTTACAGTATTGACCTTAAATTGTATGACAGTTCTGACATATGAAGCAAAAACAATAAGAACAATAAAAATTGTCCAGATCATAATGCGGATGTTCGTAAAGGGATCGTTAAAAAGGATTCTAGGGCAACAGGAGAGAGTGAGAAATGAAGATCTAGAGGCAGAAACAAGATAACTACTGAGTGACAAATGAAACGGTAGAAGTGGAGGTGGCGTAAACATACACTGTGGAAGCCAGCTTGTAGGCATTGCCACCTGCACAGAAATAAAAGAGTGGAAAACCAAGGAAGACAGAAAAGATGCCATGACAAAATTGAGTGTTGGACAGCAGTCTTGAGAGATATGGGAAAAATTAACAGCAGAAATAAGATAAATGGTAGTGTAAGTCAGTAGCTTGTGCACACAAGAGAGCTGAGGCACCCTAATGGCATAGGTCTAAGAAACTTAACCAGAGTTTAGTTTGCAAAAATTATTGTGGTTTTTTCATGATCTCATCTTTGTTAAAGTGGAAACTGATAGCACAAGCATGTCTTCATTATTAACATGAAGTTTCCCCTGAAATGGATATCAGTTGAGATTAATAAGCTTTTAATTTTAAAACTTTTTTCAGCTACATTCTTCTACATGTAGAACTTGGTAGTGTAAAAGGGTGACTTGCCCCATGGTTTTCCGCCGAGTTGTGATTTCACGGTTATTTTATATATCAATTTTATCAGGCAAAAGCCAGCTTGCTGGAACTGTGGCGAGGAAAACCATGCAGTGAATGACTGCAAGCACCCAAGGAATCCGGCAAAGATTGCAGCTAACCGGAGAGAGTTTTTAGCACAACAGCAGCAGCAAGGAGGCTTTGAGCCGAAGTTCACGTAATATCTATCAAATGTGTAATTGTGTACTATAATCTGCTTGTACGAATAGCCACCAGTGTTTATGTGCTTTTAGTCTTCTTTCAGTGTTATGTATAATTGTCCAGTTTTCATATTTGTAATATTCAAAGATTTTTTTTTTTTTTCGTACGCCCGCTAATACTCGAGGCGAAATCTCAGGTTATTATTATTATTTTTTTTTTTTAAATGTCTAACCTGACATTGATTTTTACGTGAGTATCCTATTTTCTTGTACAGAGACAAGTGTCCCTCGCCATTCAGGCATATACTCGCCGTTTTCGGAGGTACCCATTAGAGCTGGGTCGGCTCAGGAGCCGCCAGTCCCTGGTCGACGACACTCCTTCAAATGTACTCGCCAGGTCTCGAGTTAATCCAGTCCAAATCCCGGTCGACAAAAAATCCTCAAATGCCGTCGCCCGGGTTTGATCCTGAATCACCCGGTCGCCAGAGCGGTGTTGTAACCACTATGCTAGCGTGGCTCCCCACAGATTTGTAATCTCAGTTCAAAGCTTTCCTGCTTCATTTTTCAGTTGTCTCATGTTTTCCAGCAGTTGGCAGTAGTGTAATAATTCTCACAAACCTGTATATAATAATTTGTCTTTCTTTTGGCATTTACTTATAACTAGCGGCTGGTGCAACCATCTCTGTTTCAATAACTCGGAAATGTATTTCATGAAATCTTCGTATTCGTGTTTTAACCTTTAGCACGCTGCATTCTTTTTCCGAAAACTTGCCCTGCAGCTGCATTCTTTTTCACAACCCCCCGTTTTTATAGTGGGCGACTTGTAACGTCTATAGTTTTTGTGTTTCTTGGTCAATTGCTATCATTTTTGGAATTTATATAAATAAATGAATGATGAATCTGATGATATAAAATTTGTTTGTGTACATGTTAGATGTGATAGGAAGAGAGGAAAGGAAAGATGAAAAAAACAAAAAAAATTAAAAAAAAATTTTTTTTTTTAATTTTAAAATTAAAAAAAAATAACCAAGAAACGAAGAGTCCATATCCCTTGCATCTCAATAAAAGTCATTTGACCAATACAAATGAAATGACGATCTTTTCATTACACCCATCATCAGTAGCAAAGCAACAAACGCCCTTGTCAGCAGTGACATTCAGCCGTAACCCTAAACCTTTCCGATTAAACCTAATCCTAACCCCTAAAATTATACATACTAGCAATGCCATTCTACTTTCGTTTCCATCTCTGTCATCAAACATATTCTGAGAACCGATATCAGCGCTTATAAAGACAAAAATCTCCTCCTCATCGCATCGGCGTCAGAATCCAATAAAATTAGAGCGAAAATGGCCGCGTGTTCGATGCCGATTCATTTTGATTAAAAAAATTCACAGAAAATAAACGCGAATGCACCCATTACTAAGACCGATCGGAAACGGAAGTTAACTCTCTCTCAAATAAGTTTAAAACTTAACATCCGGGGGTGAAGTCACGTGTACACACATCCTAATGCTAGAAAACGAAAATATCCGCTTGTCAACATATGTCGACAACAGCTGGGAGAGCATAGGTTACCTTCGTCAACATATGTCGACAGCAGCGTGCTAAAGGTTAAACTAGGTAATTCTCTCACATTGATATTTGTGACCACTGAAAATAGTAAAATGTGAAAAGCAGCGTGGGTATTATTTCATTTTCACCTCTTACCTTTCTGATATTCTGGTTGTATTGTGTCTGTTAGTAATGTTTATATTTTGTTGAGTAAAGATTTACCTTCGTTTTCAGAATAGGACAGGTTTTTTAAAATGTGTTTGTTAATGCTTCTCTGAGAAAAGTAGATATTCAGCCAATATATAGCAGTGCCATTTACTTACTTACTTGGGCCGAAGGGCGAGAGCCCAAGTGCCGCTGGATCAATAACAACTTACTTACTTACTTAGTTGTTCCCCTTCTACCGTGAGGTGTAGAGGTTTGGAAGAGAGAGCGCCAGACTATCCTATCAACTGTCTTCCTCCTGGCCTGGTTCCATTCTAGTCCTCGATCCTTCAAAGATTGTCTAATGTTGTCCTCCCAGCGGACTCTGGGTCGTCTTCGGGGTCTGGATCCTTGGCTCTTTGTTTCCCATGCTTGTCATGGTATCCGATCTTCTCCCATTCTGCAGACATGGCCAAACCATCTTAATTGGGACTGTTCTACTTGGATCTGCAGGGGGTAGGATTTAAGGCCTTGATGTATCGTCTGGTTGCGTACCATGTCTCATCTTGTTACTTCAACTACCTTCCTCAGATACCTCATTTCTGAGGTTTGGATCTGGCTTTTATGGGTTGTAGTCATTGCCCATGACTCGCATCCGTATGTCAAGACTGGGACATAGGTGGAGCGGTATACAGCCATCTTCGTTTTCTTACCAACCTCTCTCTTGCTGAGGAATCCTCGATTTATGGCCTGAAAAAGTCTCCCAGCTGCTGCTTTTCGAGTGGCCAACTCTTCTTTGATGCCTCCCTTTCGGTCTATAATAGCTCCGAGGTATTTAAAGTGGTCGACCTGCTCCAGGACCTGTTCTCCCAGCTTAATCTGATGTTTTCTTTCTTCTCGTGATATCACCATGGATTTTGTTTTAGAGCTGCTTATGACCATCCCTCTCTTCTCCAGCTCTTCCTTCCAGACTTGCAGGTTGGATTGGAGATGTGCCTCTGATTTAGCAATCAGGGCAACATCATCGGCAAATGCCAGCTCCGAAATATAGACCTGTCTCATCTTCCAGTACCCCACTGAATACTTTCTTGTTCTCTCCTTACCTGCCTTGATGACATCGTCCATAAGGAGTATGAAGAGGTAAGGTGATAGGATATCACCTTGTCTTACACCAGTGGTGGTCCTGAACTCTTCTGACTTATGGTTTGCTGTCCTCACATAATTTCTGCAAGACTTGTAGAAGCTCTGTATAGCATGAATCAGAGGTGCTGGAATATTCTTCCTTGCCAAACAGTCCCAAAGTTTGCTCCAGGGGACCCTGTCAAACGCCTTTTCCGGATCTATGAAACAAAGATGGATCTCACTCTTAACTCAAGGGCCTTTTCACTCAGCTGTGCCATTTAGACTTACTGAATTTGGTATGACTCTGGGGAAAAAAAAAAAACCCATTTAAAATGCTTACAAAGTAAACACAGTGATTATATGATAACCGATAAAGATAATGATCTCATATATATATATATGTTATGGGTAAAGCTAGAAAACTTGGTAAAGCTAAGAAAGCTTAGTAAAGTGTACAGTGGGTAAAGTAAGAATAAAATGGGGGTTAGTGTTCAGCTATCTTTACCCATAACATATGTAAAAGAATGGTCCTACTGGATTCTTCATGAATAACCTTTTTTCCTTGTTTTGAAAATTTTCAAGTGTTTCCAGTAAAGCATAAGCAGATGGTGGCAAGACTTTGGTTTTTCAGCTCACTATGGCAGTATGTGTTATGTTCCATCTTTTGTGTATACATTGCATCATAGTAAATGTTTGATGTGCCATTTTCAGTCATTGTTTTGTTTCATGTTTTTCAGAGTAGTTACATGCAGTTTTGTATGTGTTAAACTATGATTCATTTTACAAGTTTGTGAAAATCTGACATCTGTGTATCCGGTGGACATCTTAGCTGGATATTGAAATATATGTATGCAATAAGTGAACGAAACAGATTTGTTAATGTATTGGTGTATTTTTTCTGCATTCCTAATTCTTTTACAATCGTGTTCAACAGAGGTCCATCTCGCTATCATTTAGACCCAGACCTTGCTTCTGAATTTACGAAGTTCAAGCCAGGAGTTATAAGGTAATTCATTACCAAGAGGCGTTTTTTGTTTCACAATAGGCAGTCTTTTTTTAAAAATTGCTATTGCTTTTATTTAAACCACAAAGAGTAACTTTGTCTCTACTGACAGACCACGCAAGGCACTACTTTGAAATGCAGTTACCTGCTACAAGAAAACTCCATTGAGAAAGCAAAATAAAAATTGAAAAGGAGCTAAAGATAAACACTTCTAGAGTGAGTTTCAATCTTTTCATTCCAGGCCATTCGTTTTAAAACGTTATTAAGATCACCATAACGCTGAATTAAACAGACTGCCTGTTACGTCTTTTATATTATTAATGTTAATAAGAATAAAAGGATGGTTCCTGTGGCCAAGATGACGTCTAGGGTAGTAAATTTCTCAGACACCGCAACAAGCCAACATCACTCAGAATTATTTGAGCCACAATGGACGAAGTGGACGATATACATTTGATTAAAGACAGCACGTAGCTCCACATATAAATAGTTCAAGCCAACATAGAAGGGCAGATAATATGCAGAAAACGATATACCGTAGGAAGCCAGTTCATGTCAGGAATGCTGTCCTTTAGTTCTCAATATGATATATCTCTTCACACTAGACACTGAGCAATTATACTTCCTGTCAATATAGATGACTAGATACATCTCACCAAAGATCTTGATGTATTAGTGATAACAGAACTCCATTTTTAAACACTTTAACAAGCGGGAGCTCAAACACATATGTCCACTCGCCATGACACACAATCGTATAAGGCCCAGCACTTCTGCTCCTCTAGTTTCATGTGAGCCACCCAAGCATATCGGCTTAGTGTCACTGTTACTGGGGTGCTGTGTGTTAGTGCTGCTGACTGGCACAGCTGACAAGGTTGATGTCAGCAATGTCGGGCTTACTGATAGGGGCCGACAGGTGTTTAATATTTGAGTCAATGTCGTGGGTCCCTTAGATTTGTTTAAATGTGATGCAACCCACACAACAGTGTCACGAAGTGGATTTAAGACTAGAGGCTGCCTACATATAGAGACAAGACACTAGTGGGAAGAAAGTCTAAGAAGATAGATTTTAGATGAAAATGACAGTGGCTGTGGAAGATGAGGCTATTGGCGTCAAGGGGCGAGAACCTAGATTGACTCTCCCTTGCCACTTGTGACGTATTGTGTTGCTATAACCTCAACACCTCTACCTAGACGGGATAAGGTTTAACTAAATACCACAGGCACCACTATACAGACAACATATAGATAAGGTATAGTTTAAAAGAAAGTGACTGATCCAGACTAAAGTTTAAATAGTTTTATTTACACAACAAAGTTCAGTTAACATACAAAAATCAAACAACGTGCGAGTTCGCACACCTGGAAAGAACATAACAATCAATTACAGTGATTACATAAGGTAACCCCACAATGTCGCCCTCCCCTCCACCTGTAAGGAAGAAAGGTAAGAAATACAACAACCTGTTAAGTGGGATCTCTAACATCAGATCTCCCTTACTCTAAATCTCCTGATATTATGTAAACCACCATCTAAATCCTACTGTTTGTCTGTTCTGCAGACGTCACTAAACTTGAAGGGCCTACACAGCTTCTCTGCTTTAGGCAAATTACCCTTCACTAGCTAACACTATGTCCACCGAAAAAAAACTGGTGTGATCACCTCCTACACAAACTAACCGACGAATTGCTGAATTCTACCTATGTTCAGTGTCTGTAAGACCCTCCTGGTTTCTACTAATAGTCCTCCACTACTCTCCTTCTCTCAGACGGGCCTGCGTGCCCAATTCTCAACCCTTTGAAAATAAAGTTCGTTCGTTCGTTCTCTCTCTAGTGCAGTTAAGAGGTATTTTGACCCTCTTTCCTCTAACCGCCTGTTGTAGCTGATAACTTGGGTTGGTAGACTGGATACGTGACTTGGACTATCGCTGCTTCACAAAAATGACGAATCTTAATTCGTATGCCCAGTTACCCCTCTCTGGGTTTAGGGTCGTCGGTTTTATTATGACCAAATTTCACGACACCTCTAGGCCCTGTGCCTAGGTTCAGTGTGTGCGTATATGAGCGTAGCTCTCAGGATTTGTTAAGAAATCCGCTCTTTCTACAGAAGGCTTCGCTTCCAGCGACCTGTTCTTTCTCTCTCTGGTGCAAAACAGAATTTGTGCCGGTGACCTCCGCATCACCACTCCTCTTTCTCTTCTGGCTCTGCCTCGACTCTTCTTCTCCTGAGAAGGCTGACGACTTCTGGCAAGCTGTAGGACAAAACTGACGCCCTAGCTGCCAGCCGTGAAAATATTTGCTGTGGAACAAACAATAACAACAGATATACCTCACATCAAATTTTCATATCTTTAACACTTAACTCCCATAATTAATCACCTCTCCCTCTCTCTCTCTTATCACACCCGCGATACATAAATATAGCTACCCCTACTTCCCCTCAAATGCTTTCCTATCGGAAAACCCCTGTCTGCAGACTCAGCTGACTTATTCCTGGCCCTACTTATTTAACAGTGATCGAGGTGAGTCCTCGCTAAACCAAAATAAACTAGACTTCTCTAGAGAGAATAACCTCCCGTCTCCGTGAATTCCACCACTATAAATATATATATCTAGTTAAGGACTAATTAAATCCCATCTAGACCCGTAACTGCTGACTTACAAATGTATGATTTACCCACATGTAGTAAATACACAATTACCTATGCCCTATCAGACCTGTTAAATTCACTCTCTCTTATTCAACAGCGTTACCAAATAGCCCACGGGTAATCTACACACACTTAAAGAAAACTTAAATAACTCACACAAATACCTAGCGTATTTACTCTGCTAACGTTATACATCAAATATTGGGAAATCTTCATCCCCATGCCGGTAATATTATTTACCCCCGATTCCTATAAAGTTATATATATAGATATATCTCTTAAGGAACGGAAATCCTATCTTCAGAAAATACACACACCCCTATCTCCCCTCTTTCCTGCCACTACGTTATCAAGTTAGCCCCGCTAGAAAAATACACAACTAGCACTCACGTACACCCGCTCCAAATCCTTAAAAATCACAGTGAAGTTACATGCATCGTGACACTTATAATATCTCAAATCTTTATACACTCCTAAAAATTTCTATTTTATCATAGAAAGAATTAATGCCCCCTTACAATATTATTATTTCAATAAGATGGCACTTCTGTTACGAAATATAATTAAAACTTCCTGAAGAAACCTATACCACAAATTTCTGAAATCTTACAGACTATCTTAGCTTAATTAACTTTATATTTACCCAAAGTCGAATCTCTCCGTAGAGCAGACAACTATGTATATTGAATACAGGCGTTGGATTTTCACGGCATGAAGTTTTTTTTGTATCAGAGAGATTTCTACATTATTAGAAGCGCGTATTTATTACAGAAACGGAGGCCGACCCACGCCAAGCGTGAGTCATTGCATGGCTTCTTTCTTTATCGGGTCACTCTCTGATCCAATCATCATGCCACAAAATCTAAAAATAGCCTGCAGGTCATAAGCTAAATTTAGAACGTAAGAGTAACCGGAAAAATTCCATTACTTACTGAGCTACGCGCTAAATCACACCCACCCCCAACTTTCGTGTGAGTAGATGCGGGTTTCGTGGACTTTTCCCCATCTTAGAATTACCCCTCCTAATAATTACGGACGCACTCACTGCTACAGAAAAAAAATGCCCCGCCATTATGTTACACTAGAAATTCCTACATGAACGCGATTTCTTCATGGGAAAGAAAACTGGTGCGAGTCTAGAATCTAAAACCTACCGTCCCTCTTGAAAACGTAATTAATTATCTACAGAAAAAGACCAAACACCATTATTATTCACAGAGAAGGAAAAAACAAACGGATAAGATACAAATCCCACCGTAATCCCCTCCTTCTGAAAAAACGGAAAATACTACAAGGAGAAGAAACCTGGGGTGGATTACATGTAATTCCTCCTAGAAAAAACATAAATAATGCAAGGAGAAATGACATGGGGCCTGTTGCAAATCATATCACAGTAACTCCTCACAAACAGTAACGTTAGGGTCATGAAATGGACCAACGGGTAAGATGAATAAGTTTGAACATCATTCACAGTTTATTGACGACAGGAACATCGACATCATAGACAGTAATCATCACAGGTTATAATAGCAGATATATGCACGTTGATACAAATAATCCATATTGAATTCGATGTCATAAACAGCAAATCATCAAAAGTTATAATAGCAGATATATGCACGTTGATACAAATAATAATCCATGTTGAATTTGATTGGACTCACTAACCCCCGTCATCTCAATGATGGTGGAAGCTCTACCGTGACGAGTTCTTATATTCCTAGTTTCTTCATTATCAAGCCTTTGAACAATATCGAATGTCTTCCATGAAGGTACAATGTGTTATCCTTCATACCACAAAAAAAAACCTGGACACACTAGCGGCACGCCATAACCAACCGTGCCGAAGCCCTGCCAGATACTCAATGACCGAGGTTATAGTTTCTCTCGCTTCAACTCAGTACATTTTCACTCAAGCGCGAACTAAAAGATTGACATGTGAGATCAGCTCACCTATTTGTCTCAGCTCACCTATTTGTCTCCCCAACTTCATGATTCACTTTTCGTGTCTATTTGAATTCTTTCTTTTAAAATAAAACATACCCAGTTGAGCTATTATGTTCAAATATAGTGCACAAATGCACGCAAATAATTAACCATCTCATAACTTTAGATGTGCTCACAAGCATGACTAAAAAAACGAGACCCGCACGTGAAAATCCCAAACACTTAATTCCCACGTGAAAACATGACTTAACAGTCACTCACCCGTCTTTATTAGTGACCTGTATAAAAATAAACAAACAAAGAGCCCTGTTGAGCTAACCATATAATAGGCACAATCGTTATGAATTTTAATCATAACACTGCCATACATCCACCAGGAAGCACTGCTTGTTTATAGCAACATGGTTTTGTTGGCTTTGCATTGTCACATGCTTGCAGTGGTGAAAGTAGTGTTAAAATATGTCATTTTGACAAAAAGCCAGCCTCTTGAAACCATCTTGCCTAGATTATAAACTTCTGATTATGGCTTTATTACTATACATTGGAGCGTCTGATTGGATAAATGGTTAGAGTACTGGCCTTTCGGTGGCAGAGTTAATGGGTTCTGGGATCGAAACCTGGTAGCATCACAACCCAGTCCACCCAGCAGTAAATGGATACCTGACAGGGAAGGTAAAGGCAGCGAGGAAGGGATCTGGTCACCCACTTCATTAAAAAAGCTGAAACCTAGTATAGTGAGATCTCTAACACTTCACTCACCTACTTAGTATCTGCTGTGGGACTGCCTTGTTTTGTTGCTAAACACTGATGAATTATAAAATGCTGTTTGAGCATGTGTGAAGCTTGTAAACTGTTCCAATAAATTGTGTACAAATCTGAGATCTGAGCTTGGGTGATCTGTATCTTTTTGGTCACTTTTTTTCATTACTTGTTTTTTTTCCTAGCATTATTGCTTGGTTGCACACATGATTTTATGGCATCATGTCCTTCAGTGAAGCTATATTGTGTAGTTAGTTGCAGTATTCTATAAGTAATCAGTCATTGTTAATTTGCAAGTTTGCTACATTAAATATACATGTTTCAGCGAAGCTCTTCAAAAAGCTTTGGGATTATCACAAGATCAGCTGCCCCAGCACATTTATAAAATGCGTTTGTTTGGCTACCCACCTGGTTGGCTTGCAGAGGCCAGACAAGTTCAGTCAGGGGTCACCATCTTTGATAAAAATGGCAGAGGTAAGCATGCCACTGTGTGTTCAAAATAATCTCCAGGCTTTGTTTGCTTTATTTGCTTTTAGTGTACTTGCTAGTTACAATGTCATTTTAATAGTATGTGACAAAACACTTGCTTAGTTTATACAATACTTGGGGGGGGAACTATGTTGATGGCTGCATTCTCTGTAAGGGATGAAAAAGGATCATTCCTTAATTTTTACAGTGTGTGTGTGTGAGAGAGAGAGTGTGTGTGAACGAGCTCCCTAGTACAGATAATCTGCTTGTCACTTGGTTTTTCTTCCTTTTATTTGTTAATCCTCAAGAGTACCTCAAAACTGAAGACAAATAATACAACTGGTTGAAACAGTTGACAATCTGCTAACAGCACAAAGCTTCGTCAAAGCCACCCTCCAATGGATACCAATACACACAGACATAGCAGGCATTTCAAAAGCAGACAGATAAGCCAAACTAGGAGCAAGCATAGCTTAGCAAATACTCCAGCCAGCATGCAGACAGTTAAACTAATATGCCAAAACAGTTTAAAAGAGTAATAATTGAACTTATGGGCAAAAGGGGTGTGCAGGATGTGTCATGTGCACAGAATGACACACCCAGACAAAAATGACAACATCAACAAATTGCAGTGCATGGAGCAAGGCACAGTCTTCCAGCTAAGAACACATTGGGATTAACAAGCATTCGAACAAGTTAAATCTCTTGCATGAACCTAAGAACCTTAGTTGTACTCATCCATGCCAAGACAGTACAGCACATGTTGCTCGCATGCCTAGGGCTCACCACAGAAGGAAGAAAACTATTGCTGGGCTCCCCAACTAGCACAAACACATTATCCAGCACCACACAGCAACTAAAAAGCTGCACACACACAAAAAAACCACAAGTTTAGCAGCCCTAATTAAACATTGATAATCAGCTCCATGAGAAGGGAAAATGACAGTAAACAGTTATTTGTCACATGGATAGGCATTGTTGTTTGAGATAATGATGGGATAAAACATAGCAGTAGCTTTGACATGTCATGCACATTTTTCCCCCCAGTGACACTAATAACAGGAGAGTGCCTGGAAGACGGTGAACTGGAAGAGGAAGAAGGAACTGAAGCCAAAACAGGTTAGACTTTGGCCTGGTTTTTTTTTTTTTGTTTTTTTTGTTGCCACGTGGCTAACATGGAAAATTTTTTGTGAATATGTTTCATATCCAGTCCATATATTGCTTTTCTTATTTTATCACATTAATTTGATAGTATACTGTTTTTAAGCACCTGACCCCAGTGAAGTACCTTGTGGTCATAAAATAGTTTGTGTCCATGTACAACTGTTCATTATATCTGTTTTTATCATATACTGTAAGGATTTGTTTTTATTGCAGACTTTCATACTCTTATTAGTCAGTCACTAGGGAGAAGTTACATGAAAGTGCTTTATTAAACCTGAAGTAAAAAAAACATTCACACATATTGTGCTGGAAAATTGAGGAGGGATTGTGACTGACCTGAGTGCATCATTTGTCTATGGAAGTAGCAGGTAAAACTGAACCAGCCAGAGGGCACAAAGGAGACAGCCCCTCCACCTTGTAAAGGCACAACAGGCTAATCACCTGTTTGTCAGAAAATCTGGTTACAAGAAATGAGAGACAACCGAACTGATCTTAAAGACAACGAACTGACACAGGTTACGGACTACGACTTACGGATCATTTGGAATATTAACGGGAAAGAAGTGGAGCTGGTGGAGGAGATGAGGAAACCAAAATTAGAAAACACAACCTCTCCACCCCAGAGTAGAAGAGGGATGATTAAGTAAGTACACATTATGTTGGGCAGTAATAGAAGTGGACAGTAAAGGAATAAATAATATCTTGTTTAAACAAAAGCACATGTTGTAAATTTTTTGAATTATTTTTCAGAGTATGATGTCAATAAAATAATTGAATATCCTGGCTTCACTGTTCCTGTTCCTCTTGGATTTATTGATGTAAGTATACTCAGTTGATGATTGAGATTGCATGCATTGTTACCAGATGCTTTTAAGTATGTTTTCACTTAATTGTATTACCAACTTGCTCTAGAGAAAGACGCTGGGAAAAGCGAACATTGGGTAAATTTGTTTCAACATAAATAAACTAAGATTGCATATTCAGGAGTCATGCTTGTGAGCATCTCTGTTTGATGCAGTGAAGTAGCACAAAGTCAGTGAGAGTTGTGTCCTGAGCTTCATATATGAACGCATCCTGTTCTGCGTTCAGTTTCAGTTCTTTGTGGTTGAAACTCTCTCACAGGTGACCCATATTCTCTTACGGTTGCCATCCTATGAGCTGAGCAATGTTTGAATTAGTGTCTAAAAAGTCATCTTTCACAGCTCTTGATCATATGTTTGCTGATAAAGTGCATGTTTTAATGACTGTCAGGTGCTCATCTATTTCACATTGGCTCATTGTAGTTGCCAGGACCAATGTCACTGCGTGATCAAGTTTTGTATGCATCGCTGCTGTTTCCTTCTGGCAAAATTGATGACGTAGTAGGCAAATTTATATACCACAGATTTATTGGTTTGAATTTATATTTTATTAGGATTATTACCATTGTAATTGCTTATGTTAAAAGCATGACCTTTATAGAATCTATTCCCCATCAAGGCCAGCTCCTTGACGTGGAGATGGGGCTCAAGTACAGCCATCAGCGGCTGAAAAACCAAGACTGGCCAGGCCCTCCTAGACTCGAGCAAGACCACAGTCTGCCCTAGCAAGTCAAGTGCTGAAGACGGAGGCAACCAGCCAAGAGGCGCACCACAGCAATCAGGATGCCACGCATTAGCGCTATGGGAAGTATGCCTATATCTGCAAAACGTTATGGCACTCGCCCTGTGACGGACACCCAGGCAGGCGCAGTGCCGGGCCCTCTGCCTCGGAAGGGCCCAACCCCTACTACTGGGGGTCCTTCTCAATTGCCCCGGGGAGCCAGGAGGCATGAGAATAGAGCTACTGGCCAAGCAAAGAAAAGACCATTTAAAATAATGCACTGGAATGCTGAAGGCGTCAATAGTAAAAAAGACGGCTACAGCAAAAAATTAGAGCTCGAAAATATCTTGAATGAAGAGCAAGTAAATGTATGTTGCTTGCAAGAAACCCACCTCAACAAAGACATAGCCTTCAAAATCAGAGGCTACCAGTGCTACCGATCTGACCGAATAGACAGGCGAAAAGGTGGAATACTGACACTCGTGAGGAATAACATCAGTGCATGTCAGCTTGAAACATATATGGAGGGGGCGGAATACCAGATGCTTCATCTCAGGACAGAAAGTTCAGAATTTCACCTGCTCAACTACTACTGTCCGAGCGACCGCCCACTGGCACTAGATACAATCCCAGCAAAAGAAAGACTGATTGTATGCGGAGACTTCAACAGCCACTCACAGAGCTGGGGCTATGATCACATGGACAGGAGAGGTGAGGAGCTTGAAAACTGGCAGGATGACAATGGGCTTATCCTGATTAACCAGCCAATCGACCCACCACCCTTCTACTCGAGATCATGGCACACCACCTCTACACCAGACCTGGCATTCCACTCACCCAGCTTGGAGTGGAACACCACACGCGTTGTAGGAAACAACTTGGAGGCAGCGACCACCGGCCAGTCTTCCTAATTGTGGAAAATGAACTTGTCAAGGAGAGCAGCACTCTCTCTAGGTGGAACTACAAGAAGGCAGACTGGACAATGTACCAGCACCGTACTAGTATACTGGCTAGAGATCTGACTGTAGACAAAGACATCAATAAGCTAGTTGATGAATTCAGCAGATGCATATTACAGGCTGCTCGTGAAACAATACCTAGAGGGGCTCGTAAGCACTACAAACCATATTGGAATAGTGAACTAGAGCAGCTGCACAACGACGTGGAAACATCTCGAAAGCAGGCAGAGACCAGTCCATGCCAAGAACACCACAATAACTACCAGCAAGCTAAGGCCAAATTTCAAAGGGCCAAGTTGCAGGCCAGGCGAAGAAGCTGGAAGGAGAAAACAGAGTCCTTGAACTTTGAAAGAGATACGAGGAAACTGTGGAAGCTGGTAAAGCAACTTAACGATGAAGGTACAGAGAGAAACTCAAGGATTGCTCTGTACAAAGATGGAAACATCCTCATGGGAAAACAGGCAGCTGATCACTTTGCAGACTCCTTTGCTAAAGACAACAACATCGAAGTTAGCCCAGAGAAGCAACAGGAGACTCGTGAGAAACAACACGCAGGACGAGATGGAACCATACCTGAAGTTATGGAGGCACCAATCACATTCAGAGAACTGGAGCTTGCAATATCCAAATTGAAAATGAGAAAGTCGCCAGGAGTTGATGGAGTGTCCAATGAAATGATTAAGAACTTGGGAACCGCAGCAAAAACAAAGCTGCTGCAGATCTTCAATATCTGTTGGAACTCAGGCAGAGTTCCACAGACCTGGAGGGAAGCAATCATGATACCACTCCTAAAACCAGGAAAAGACAGTTCCACTGCCTCCAGCTACAGACCAATCAGCCTTACAAGCTGCCTCTGCAAAACAATGGAACGTATCATCAACCTCAGGCTACAGTGGTACCTTGAAAGTGAAAACCTTCTTGTACCACAGCAGGCGGGCTTTAGGCAGTGTTATTCCACCGAAGATCAGGCAACTTACCTTTCCCAAGAGATTGAGGATGCGTTCCAAGATAAGAAACTGGTACTAGCAGCATGGATAGATCTAAGAAAGCATTTGACAAGGTTTGGAAAGAAGGGCTTCTGAAGAAACTGAGAAATTGTAGAGTGAATGGTAAGATGTACAAATGGGTGAAAGCATACTTGCATAACAGAAGAGCCCGAGTACAACTAGATGGCCTCAAGAGTAAGAAAATTCTACTGCGTCATGGCGTCCCTCAGGGAGGGGTTCTGTCCCCCACACTTTTCCTAGTCTACATCAATGACCTGGTTGCTGAACTACCACATGGAATGAAAGTGGCAATGTACGCTGATGACCTGGTAATATGGTGCACAGATGAGCATGCAACAGTGGCCACCAAACTGCTACAAAGAGCTATAGATGCCTTAACCTCATGGGCAAATAGATGGTGTGTCAGCATCAACACAGACAAGTGCAGCACTACGCTCTTCACCCTCTCTCCCAAACAAAAAGCTGGTGTCATCAAGATAAACGAAGAGCTCCTGAGAGAAGATAAACAACCCACCTATCTCGGAGTTACATTCGATGATAGGCTGACATGGAAGCAGCACATCAACAAGGCAGCAACAAAGGCCAGGAGGAAGCTAGCCATCCTGAGAAAACTAAGTGGAACCACATGGGGAGCCAGCGGGAAAATACTTAGTAAAGTTTACCAGCAGGGCATACGACCACACCTGGAATATGGGTCAGCTGCGTGGTGTCCAGCATCAAACACCACATTACAAGAGCTAGATAAGGTGCAAAACCAGGCGCTTAGGGTCATCACGGGGGCAATGAAATCAACGCCTATAGTGGAGATGGAGAAAATGGGGAGGATACAAGCACTGAGAGAACGCAGAGACACGAAAGTGCTAACACAGGCAGAAAAGTTCCTCTGTATGCCGAGCCATCCAATGAAGGACAGATTCCAAAACCTAGCAATGGGGCGACTGAAAAGAAGCAGCTTTATCCACCAGGCCAAACGATTTCGTAGACAAACCTCAGACCTGCCTGAAGTTAACAGCCCTCTAAAGTCTGTGCCAGAACAAACCCCTTGGAGAGAGGAGCATGGACTACCAGTACACATCCACACAAAAGTGAAAGGAATATTCGACAGGGATGAACAGAACAGCGTGCAACGTAGGACAGTCACTCTCAGTTTCCTGGATGATGAATACCCACAGGACCTCTGGGTCCGAGTATACACGGATGGGTCAGCACAGAATGCAGTAAAGAATGGAGGAGCAGGAGTGTACATAGAATACCCAAACAACACTAGGGATACGGTCAGAGTACCAACGGGGAAATTCTGTAACAACTATGATGCAGAAGTCCAGGCAATCAAGGTGGCAACTGAGAAACTACTGAACACCAATCTCGGTCCACAGCCTGTAGTATTCCTGACAGATGCAAGATCAGCACTCCAAGCACTTCAGTCCAGAAAATTGCCAGTTATACAGGCCCTACTTTCTGAACTGTGCAACCAGCGCAGGGTCGCCATGCAGTGGATACCGTCTCATTGTGGAATACCAGGAAACGAGAGAGCAGACGGACTGGCTAAAGAAGGTGCTGCAGATGAACAACCGGATGTACCAGTAACGTACCATCAGAAGAAAAAGATGATCAAATCTATCAGAAAGCCACCAACATCAACGCAGGATGACTACCAAGCTATGAACAGATCAGAACAAATAGTCATTCTGCGCCTCAGAACAGGACACAACCGCCTCCGCAGCCACATGTATACAAAATTCAAGATTGGCAATTCAGCCATGTGTACATGTGGACAGGCACCCCAGACAGCGGAGCACGTACTGCAAGATTGCCCCGAATATGATATATTGAGGCAAACCCACTGGCCCAGAGAAACAACACTGGAAGCAAAACTATATGGACCCCTGTATGAACTACAAAAGACAGTGAAGTTTATACAAGAAACAACATTGCAGATATAGACAATATATTTCAAGCGAACGAAAGAAGAAGAAGAATAGAATCTATTTATATCTGATGCAGATTTCCAGAAGAATTTATTATGTCTTATTGCTTTCCTGTAAGGGCAGAAATCAAAGAAGAACTGCTGCCTTTCCCTATCTATGCACCATGATTTGTTGGCGAGAGTGTGTAAGAAGCTCATATACTTGAAATACTTGGGAAAAGTTGCATTGTTATTGTTCAACAGTATGCATTGCTTTAATGTCAGTATTCAGTGTATGTCTATTGCAGCTGCCTTTCACTATGTTTTTTCCATTTATTTCATGTTTCCTCAAACACATTGAAACAAACATTCTCAATTAAGTTTGAATCACAGATGAAACAAGGGTAAATCTCACTTTCATCTTATTTCATTTTTCATTTCTGGTATTTTCTGCCACTATTTCAATGCCTCAGCAAAGTCAGTTTTTTTAATATAAAAAAAAAAAAAAAAAAAAAACTGTTTATTACATACAATCTCATTCTCCTTCACAATCAGGAACATTCTGTTTACAAGATGCCACCCATACAACAGCATCAGCTCAAGAAAACGTTGATGACCCAGACTACAGAGAAGGTATAGTTTTCTGTTTTTGAAGATTTGAAAGGGAGCCATTACTACTTGTTTACATATGCTAATGAAAAATACACTATAATTTTTGTCTGTTGAAAAGGATGAAAGTAGCTGCATCTTTTGTTTAATGTCTGTCCCTTTAAAATTCACCCTACAATATTGTGTAAATAAACTTACCTCAAAGTAGCACAAAGAAAAAAATAATTTTAAATATGGACCCAGTTTAACGCTTTGAGTACCAAGGCTTCTCAGTAGCAATTACCTTCAAGTACCAAGGGTTTATAGGAAAAATTTCCCATTTTGGGTGATGAAATTTAAAAAATCACTGAGACCGAATGAGTCAACAGATTAACATGAAACTTTCAGGATGATATGGGAAGTGGATAAGGTGTCACATGGTGACCTAGTTTTGTGTTCAGGTCATGTGATCATGGCAGCCATTTTGAATATTAGTGAGACAATAGACAAAAATTGGCATGCATTATTGAAAAATGTATTAAAACATTATAATCAACTCAAAAGTCATAAGACTTTCCAAGATATAATAATATTGTACATTCTTTCTAAAAAAAAAAGCAAGTATAAATATGCTTTTAAAATGATATTGGGGTTAAAAAGCTATTTGAAATGGACACAAAATTTCCAGGGTCTGTAATGGCAAAATAGAAATATTCATGAGGTACTGACATGATTTCATCCAAAAAGAATTTTAAAAATACATCTTCAATTTGCTTTAGCTGGGTGTGATAGTCTAACATAAAATATGGTCTCAGATGCAATTATTGTTGCTTTTTTCTCTGGCCTTTGGTGCCCATTTCCTTCCTGGCGGCAGCATTGTCCTCACACTTATAAAAAAAAATGAAAAGCAGGGCACAACGCAGAGTGGTTTTTTCACATCCAATACAAAAGAATCTTTTCTGGACTCTCAGTCCAGCAGAATTACAAACAATGCATTCTGGTCGCTGTCAATTATCTTCATACTGTTGTCGTAACATTGTTTGCATGGACTGTGCTGATCAAACTCTATAATGCCATGTACAAGCAACCATGTTTCCCGACCTAGCAAAAACAGATGAATGGCCATGCTTCATGTTATGTTTTGTTTTTCTCAAAATTACAGGAAAACCTCTTCTTCTACTGCCTGTAACTGTCTAACCCTAATCATAATGCTCACATAGGGGTCATCAAAGCCATACAAGTACCACTGAAACTAATCAGCTGCTTCTCTGCCACACCCCCTCCTAGTAGCAGGTCTTTTTCTACGCCCTTGATTCTCACTATGGCCCTGAAAATCAATATCAACACCTCTGACAGCTTCACGAATGCTGGAACTAGGGCTGTTGCTGTCTGTTTCGGTAATTTCAGGCTGCCCTGCATCAAAACTAGACCAACTGTTGTCACTTTCAAAGGTCAGCTGAGAGCCAGAATCCAAATCATTGTAACATTCACTAGTGTCACTCATTTTTAAAGAAATTTCCACCTAAAGATTAATCAAAACACGTGAAAAAATGTCCGGCCACCATTGACCATTTCTCAATAAAATTGAGTTACTTCCCTTTTTTTTCTTTTTTTTTTTCGTACGCCCGCTAATACTCGAGGCGAAATCTCAGGTTATTATTTATGTCTAACCTGACATTGATTTTACGTGAGTATCCCTTTATTTCTTGTAACAGAGACAGGTGTCCCTCGCCATTCAGGCAAATACTCGCCGATTTCGGAGGTACCCATTGCAGCTGGGTAGGCTCAGGAGCCGCCAGTCCCTGGTCGACGACACTCCTTCAAATGTACTCGCCAGGTCTCGAGTTAATCCAGTCCAAATCCCGGTCGACGAAAAATCCTCAAATGCCGTCGCCCGGGTTTGATCCTGTATCACCCGGTCGCCAGAGCGGTGTTGTAACCACTACGCTAGCGCGGCTCCCGTTACTTCCCTTGAAATGCGTAATGTTCAGACACTAGGCGTGATAACATTTTATGGTGATACAGTGCAGACCTGCTACGGAGAACTCACCAGGGACCCAAGAAATAGTTCTTCTTATCAGAAATTCCTCTTATCAGATAAGAGTTCAAGCATATGGTAATGCATTTGCAACGTACAATGCAATAATGAATTAGCGTTGAATACGACAGATGTATGACACAGAAAATATGTAAATCACCAAAAGTGTTAATGTACAACGTTGGCACAGATATCTAGATAATAACAGCACTTTTTACACTTTGAAAAGAAAAAGCTGCAATTTTCCTCTGTATCTTAGTACCCGTACTTGAATGAATAAAAAATGTCTTTCCATGACATCCTTAAATTCAAAGAAATTATAAATTAAATCATCTTGGCATCCAGCCTGCATTATATACATGTTAGTTTTATCCATGCAATTTGAAACTTCCAACTGTGAAATAGTTTGTACCGTTAACCCACAGTCATCATTATCTCTAGAATTTGTAAACTCTTAAATGATAAAGCACTCTTAAATGAAAAAATCTGAAATTTTCCTCTGTGCCTTGGTACCTGAGTTAATAAAATGTCTTTCCATGGCCTCTTTAAATCCAAAGAAATGAGAAATTAAATCATCTTGGCATCCAGCCTGCATTATATGCATGTTAATTTTATCCATGCAATTTGAAACTTCCATTTGTGAAACAGTTTGCACTGGCAACCCACAGTCATCATCATCATCTCCATCTAGGTCAGGACTGGAAAGGACAGAAGATGAAACTGTTGGCATACACATCCCTAGAATATCAGCACTGGCAAGGCTAGCACTACATGTAGTAACAATATCATTGTCAATGTTGACAAAATCTTCTGCTGAAATGTTCAGTTCCTGATATAGTCGATGAAGCAAAGGTTCCACAGAAGTTTCAATTATAATACTGCCATTACAAGTATTTGATACAACCGTGTTTTCATCATCTGTATCATCTCCAACTTTAAAGCCTGCTTTTCGAAAACAGTTTGCAATAGTCACAGGCAACACTTTACCCCATGCAGATTTCAACATAACAATAGCGTCCAGAAGGGTTATCTTGAAGTCTTCAGCAACCAAGTCTGCATCAATGTGACCTACAAGTTCGGACAACATTGCTGACCTATAATGAACCTTCAGATTTTGAATAATACCTTGGTCACAAGGCTGAAGTTTGGATGTCGCATTTGGTGGTAAAAATAAAAGTTCTGTTGCTTTTAGATTTTGAACATTTAGGTGGGCTGAACAGTTGTCAAGCACCAAAAGAACTTTGCGATGTTGACGTTCCATAGAATGATCAAATGCATGTAGCCACTTGGTGAAAATGTCTGATGTCATCCAGGCTTTTGAATTAGCTGCATAATCAACACACAATTTTTCAAACCTTTAAAACAGCGTGGATTTTTGAATTTACCGATTACAAGTAATGGCAATTTTTCTGAACCATCCATATTTGTACACAAAACAGCTGTGATTCTTTCTTTCGATTTTTTCCCCCCATGACACTTTTCATTTCTGAAGGAAAAAGTCTTGTCAGGCAGCAATCTCCAAAACAATCCAGTTTCATCAGCATTAAACACATCAGCGGAATTTATACCTACTCATGGCTGGTTTTAGCACCTCCTCCGTCCATGACTCGGTAGTCGTTTCATTAATAGAATGCCTTTCCCCAAACAAAGCTTTGTAAGTAATGTTGTGCCTTTTTTAAAACGACTCAACCAGCCAGGACTACATTTCCAGAAGTGCTAACTCTTCTGCCTTTGCAGTTAATATAGGTCCATTTACAGTAACATTTGCTGATCTCGCCATGGTGAACCATTTTAGGAGTGCCGTGTCAACAACATCACACGCCGCTTTTCGGTTCTTCATTCTGTGACAATGAACTTGTCCACCATAAAACATTTTTCTGTACCGATCCTTATTTTTTATGATTCCTGAAGGCGTTGATTTTGGAATGTCGAATCCTTTGCTATTTCCATTTTCTTTTTGCCACTATTTTCCACTTCTTGTAATAGCTCAATCTTTCTTTTCAAAGATATGGATTTTAACTTTCCAGCCATTTTTAGAGGGGAAATAACTCAAATTCTAACATCGATGAAGCGCGCAATTTCCAAAAATAGCCGAAAAGTTGTACAAATGTCCAGGTACTGTATTTGAAAAAAGTTCGTCTTAAGCAGATCAAATTATATAGTCGGGGCACGTTTAATCGTTCGGCATATCCGAAAATTCGTGATAAACGGATTCCGCTTAACCGGACATTTTTACAAAGACAAAGAAGAAAAATTGCCGGGGATAAACAAATTGTTCTTCACAACAGAAATTCGCCACATCCGAGATCGCCTTAAGCGGTCTGCACTGTACTATACTTACGCCTAGTGCCCTTGATATATAGAGTGACGACAACTAAAATTTGGCCGCCATTTTCGGTCGTACCTGTATTGCAGGAAAATGGACCCGATCATATATATATATTCTTCTTCTTCGTACACTCTCAGACGTCCACTTGAATGTTCTCAAAGAAAGCAGTAGTCAGTTTGAGGCTATTTGAATCCCCGTAAAGCTTTTCCACGAAAGGAGCTGGCGTCGGCCATATGCACTTTCTCTGTACCACATATAAGGGGCAACTTTACCCCAATTATAACCAAACTTTCAGGTTGAACAGGGTATTACAGCAACATAGTAGGAGAAAACAACAACAACAGATGTTCAGCAATCATTTTATCAGTGCCACAGTTACACTGATCGGTAGTTCCTATCTTTAGCTTGTTGAATAGATGGTATCTCAATCTGTTGTGGCCAGTGCAGAGTCTGAAGATTACCACTTGTTCTCTTCTGTGGAGCTGGTAGTAAGCATCATTCTGTGTGTGCCGTGGATGTTCTACATTCCGTGTCTCTGATTCTGATAAAACTCTTTGCCTCCTCGAAAGCTATGCTTACATCAGGCTGAGGTAGATATATATATAGATATATATATATATATATATATATATATATATATATATGGGAGCCGCGCTGGTGTAATGGCTTCGGCGTTGTACTGGCGACCAGGTGTTCATGGTTCAATCCCGGGCGTCGGCGTTTGAAGAAATGTTTACGGCCGGAAATTTGACTGAATAGCCTGAACGGCTCCTGTGATAAACCCTCTGTGGATGGGAAGGAGCGAAGCTCCTGACCGGGTTGGAAGGAAAGTCCTCAGGTTCCCCAGCCTCGCAATGACATGTCATTGGGCCGAAGGGCTGAAAGCCCAAGTGCTGCTGGTTAAGGGAAAAAAAAAAAAATATATATATATATAATCTTATAAATATAGAAGAGGTGTTAAGAATAGACAGACCTAGGGAACTGCATAATATAGTCAAACAATATTTATCACGAACAAATGTTAATATTAGTGTCTGGGAATGTGAAGGTCTGATGCTGTTCTTACAATGCATATGACTTTTAACAGATGAAAGTCAATTAAATATCTGTTAAAGTCAGTTATATAACTGGAACCACCAGGCCTTTACACCCCTCCATTTTAATATAATTCTTGTTCAGAGTTTCTTCTTGATTTTGTTTGTTTTTTTGTTTATTTAACGTATTAGCATAATTGTGATTGTCCCTATTTACAATGATTTGACAAATGTGATGCCACTTTCTCATCGGCATTTGTTCATATTATTTGGAATTGAAAACAATATATATCCTAATTATACGCCGCAGGCGACCTATGTCTTTACTGACTGTGTGTGGTACACCACTCTGAGTGGAGACCTCCTAGTACCAAAGACTGCTGTGCCTGTCTTCAGATTTGACCCTTTCCTCAGACCTACGGGTCCTGAGAGTTCCTCTATAAATGCCTTTGTGCAGATGAGGAAGGACATCCCTCGAAACCTTCGGGTATATGAGGCTCTGTCCATTTTGGCTGGTATGACGTCTCGATAGTTCGGAGGTTTTATAGCGTATATGAGTACACTTGAGGGCAAGTCCGGGCACAATGGGCTAATCACCTGTTTGCCAAGTCACTTTGATTACATGTCCCGCCCATGGGCCTTGTGCACTTGGGTACCCTCTACACCTCGTTTCACGGGGTAGAAGAGGTTCCGATTATGAGATGAGATATATCCTAATTATAACCCATCAGAGGTTGAACGGGATATTTTTCTTCATTAATTTAAAAAAAAAAAAAGTCTTACTCGACACTTATTCCCGCTACTAACCCAGGTATTGTTGACAAAATATGGCGTCCACGTCGTTCAGCCTCGTTTTCGATTCTGACTTAGTTGACGTCACTCTATATAGAAATACAGGGCACTACTTACGCCAAAAGGCGACATTGGTACTCTACGGAAAATAAGGCGTGTCGCCAATAGTCGCCCATGGTACTCAAAGTGTTAATACAGTAATGCTCCTTTAAAATGCCAGATTTCCATCAAGAAAATAATTATTCTATTAGCCTTATCTCGTTACTATAAATTGTGAGACAGCTAATGTGGTTAACTTTCTCTATGTTCCAAGTATTCATTAGCAAACAAATGAGCAAAGTCAGCAGATTCATTATGGATGTTTTTTCTGTTTACCTGTTCTCAGCTTCTCTTAATTTAATGTGTAACTGATAGACCTTCTCATTTACTCCAGACCTCCACCAAGAAAAGAAAGCGAGTGAAGGATCCTGATGAGCAAGATGAAGCTAAGAAAGTCAAAACTAATGATTCTGTACTGGAAGATGGAGAAAGTAAGAGATGGCGCAAAAACTTTATTTACAAATTCTGTATCTTAAATAGTTGTATGCTTTCTGGTAGAATCTCTGAGAAACAAAAAATAGAGCTGTTATTCCTTCAGGCATTTAGGAGGCATCCTTATTATGTAAAATAAATTTTTACAGAAACCACTACTGCATAAGCTCACAAAGTGCTTTTCCACAAGCTTCCTGCACAGGTGCTGGCCCAACTCTCAGTAAAGAGCATAAAAGGATGTGGTACTATATTGAGAATGTGATAGTACTGAAAATTGTGGAAAACTTGCTTAGTGTAATAGTTTGAAGAGAATTTTGTTAATGTTGAACAGTACAATGAAGAGAAACTTAACTGTAACTGGTTCTGATTTTTGGTAGGACTTCCATTTACGTTGTATTTGTTTTGGGTAATGTTTACTTTTGCTTCACCGTACCTAAATTTTACCTCTTATAGCATTACCACCACAGTTCCTATAATATAATTGTAATATTATGTAGCAACAGATCCTTATGAGTGGCCTGCACATAGCTGTTAAACTGTAGATGATATAATGTGCTACAGATTTCATTCTGCTGATCGTTAAAATAGAAAGTTGCATTTGCAAAATTGAAACTTACAAATGCACATTTATTAGTAAATTAAACACATTGTTGAAAGTGGACAGATAGATTAGATGTTGTTGTTTAACTAGGGCTGCTGAGTTCCTCGCTTTTCTGCAGCCAATACCAAGTTGAAGACTCCTTGTTATCATCTACACTGTAGATCTAGGCTTTTCTGCCATTCCAAAATGTGTTGAGTTAAAGTCATGAGCTCCAGCTTGGCTTACATTTAAAGGATCATCACATCTGGTCGCAAGCTAGGAAGAACAACTGCGTGGCACACTGTGCATTCCTTGCCATCCAAGGCGGTCTCCAAATATGCAGAGCTAAAATACTGGTTGTGGGCTCTGCCAAGGAATTGTTGTGTCCTACACAGAGCCATTTCTCAGCTCACTCTGCATATCATAGGTCCATAGTGAGATCCTCCTGCATATAGCCAACCAGGTAAAAACCACAGTTACGTCTCGGGCTCAAGTGACTCCTAAGCTTAATGTGCAGTGCTGGGTTTCAACATATTTCACAACAGGGGGAATCCCTGGAAGTGTGTGGGTGATTGCAAGAGTCAATGAGGGTGTAATTAGGCCTCACAGACAATGGTTCACTTCTACTTCTGTATACTGTAGCATTGTGCTTAGCTGGTGGTCATAAAAGGATGACTCCAGATGTGCCACCATGCATGGATCACATGTTCATTAACACTTTACATAGTTTTCACTTATATGCACACAAAAGTTACCAATACAGATTGATTACCCCTTACTTGAAAGTTGAGGTCAAAGGGCTGTGATTTGTAGAAGTTTTATTAAGAGCAGAAAATAAGGTAGGCATTACAGTGACTCACAAATTACAACTGAGAGTCATCAGGTGTTATATACTCGTCATTACTCTATGGCAGCGGTTTTCAACCTTTTTGAGTGCATGGCTCCCCTGACCAACTACATTCTTTCTGCGGCTCTCCTGTGGGATAACTGGTAAAAACTCTAGCAATGTTTCTACATTTAGCCTAACTTTTTTTGAGCAGGAGAGCTTTGGAAAGGCTTTTTAACAATGTAATTTTTAAAAAAAAATGCTATTGGACAATCTGTTAAAAAATTACAAGTACAAGAAAAAATATACACAAAGTGCACTTTGAAAACCCTTACTATAAAAAAGAAAACAGCACAGATAAAGTAGTTTCTTTCTAACAATTTTTTTTATTTTTGTCTGAAAATCATTCACTGATATACTGCAACCTTGATTCAATCTCCATAACAAAAAACTTGTACAGTAAAACTTAAAAAAAATATGATGAATAAAGTACCAGTCACCTCAGTGTGAAAAGTGAGCTTGCTTGTTGTTACACAGCTTGTCAAATCTTGGCATTAATTGAGATACAACTACCCTCATTTCCTTCTCCACATCAAGTCTTGATCTGAACTTGGTTTTTATGACAGCCACTGCTGAAAACCCAGCCTCGCAGAGATCAGAGGTTGCAAAAGGAATTAATATCTTCAGTGCTCTCTTGCTCAAGCTTAGGAACTCCTGTTTTACTGAATACCAAAATTGTGGCAATGCCATGGATGGAAACTTCGCTTGTAGTGAAGAGTCTGATGGAAAGTTCTATCAGTTCTTCCTCTTCTGCAGTACTGAAGTCCGAAGGAGCATCACTACTGAAGAGATTTTGAAGCCACTGAAACCTGTCACATTTTTCAGGAAAGTATTTTTCAAAATGAACACCGAGTTGAGACAAGTGTCCTTGAATTACAGAAACAATATCTGCACCAAAATCTATTTCATTGTCTATAATGAACTGCTGCAAACCTGGGAAGTAGTCCATTTCTCCTCCTTCATTGATTTTTCTCTTCCAAAGAAGAAGCTTCTTTTTGAAGGCCGAAACTTTGTCTATAAGTTGAAACAAATGAGTTTCACTTCCTTGCAGAGACTATTCAACGAGTTCAACTTTTCAAAAAGATCACAGAGGTATGCAACTTTTAACAGGAAGTCAGTGTCCAGAAAGCACTTAGCACTGACATGGTTTTCTTCTTCAAGATAAGAATAGAGTTCCTGCCTAAGTTCAAAAATGCGCGATAATACATTTCTTATGGAAAGTCATCGAGTGCTGCTATAAAGTAAGAGAGACGTATGCTCAGCCCCCATATCGTGACGCATTTTACTGAAAAATCTAGCTCTATGAGGTCGAGTTTTAATGAAGTTCATCACATTTATGACAGTTTGTAGGACTTCATTCAAATCAACACTCAAATGCTGTGAAGCAAGTGCTTCCCTATGGATAATACAATGGGTCCACACAGCATCAGGAGCTTTGCCGCGGATGAGGGCTTGTAGGTCACTGTAACTGCCTGACATTGAACGAGCACCATCGGTACACACCCCAACACAATGAGCCCAGTCTATTTATTTTCCGCCATGAAGTTGTCCACAATTTCAAATAAATCTTTGCCTGTCGAACCTGCATTTATGTCCTTACAAAAAAGATCTTCCACCATTTCGTTTTTTTCATCAACAAACCGCACATAACAGATTAAATGAGCATCTCTATTGCTATCAGTGGCCATCATCAGCTGCAAAGCAAAATCCTTCCCCCTCATTTTTTCTATAATCTGTTCATTAAGATCCTCTCCTAAATCTTGAATTCGACGGCTGATTGCACTGTCCGACAAAGGAATGGGCAAAAGCTGTTTTCCCATGGACTCTCCAACCATAATGGACACAATATCAATAGCACACGGTAAAACGAGTTCTTCTGCAATCGTATGGGGTTTCTTACATTTTGCTACCCGGTATGCTGCCTTGTAGGACGCTAGAAGATCTTTACTCGAGATTGATGCCTGCTTAGAAAATGCTGATTTTTGTTTTTCATTTGACTTAGCTTTCTAGAGAAATATCCTCTTGGTTTGCCCACGTCATTCTTATGAACACTTTCTAAATGGCGCTCAATTTGCTAGGCATCATACATTCGACAGAGAGTACTTTGAAACACAAAACACACTGTGGACGCTCTTCATTGTTCATAAGAGTGCACGTGAAACCAAAATCTAAGTAACCTTCGTCGTATTTTCTATACTTTCGTTTCCTTTCCACATTACCACTTTCCTTGTCATCCTCAACAAATTCTCGCTTTTTACTAACACTTGCCAAATTAAAAAATCTTTTCATAGTTTATATCAAACTCACAATGCAATCAAAAACGTTTGAAAACAGAAAATCACCGTGTTACCTACTATGGTCGCGCGAGGAGAATGCGCGGAAAATTGATAGGCGGGTCAGAGGAGCGGGATTTCAAAGGCTGGCCAACATCAAAAGTGAAATTTCTCCGGGGTCACGCATGTTGAAAAACACCAAAAATGAAATTTCCCACAGCTCTGTGTTTTCTTTACAGCTAAATACGAAAAAAATCCACAGCGCCCCTGACCATCAGTCATGGCGCCCCAGAGTGCCGTGGCGCAAGGTTGAAAATCGCTGCTCTATGGTGTAGAAATGTGGACAGTTAACAATCAGTTGGAAGAAGGAATTGAGGCCCTCGAGATGTTGATATATAGAAGTATGGTGCCCAGCTCATGGAAAGAAATCAAAAAGGAGCTAGAAAAGCTAGGATTGAAAAGAGAATTGATGATCAAAATTAGACAGCTAAAATATTTTAGCCACATAAAAAGACATGACACCTTACTGAAGACCATAATGCAAGAAAGAGTTGAAGGCAAACGTGCAAGAGGAAGATATTGCCATGTTTAAAAGTATAACATGAAGAGATGGACTGGAAAGAATCTGTCACAGTGCACCATCAAGGAAAGAGACAGAAAATGTTTGAAATCCATTGCAGCCGACCTTGTTGTGGAAATGACAGCTGATGAAGATGATGACAGGCCTTAAAAGATGTTTTCAGTATTGATCATAAGGCTCCAGTTACTTGGTGACCCATGGGGAAATAATTGTAGCAGTTCAGAAACGCCATGATTATAATGATAGTGAAGATTAAAATGATATTTTTTTAAATATGGAGAAAAATGCCAATAACAACTTGGTAAAAATGTGTGCTGAAATCATTACATTACAGGAGTGGCGTGAATTTCTAATAGAACAAGAAATTATGTCCATTTGTAAAATTTAAAGAGAAGCTGCTACAACAACAAAATTATTGTCTACAATACCTATATTGGTAATCCATCATTCACACAGCCAAGTTCTACAAATCTGGTGTCTTGTTCTTCTTCTTCTTCTGCGTTCGGTTTGTAGTCATGCTAAATCTGCAGGCCTGTCGCCAGGACGAAGTCCACAGTCTTTTCCAGGTCGGCGCGGCAGCCCCATAGCTTCTGCTGGAGCTCATCACCTTCTGGCCAGGCCGCACGTCGCAATTCATCATGGGTTGGACAGTTCTGGAGAATGTGTTCTGGAGTCTGGATATCAGTTCCACATGGGCATTCATTTGTGTGGGATATCTTGAGGCGATAGAGATGTCCAGGTAATCTGCAGTGACCAGTTCTCAGGCAGAAAATTGTCGTCTGTTGGTGTCTGTTTAGATGGTGGATTGGGTCATCTCTGCTGTATATATCCCCTTCCTCCTTCCACTGGTTTTTGTACTTGTTGTGGATGATGGTTTTTCCTTCCCGATAGGGCAATGGGTGGCTGTATTGTTCCATTTTACTGCCACTTCTTGATAGAGCATCTGCTTTCTCATTACCAGTGATTCCACAATGAGCAGGTAACCACTGAAAGGCAATGGTTGATGACCTTTGGATGATGTTAAGCTCAGATCTGATCTCATTCATCATGTTATCATTTCTGGTGTTTTGTATTGATTCAAGTAATGATCTGCAGTCAGTGAAGATTACTATCTTAGCTTGTGGCTGCTGTTCAGGTCTGGTGAGGATCTTCAGGGCTTGCAGTAGTGCCATAGCTTCTGCCCTAAAATTGGAGGAGATCTTTCCAGTTGGGAAGGCCTTTCGAATGATCTTTCCATTTAGAAATCTTATAAAAATGCCTCCTCCACCGTTCTTGACTGCCCCCTCAGCAGATCCATCTGTGTATGCATGTGTCCACTCTTTCGGGTAGTACTTTTCTTCAATCATTTCTTGAGCCAAAGTTTTTAGTTGTTGAGGGGTCAGGTGGCCTTTATTTTTTATTTCAGGGACTTCTGTGATGATAGATATATTTCCATGGCAGTCGTCTGGCTCCTCGTAATCAATTAACATTTCAATCTCAGTAGATCGATTTGGGATGAGGTCTTCATGGCATCGATGCAGATTTTTGGAGATGTTTAGGAAGCTGGTTCTTTTCAGCCTGTTCTTTGTCACACTTTGGAGTTTGGCATGCATTGGATGACTTGGCATTCGTAGAAGCTTCTCACTGTGAGTGAATACCTTTCCTCACGTCTGTCATCAAGAGAGCGGATGTTGGTGTATCGCTCCATTGCCTGGATTGGAGAAGTCTTCATCCCTCCAGTGATTAGTCTAAGGCCTGAATTTTGCACTTTCCCTAGACATTCTGTGTTTGTTTTAGATGCTGTGGCCCAGGCTGACATGCCATATTCAAGTACAGGTCTGACTGTGCCTGTATAGACTTTTTTAAGTATGTTGGTATTTGCCCCCCAACTTGTGCCAGCCAGTTTCTTCATAATAGAGAGCTTTCTTATTGCTCTCTGTTCTACTGCTTTTATGTGCGGCTTCCAGGTGAGTCTCTTATCCAACTTGACTCCTAGGTATGTTGGGTTTTCCTCGATTGGAAGTTCACTTCCATTTAGCTGCAGTTTGATTGTTTCTCGGCGATTTGACAGAGAGAAGCAGGTTGCTACTGTCTTGGAGAGGTTTATCTGTACTCCCCAATCTGATGCCCATTTAACCGATGGTATTTAGCGCTGCTTGCATCCTGAACTTCGCAGTAGGCAAATGTTCAGCAGCACACCAGGCAGCAAAATCGTCAGCATGAAGAGCCCTGGAGATATGCCCGGACAGTTTCTCTGCAATATCATTTATATATATGATAAAAAGTGTGGGGGAGATAACTCCTCCTTGTGGCACACCCTGTTTAGTGTGAGTGACGCAATGGCTCAGTTTCCCGTCAAGTTTTACTCTTGCTGTGCGGTATCGAAGAAAGTCTCGTATCCAGTTTGAACATTCTCCCTTCAATTTTGCTGTTGAGCATCTTAAGGAGGAGTCCTTCTTTCCATACCTTATCAAAGGCTTTTGTCAAGTCTACAAAAACCGCCAGTACTTTCTTTTTCTCCTGAAAGGCATTTTCTACTTCCTGGGCTAGATATACTAGTTGGTCTTCGGTGCTGCGATTTTTCCTAAATGCTGACTGTGTGTTATCAAGCAGATGGTTTTTTTCCAGATGTTTCAGTAATCTTGAGTTCACCATTCTTTCCATTACCTTACCCAGACAGCTCAGCAGGCTAACTGGTCGGTAGCTGGACTTGCTTGTTTTTCTCCTTTTGTTTCTTTCTGATGGGAACAATGATTGCTTCTCGCCATCGATCTGGAAATTTTCCAGTACTCCATGACTGATTGAAGATTAGGAGGAGCTTGTGCCTGGCTACAGGTCCAAGGTTCTTGATCATATCATTTGTGATGCCATCTTTTCCTGGAGTTTTTCTGTTCTTTAGTTTTGTTATGGCAGCACTGAGTTCTCTCATAGTAAGGGGTGACTTCATGCAGATATCTGGGTTTTGGTGCTTCAGTTTTTCTTTTACTTCCTTACGTACTTCTTGGAACCGTGCATGTGAAAGTGCTGTGGCACTTTCTTCCTTGTAGAAATCTGCCAGGATGTTTGCTGCCATTTTTCCTGTTGTGGTATTTTTCATTTTCCTGATGACAGTCTTACAGTAGCTGGTTGTTGTTTCTTCATTTAGCACTCTTGTCAGATTCCATAGCTTGCTTGAGTCCTTTTCATGTTGAGACTGCTGGTCTTCTGGTGCCAGCTCCTTTGGATTTCAGCTTTCTTTTGTTCATTGAAAGCTTGTTTTATGCTGTTGTGCCTCTGTGTGTTCTCTAATGTGGGATTTTGCTCCATAGTTTCCCGTGCTTTATTTAATTCACTATGGAGTTTTCCCAGGTTGTCACTCCAGTATGGTTTGTAGTCACGTCGCTGACCTCGTCGAGATGTATACTTTTCTGCTTGGATGAGTGCTTCACTTATGATGGAGATGTGAATATTGATGTTATTTGAGTGGGCAATGTTCTGACAGAAATTGTCGGCTTGTTTCTTTAAAAAATCCCCAGTTTGCTTTTTTGAAATTCAGCTAGGAGACATATTGATTTCTCCTGCACTTCTTATCTCAGATATCTGTAATGTGACTGGTACATGGTCACTTCCCCCAAGTTGAGTATTTACTGTTCTGGTGGTGAGTCGATGTATGTCATCTGTAGCCATAGCAAGATCTGGTGTGCTCGTTGTTTTCCATACTCTGGAATAGAAGGTGGGCTTATCCTCTGGTTGGTTTATTAGAATTAGTTTATTCTCTACCATCCAATCTTCCACCTCTTCTCCTCTTGGATCTGTTGCATTATAGCCCCAGCTGGGTGAGTGGCTATTGAAGTCACCCATAATGAGGTGTCTCGATGCTGCAAGCTTCACTTTGTGTAGCTCCAGAGTTGTGGTTGGAGGGCTGTAGCAGTTTGTGATCATTAAATCTCCACTGGGCAGCAGTAGTTGGACTGTTATGTATTCAAGTTCGTCCTCACCAGATCTGTGTGTCTCTACTGCTGGGATTGAGGTTTTAATCAGTGTGAGGATTCCTCCCTTAGTTCTTTTTGCCCTGTCTTGGCGGAAGGATTGGTATCCACGTACAAAGAATCGTTGGGTATCTTTTAGGTGAGTTTCTTGGATGCAGATTATATCAATGTTATTTTCCCTGAGGAATTCTTGTAACTCCGGTTTCTTGTTCCTCACTCCTTCTGCATTCCATTGAGGCACTGTAAGATAGTGGGTTGGTTGGTCAGTTGCTCTACTTTGCCTTCCCCCGACCATTTGGTTGGCAAAGGCACCGGTTGCTTGGGTGGGCCCTTTCGAGGCTAGGGGCCCGGCTCCGCTCCTCC
>JAMPIV010001294.1:0-268135 GCA_024509875.1 Oreohelix idahoensis | reverse complement strand
CGACCCTACATGCAAAGCAGGGAAGACAATACCGTCACAGACACATTGTTAAGCTTTCATAGTCATGCCGAAATATTTTTAAAAAAAAACCTTTAACAACGATATATTTCTTTAAATGCAAAAAAAAAAAAAATGTTAAAAGATCTATGATTATTCCTTGTATTAAAATTAAATTTAAAAATTTTTAAAAATCGATAAAAATAAAATTCACATTTTTAGGAAGCCCGTTGATAGCTCTGCCAGACAGTCCTTGTTCTGGTACTCTCAGGGCACGAGAATTAAGGGCAGACCAAAGAAGGCATGGAAAGGAGAAATGGAGACATAAATACGAGGGAAGGTCAAAAAGTAATGCCTCCTATTTTTTATGTATGTAAATACTGCATCGGTGTGCAATTTGTAAATTTAGCAGGATTCCTCAAACACTCTTCTGCACTGTATAGCATTACCAACCTGTTTCAGTAACAGGTGGCACCACTGTAACAGTTTAAAAATGGCTGCCAAAGACGTTCGGTTAAAACAACGTTATGTCATAGAATTCCTCAATGCTGAAGGCGAGACCCCAATTCACATCCACGAACGTTTGAAAAATGTTTATGGAGATTCAACAGTGGATGTTAGCATTGTCCGACGTTGGGTACATCGTTGTGACGAAGCTGAAGTAGGTCAATCACCAATGGCTGACGCAAAGCTGACTGCTCGTTCGTCTACCGCAATGACTCCACACAACATTCATCGAGTTGATGGCATCATTCGTGGTGACCGTCGGGTAACACTGGATGAACTTTCTTCCATGTTGTCCATTAGTAAAGGCAGTGTCCAGAACATCATTAAAGACCTGGGTTATTTAAAAGTTTGTGCACGATGGGTACCCAGAATGTTGACAGACAGACATAAAGAAACAAGGAAAACCATAGCCATCAACCTCCTGCACCGTTACGAAACTGCAGGAGAAGAGTTTTATGGAATATTGTGACAGGTGTTGAGACTTGGGTTCATTTTTTTTAACCAGAATCCAAGAGGCAGTCAATGGAATGGCATCACACAACATCCCCGACAAGAAAGAATCATATATATCTCAGTCAGAATTATTCTGGAATAGTGTGATGCTACGTTATGTGTCTAGGGTATGTGTATGATGAAGTGTAAGTCACAACAACAGACAGATAAACAATTTAATTTAATCCACTACTCTTGACAACACTGTGACACTCACATACATATAACACTCTACAAAGATATCTTAAAAGAGTCACTGATAAACTTTCGAATAACAATATGTATTCATTACTGGCATGAATGAATATGTGTCCTGATTCAACTACAAGGGAACCAGGAATCACAATCAATTTAAATTACAAGTTATGTACAGAATGTATTTAATCTTAATGTTAATTTTAAAAAGTCAGTTCAAGATGAGGGGACATAATGTTGAGCTCAGCTGGCCAATTCGCTTATCTGGCGTGATGGCGGCAGGAAAGGACTCCTCTGCTCGAATTCTCCTCTGGGTTCAGGAGACACCTCACTGATAGCTAAAAAGACCAAGGAGTATGCTGTCCGACTCAGGATTCAGCAAAGCTCTGACTAGGTGCTGCTCAGTACCATCAAGACCACTGTCCCTGAAATCAAGAAGGATGTACCTTCTACTTCATAACTAATTTATATTTTCTTTTTACACTGATCACAATACATCACAAACATTGCGTTCAGAGCGTTAGGCCAACAGTCAGCTTCATCTGAAATACTTTATACCAGCATTACCATCCTTAATGGTCACTACGCCTCTGCACTTCCAGCATTATTTCTGTCTAATCAATCATCCAGGTGTCAGTGTACTATTTGGCCATTCCATGCCGTTTTACTTCTCTCCGACACCCTCTGTTCAGGCTGGAGCATTACAGGCTTTACCTCACGTTGGCCACTGAACTACACATATATATACAGGCATAAATCAACAATTCACATTCAATTTTCATTAAAAGATATTGAATGGTTCAAGCTTACCACAATTCATACGAATAACACAGATACGTTGATTAGCAATGAATTCTGGCACAAACTGGCACAAATTTCCATCTGCCTATGTTCCAGGCTTTTATTGAGCAAAATATATGCTGGCTTCAACGCACTGATGCTTTATCAAGCTATTTTAAACAAGTGGTTTCGAACTAACGCTCCCAAGTGTGTATATCAGCGAGTCTGACCAATGAGCCCCGTTTCGACAAGTGTTTGAAAAAATGTTACCTTTCCCCGTTTCCCCTAACAACCAAGATAGTATTTATAGCCCGACCAATCGTGGTTAGGCTTTCATTTGTTGCGCTCCAATCAATTTGGAGTTTACATGGTAGGCTATTTCTGTAACGTAAATTTTTTTCAAACACGTTAAAAAAAAAAATCTTATGAGCAGAAATGATTTTATGCTGTCAGGCACCCCCAATATTTTATTTTGGGTATAATTTATTAATTCCTGGACTATTTGCGTAACGTTTTACATATTATTTGTCAGCAAGCCCTAAGGAACCCAAAAATACAAATTTAAAGGAGCTACGTGGCTGCGTTCAAAATATGCAATTTCTTTTACCTCCTGTTTCGAAGATGTTCTGTCTGGGTACTGTTATGTTCTCAACCGTAAACCCATCTAATGTTATCTTTTCTAATAAGAGAGTTTTGTGATTTATAAACCTAACTCTGGGAAAGGGTAGTGTATTTTATCACTGTCCGTCTGAAAAAAAATTAGTGCATGTAGACTTACACGCGTGATAGTAGTAATTGTGTATCGCGCGACGCGTGTTTAATGTTCGGCTTTCTGCCTCTCCCTTCTCGCTATCCTTTTGTCCATCTGTTCGTTCGTTTTGGTAACGTAATGTAGAAAAAGACATGAATGGAATTTAAAATTTAGGTCATTACGCAGTCTGCCTCTTAATGTTTTTCCAAGAAATACAGCACACGTTTCATTGAAGAAAGCGGGTATAATACAGTAAGCTTTTACTATCAACGTGAAAGCGTTACAATTTGCAGACGAAGCAGAAAACAAGGGGGATTTCGAGTACATTCCTTGTGACAGCACTGTCATTTTACCATTGCTCTTCTCTTTATTAATTTTATTTGTTAGGCTTCATATTTACCTAATAATTTATATATATGTGGATTAGAATATTTCATGACACCTCCCCTCTTAAAACAGACATTATATGTCAGTCCTTTATTCTATATACACATAGAGAAATTTATTATTATTTCTGGGGTTTACGGTGATTCTCATCACACGGATGGCGGCTTAAAAAATCCGCTCCCAGATTGGTTTTTCCAGATATATATTCAATGCTAAAATTATATGGAGCCAGAAGCAAAGACCATCGGAGTAACCTAGAGTTCTCATGCTTAGCCTGTGCTAAAAACGATAAAGGTTTGTGGTCAGTTTGCAACTTAAATGCCTTCCCATATAGATAAATATTGAATTTCTTTATTGCCCATATTACTGCAAGACATTCTTTTTCGCTAGTTGAGTAGTTGATTTCAGCTTTATTCAACTTTCTGCTAGCATATGCCACTGGGCTTAATTCCCCATCCAATGCATCTGATTTCTGTAGTAAAGTTGCACCTAACCCAATATTACTTGCATCCGTCCTTACTATGAATTCTTGACTTAAGTCAGGTAATTTCAAAATGGGTTTACTTGTGAGCTTTTCCTTCAATTCTTGGTAAGTCATTTCACATTGTGGAGTCCATGTAATGCGATCTGGATGTCCTTTACGTGTCAATTCAGTTAACGGTGCACATATGGAATTAAAGTTTTTGATATACTTCTGGTAGAAACCACATAATGAGACAAAGGATCTCACGTCCTTCTTGGTTTGTGGTCTCGGGGCTTTCTGTAGTTTCTCTAAGTTCTTTGGGTCAGGGGTCATGTTTCCCTGATAAACTGTGTGTCCCAAAAATTCCAATTCTTTACATCCAACGCAACATTTGGTTGGTCGGGCTGTTAAATTTGCCTCCCTAAGTCGATCAAACAGCATGTTCAGAGAGTCAATGTGTTCCTCAAATGTTTCTGTTGCTATAAGGATATCATCCATAAAATTTGTTATACAGGGATTATTCAGAGGATCCAATAATTTTCTCATCATTCTAGAGAAGACACTAGGCGCATTCTTCAATCCAAATGGCAATCTATTAAACTCATAGTGTCCTTCTGAGGTACTAAAAGCTAGGTATGGTCTAACCTCAGGCTTTACTGGAATCTGATAGTATCCTTTACTCAGATCCACTTTTGAGAAATATTTAGCTTTATTTAGTCTGGCAAACAGCTGATTTGTATCCGGCAATGGATCCACCTGTCCTTCTGTAATAGCATTCAGTCTCCTGTAATCTATACAGAGTCTATGTTCTCCAGAGGGCTTCCTTAAGAGTACAACACCGGAACCATACGAAGACTCACTGTGCGAAATAATTCCTTCCTTCAATAGATAGTCTATCTCTTCCTTCAAAGCTTTTTCCTTAGCAAACGGAATCGAATATGGTTTCATACAGACAGGTGTGGAGTCTATGAGTTTCATATCATATTCCAATAGGTTTGTATGCCCTGGTCGGTCTGTTAACACCTCTGCATGATTATTTAGAACCTGTTGCACTCTCTCTCTTCTGAGTTTTCGTTAAATGTGTACTGATTTTCACCTGTGCTGCTGTCTCACAGGGGTGTAATGGATATTCAAATGATGAAAGTGGTTCCTTTTTCATCTCCATGGCGATGGACAAGGTCAACAAGTGTGTCTCTTCCTGATGTTCTCTTTCCAAATATTTCTTCAGGAGATTCACATGATAGATTTTTTCTTTCCCCTTCTTATCTATCTTATAATTTGTTCTAGACACCTTCTCTAGAACTGTATATGGACCCTGCCATCCAATTTGTAACTTATTCTGACTCCCGGGCAAAAGAAGCAGTACTTTCTCTCCCACAGCCAAATTTCTGTCTTTCGCCTTCCTGTTATAATAGGCAGCATGTTTCTTCCTGGCTTGTTTCAAATTTTCATTGGCAAGTTTCCAGCCAGTTTTCAACCGAGTGGTCAGCTCATTCACATATTGGTATGAAGATGTAATGTTTTCCTCTGCCTTTTCATCAGTCCACGTTCTTAACAAAGCTACATATGGACCTTTAATTGTGTGGACCTATTTGTCCATGCACCGGTATGGTCTCTTCCACTCGAAGCTTTATAGTGATGATTTTTCCTCCCAGAATTATCATTCACAAAACGACCGCTACCAATTTTTCTTTTGGGGCTTTCTCCCCTCTTAAAATTCTTGATGAGAGATTTCCTCCCTACATCCTCTTCCTCCAGTTTGTTTAAGTCCGATTGAGGGATTGTCGGCTTATCCTGGGGTAAGACATCCTTTTGCACTCTCCGCATAGTGGCCATTGTAAAACAGTTAAGTGAAGCTTGTCCGTGAAAAGGGGCTTCCCATTCCATTTGGTCCACTTTATCAAATCTATTTTTCCTTTTATTGTTAGGCCTGATTTTGCCCCATGGCGTGTCCAGGTCCTGATCCATGTTCCCACTTGTGGGTGTTCCCTCATGTGCTATGCTACACCTTTCTACAAAATTTTCAATGTCCCATCTTGCTTTGGGCCAATAATAATTGTGAGCCACCTTTTGAATAATGGTACCTATCTTCTCATGGTCCCCATCTGGTTTCACATGTAGGCTCCTTATTAATTCTGTCCTGTATCTTTTTGGAAGAACCAGCTGTCCGTGACCATTGGATCTAGCTCCAGTCTTCCTATACATCAACTTGTTTTTCATGTAAAAATCTCCCTTGCCTGGAGTGTATGACAAGTTGACAATTTTCTGAAACAAGGCTTGAGTGTTTTATCCCCAGCCTGTGCCTTCCTCATCTCTTCTGGAGTGGTATCTAACATAATATCCTCCTCCTGTCTTGAGGTCGACCTGACCTGAAGGGTTGCCATATACACAGGTTTCCTTCTGCAACGGTCAGTGTCATGATTGTCCATCTGACAATTCTTACACCACCTTTTTCCTTGGTTGAAAGATTTTCTTTCATCATATTTCCTTTCATCGAATTGTGGGAATTTATTTTTATTGTCATACCGTGGCCTATCAAATTGGTGCTTACCTTTATTTTGATCCCTAGGATCAAATTTATTAAAGTTCTGTGGTGCCCTAAAGTTATCCACCTGTTTCTTTTTATTACCTGTTACCTCTGCTTGAGCTGCTTGATACCTTTCAGCAACATTTAGCAACTCACCCAGCCTCTCTGCACCTTGTTCCATGAGAAACTTTCTCAGGTCTGGAGCCATGGACTCTCTTAGTTGCTCTATAAGGACCATTTCCTTAAGATCTTGGGTTTTCCCCAGAGAAGTCCATTTCTCCAAGTATGTCTCGATTCGTGCAGAGAACTGGTGATAGGTTTCACCTGACAGTAGTTTAGCATTCCTAAATTTTTTCCTGTAAAACTCTGCATTCTTTTCATACCTTAACAAAAGAGCCTGCTTTAGCATGTCATAATTTTCCTGATCACCTCTGCTCATTTTTGCAAAAACTTCATAAGCTGCCCCACGAAGTCCCTGAGATAACTTTAAGCTCCACCTTTCTCTCTCTAACCCATACGTGGTAGCTAATAGTTCGTACCTATTTATATAGCTCTCAATATCATCGTCTTTCTCAACAAAATGATCTAAATGAAAGTTCATAGCTGAGGTTGAGGCTCCTTGAGTAACTGTAGCATCAGAGGCAAAGGGACTGGCACCATTTTCAGGAGCATGGCCTTGAAACTCAAACTCCCTTAGTCGTAACTCATGTTCCCTTTGTAATCTTTTCTCCTCCTTTTCTGCTTCCCTCTCTGCAGTCAATCTTCTTTCTTCTGCAGCTAATTTCTTCTCTTCTCTTTCTGCAGCTAATTTCTTCTCTTCTCTTTCTGCTTCCAATTTCTTAGCCTCAGCCTCAATCTGCAACCTCTTAGTCTCAGCCTCAGCCTCAAACTGTAACTTCTTAATTTCCCTTTCAGCCTCTAACCTTCTTTCGGCTTCAAACCTTCTTTCTTCGCGTTCAATAAATTTGTCACATTCCGTCGTGACATAGGCAACCATAACTTGCCCATCTAATCCTAACTCTTTTGCCGTCTGAACCGCAGCAGATCGAAATTTGGCCAGGTCCGCCATTGTCTATCAGGTAACTTTATATAATGTCTAACCAACAATTCAATCTCTAATGGACAACACAGGCACCGTGAGCTCAACCTTATTTAATTCCACCCAAGGATACCTTTTAATTCTTATATTCCCTGAAGTGAATTATCCCCAATATTTTTAATAGTTAAAGATTCAAAATCCCAAGAGCGAGACCCCAATATATGTGGTGAAGTGGGATGTTATAAATACTTATAGGGAACTTAGTGTACTGACTGAGATCAGCTGTGAAGGTATCTATATCTATTAAGAGTAGTGTATTATAGATAACCTTACTTGCTACCACATATCTATATATCTCAGTCAGAATTATTCTGGAATAGTGTGATGCTACGTTATGTGTCTAGGGTATGTGTATGATGAAGTGTAAGTCACAACAACAGACAGATAAACAATTTAATTTAATCCACTACTCTTGACAACACTGTGACACTCACATACATATAACACTCTACAAAGATATCTTAAAAGAGTCACTGATAAACTTTCGAATAACAATATGTATTCATTACTGGCATGAATGAATATGTGTCCTGATTCAACTACAAGGGAACCAGGAATCACAATCAATTTAAATTACAAGTTATGTACAGAATGTATTTAATATGAATATTGTAGTGACATATATTATTACAAATGTTCTATGTGTGTCAGTTGTGTAGTAGTAAAATGAGGTAATACTGGTTTTGTTTTGTTCAAGCTCTGTTGGTATTTGTCATCATGACTTCAATAGTTTGTCTTTAGGGACCAGTATTTGAGATGTTCACAGTTCCTGATTTTAAGACAAGTAAATTCCCCTCTTAATGTTAATTTTAAAAAGTCAGTTCAAGATGAGGGGACATAATGTTGAGCTCAGCTGGCCAATTCGCTTATCTGGCGTGATGGCGGCAGGAAAGGACTCCTCTGCTCGAATTCTCCTCTGGGTTCAGGAGACACCTCACTGATAGCTAAAAAGACCAAGGAGTATGCTGTCCGACTCAGGATTCAGCAAAGCTCTGACTAGGTGCTGCTCAGTACCATCAAGACCACTGTCCCTGAAATCAAGAAGGATGTACCTTCTACTTCATAACTAATTTATATTTTCTTTTTACACTGATCACAATACATCACAAACATTGCGTTCAGAGCGTTAGGCCAACAGTCAGCTTCATCTGAAATACTTTATACCAGCATTACCATCCTTAATGGTCACTACGCCTCTGCACTTCCAGCATTATTTCTGTCTAATCAATCATCCAGGTGTCAGTGTACTATTTGGCCATTCCATGCCGTTTTACTTCTCTCCGACACCCTCTGTTCAGGCTGGAGCATTACAGGCTTTACCTCACGTTGGCCACTGAACTACACATATATATACAGGCATAAATCAACAATTCACATTCAATTTTCATTAAAAGATATTGAATGGTTCAAGCTTACCACAATTCATACGAATAACACAGATACGTTGATTAGCAATGAATTCTGGCACAAACTGGCACAAATTTCCATCTGCCTATGTTCCAGGCTTTTATTGAGCAAAATATATGCTGGCTTCAACGCACTGATGCTTTATCAAGCTATTTTAAACAAGTGGTTTCGAACTAACGCTCCCAAGTGTGTATATCAGCGAGTCTGACCAATGAGCCCCGTTTCGACAAGTGTTTGAAAAAATGTTACCTTTCCCCGTTTCCCCTAACAACCAAGATAGTATTTATAGCCCGACCAATCGTGGTTAGGCTTTCATTTGTTGCGCTCCAATCAATTTGGAGTTTACATGGTAGGCTATTTCTGTAACGTAAATTTTTTTCAAACACGTTAAAAAAAAAATCTTATGAGCAGAAATGATTTTATGCTGTCAGGCACCCCCAATATTTTATTTTGGGTATAATTTATTAATTCCTGGACTATTTGCGTAACGTTTTACATATTATTTGTCAGCAAGCCCTAAGGAACCCAAAAATACAAATTTAAAGGAGCTACGTGGCTGCGTTCAAAATATGCAATTTCTTTTACCTCCTGTTTCGAAGATGTTCTGTCTGGGTACTGTTATGTTCTCAACCGTAAACCCATCTAATGTTATCTTTTCTAATAAGAGTTTTTTATGATTTATAAACCTAACTCTGGGAAAGGGTAGTGTATTTTATCACTGTCCGTCTGAAAAAGTTAGTGCTTGTAGACTTACACGCGTGATAGTAGTAATTGTGTATCGCGCGACGCGTGTTTAATGTTCGGCTTTCTGCCTCTCCCTTCTCGCTATCCTTTTGTCCATCTGTTCGTTCGTTTTGGTAACGTAATGTAGAAAAAGACATGAATGGAATTTAAAATTTAGGTCATTACGCAGTCTGCCTCTTAATGTTTTTCCAAGAATTTGCAGACGAAGCAGAAAACAAGGGGGGATTTCGAGTACATTCCTTGTGACAGCACTGTCATTTTACCATTGCTCTTCTCTTTATTAATTTTATTTGTTAGGCTTCATATTTACCTAATAATTTATATATGTGGATTAGAATATTTCATGACAGGGATGAGAAGGGTGTGATTCTTCTCGACTTCTTGGAATAGGGAAACACGGTGAATGCAGACCGTTACATTGAAACTTTGAAGAAGCTTAGAGGTCGTCTTCGGCGACTTTACCCATTAAAAGGTCAGAGAACTGCACTACTGTTGCACGATAATGCCACGCCACACAACGCTAAACGCACCATTGATGCGATTGCAGAATTTGGCTTGACATTATTACCACATCCCCCTTACAGTCCCGATCTTGCACCTTCTGATTTCCATCTGTTTGGACCACTGAAAGAAGATCTTCGCGGACATCACTTTGAGGACACCGAGACCCTTAAACACGCCGTACGCCAGTGGTTTAGGAAAAAGGACACAAATTGTTACCGTGCGGGGATACATGCCCTTGTGAGAAGATGGACAAAAACTGTAACAAATAACGGAGACTACATTGAGAAATAAATTTTTGAAGTTCAGACTTGGAGCTACATTTCAATGTGAATTTTATCTGTTTTCTTGCCTATTGAATGAAATTAAAAATTACGAGGCATTACTTTTTGACAGTCCCTCGTACAAATTATAACGAGAACGTAGAAATACCTTGAGCTTAAAATTAACGTCTTCAGACCCAAAGGTCTTTTATATTTGGACATGCACCCTAAAATAACCGACTAGTTTGAACTGGACGCGCCTCGCCAAAAACGAAGCAAAATTGTATTTAAAGACAAAAAAAATACCTTGAGCTCGTGCCACGTGACAGGGAGGGCTTGACATGTGTTTGTTGAAGGTCTATGCTGCTAGGAGAGCTAAAGTGTAGGGCCTATTGATTGATTTACTTCTTTTTCTTCCTCGTACAAGGACCCCATAGAATCTATTCACGGATCGCATAAGATAAGAAGCGTCCACGGGTCCTATATACCATAGTTGTGTGAGTCTCATGAGAATGACCTCAGCCAATAATGCACTTTTTTTGGGGTGCAAAATTGGCTGAGTCTCCTTTCACGATGTACTGTCACAGCAAGGCGATGGCGCCGTTTGGCTGGTCCTAGGTTCGATTCCCGGTAAGCCTATCACTTATATTTTCTTGTCTGTTGTCTAGTGTCATCCTTTATGTCCAACGAGTACCTGTTAATTACCTTTATTTATTTATTTTCTAATTTATATTCTGTTCACAAGACTCAAGGTTTCCTCCATTATTTAAGATAAGAAGTCCTGCTTTAGGACAATTTCTTACTGTTTAAGAAGACAGAGAAAGCGTGATCTTGGCTTTCCTTTGACACTAAACGGTGTTAACAACACTTTAAAACCATAAGTGATCCTGAGCTGAGAGAGTCAACATCAAACATTTGAAGTCAAGTTGTGGCTTATTTTGTTTCAGCCTCAGTAACAATATTAAATAATGAATTTCCGACGCTACTCTTAAGTAGCTTCCTTAAAGCAACGAAAAACAATATGCCACAAGAAGCTGTGTGGAATCATTCTCTTACCAGTTAAGCTTGGTTTATTTTATACTTGTTTTCTATTGTGTTACGCTGGAAATTTTTTTTAAGTGTGTGTGTGTGTGTGTGGAGGGGGGCATAGAGGGAGAAAAAGGAAAATCGGTTACATCAGGGGTCGACAACAGGTAGATCTCGATATACCGTTAGAGTATAGGGAAAATTTAGTAGATCTGTAGTGATCAAAAACAAAAAAGAAAGATTCTTTAAGGTACGGACGTTTCGGATTAGCATAGCCAAGAAGAATTTTTATTACATTGAGATAAATATGGAATCAAAAGATTACAACAAAAACAACATAGACACGTTAGGACAGTTCAATTGTATGGCGCATAAATACGAAAAACAACAAAAATGACAACACAACAATCCTCATCAGGTGTCATCTTCACAACGAAGGCCAGCTGTAATGGATCTCCGACATCTTCAGTATCATGTCTTGATGGTGCACTCGGATAGACTCTTTCCTGTCTCTTGTCTTGATGGTGCACTCTGATAGATTCTTTCCTGTCCATCTCTTGATGTCTTCCCCTTGCACGTTTGCCTTCAACTCTTCCTTCTATTATGGTCTTCAGTAAAGTGTTATGTCTTTTTACTTGGCCAAAATATTTTAGCGTGATGCTGACCACATCACCCCTAGTGTGCCGATGGTCAAGACAATTTGGCCCTAACACCATATTCCCAATATGCCTCAATGGGCGTGTAACGGGATCCTTTACCTTACCCTTCCTCATTCGCCTCTTGTCTTGATAGTGCACTCTGGTAGACTCTTTCCTGTCCATCTCTTGATGTTATCTTCATACGTACAGCACTGTCTTCCTCTTGCACGTTTGCCTTCAACTCTGCCTTCCATTATGGTCTTATATTTTAGCTATTTTAATCTCCTTCATTAATTCTCTCTTAATCCTTAAGTTTTCTAGGACCTCTTTCCATGAAATTCACACAATTTTTCTATATATCCACTTATCACAGCTTCAGTTCTTTCTTTTTTTTTCAATTGCTTGTGTTTTGTCCATGTTTCTACACCATACAATAATTAAGAATATATATATATATATATATATATATATATATATATATATATATATATATATATATATATATATATATATATATATATATATATATATATATATATATATATATATATATATATATATATATATATAGTATATATAGCATTTGATGAATCCCAGTTTGAATTTGTTAGTTATATTAAAACTAAACATTACAAATTTTCATATATTGGTGTTAGTGATAACAGAACTATTAAAATGGCATGAAATGATTATTAATATGGAACTGATGGAACGAACCAGAATAACACCATGGAACAAGACGTGTGAAGAAAGACGTTAACCCTTCAGAGGATACATGTTAAGAAAACCAGGTTATTACTTTACAAGGCAGTTCTTTTTCTGGAACCACCAGGGTAAAGTAAATAAAGCACGACCAAACAGCACATGGTTAAACAAACTAGAGATAGGTGGACGGAGGATAATGGAAGTATGGATATAATAAACCCACAATACAGGACCCTTGTCTATGGAGACAAAACAGCAACAATTATTACAGAACAGGAACAGATAAACCATGCTTTGCTGCGGAACTAACATCCAGAGTCTGAAACTCGTATGAATGCAAGTACAGGTATACCTCGGAGAAATTGCGGGTTCGGTTCCAGACCACCGCAATAAAGCGAATATCGCAATAAAGCGGGTCACACCCATTGTTTTGGCTTCCCGGTGCATATAAAAGCATAAAATCATGTTTACATTTTGTCTATTAAGTGCGCAATAGAGCTAGGTCTTAAAAAAAACAATGTACTGTAAAATTTAAAATACTTTATTGCTTAAAAAAAAATGCTAATCTTCATCATCTGCGCATTCAGCGAATCGTGATCTTTTTGCTGGTGGAGAACCAAAGTCTATCGGAAGAAGGCACATTCTAATAAATAAACATGAATAATTTGAAAATAAGCGCAATATCTGCGAAGCGCAATAAAGCAAAGCGCAATAAAACGAGGTATGCCTGTAGTTAAAGTCGAAAGGAAGTCGTTGACACGAAAACGGACGTCCCGTTCGCGAAATGCCAAACCACAATTGGATTTCTAATTGTGAAAACAGTGAATGAGACAGGAAAACCTAAACTGATCACAATGGAAATAAAAAACTACAGATTATCCATTCTAGGAATAAATGACAGCAGATGTGCAGGAATAGGAAGAATAGAAAAGAGCAACTGGAGAAGCAATACTCTACTCTGGAAGACAGGAAGGACAGCATAATGATCCTGTAGCCATTATGCTTAAGAAGAGAATAAAAAAATCATTACTGGAATGGAAACCTATTTGAGATATTCCATCCGAAATGAAGATTCACCTGCATCACCAGGATACAATGCTATGCACCAATAAATGACGGCGACAAAGAGGTCAGGGAATAATGTTATCCACAATTTTAACACGAAATGAAAACTACACCAAATTACGACTTTATCGTTTAAATGGGATACCTCAATGCTAAAGCTGGAGTGCTTAATACATCCAGAGAAAGACACAATGTCAAGAGGAGGTAACGGAACATTAAACGTTACTAGTGGTAAACTAGTTAACTTCGGCAGCATCAGTAACGTAGTCATTGGAGGAACATTTCCCAGACAAAGAAATCCACAAGCTAACATTGAAATCATCAAATGGCTGCCACAGAATCCAGACAGATCACCAAATGATAAACGACAGTAGAGACATTGGCTGTAGGAGAGGCAGATGTGGAACGCATCTTGTGACAGTATTGCCTCCCCTGCTTTGCAGTAGTGGTCCAACAGTGGCCAAAACTCAAGAGTATCTAATATGAGCTTCAAAGGCAAGTGGCAGCATAGATTTAAACTTAGCAGCCAATGATGGTTCTGCTCCTTCTTATGGGTTGGTTCTTTTCACTCTGCTCACGCTCGTCCCTGATCAAGGTTGTCGGGGGTAGCTCTTTCCCAGAAATGTCAAGGAGAGTCTACCACGTGGGTCCTTCGTCTTAAAGCTTAGGCCACGGTCCCCTTCTTGTTCCAGAGATAGTACTTTCGGCTGGTACCACCAATAAGCCAATCCTGACTCACAGACTTTTTGCTCAGATTAATAAAAGAGACTTGAATCGGACTCTTACACGCGTCTGGGGTGTCGTTAATTTAATAAGTTCCCTCTCTGACTTCGTGTATGGTCCTTCAGTTTCCTCAGTCCCGGTTTCCTTATTTAAAATGTTAGAGATTTCCTGGGTTATATTGCAAGTCCTGATGAATACTCCAATAAAAGGTGTCCGGTATTTTAAGAAGGAATTTGAATTCTAATTTTTCATTGTAGCAGTCTGGTGTCTTGGCGAGAGATTTCTCAAGTGAAATAGCTTGAGAAAAGGATCAGATTTTATTCCCTGCCTTCCCACGCCTTCGTTTGTTATGAGCTATCAAAAAACTCCAATATTATTCAAACAGGCGAGTTATGGGATATTTCAAAATATTCCGACATCGGATCATTTTGAACGTAAGGCAGAGGTAAACTCTCCCATATATGGTAATAAGTTGCCCGATGCCCTTGTGTACAAACTTCCAATCACACCGGAAACCGCATATGACCATGTGTTCGAGATGTAGCAATCTTACTTTTATCTAAAGTAATATCGCCATCCATGTCTTATCGGTGATTAAGCCGATAGCACTGGACGGTGTTCGTGTTAATCTGCCGCCCCTATAGCCAACAAATCCGGGCCGCGCCAAGCAAATGTGATTATTATCACCTACAGGGAGTGTCGAATGATTCGACAATACTCAAATGTCTGCTATTTAGCAGATTATTAACGAAGAAAGAAACAAACAAACAAACAATGAAAGAAAGAAAGAGAGAAAAGTGCGACAATTGAGAGCAAAAAATAAAAATCAGTACCACAAATGGCAGATACTTCCGGAGTGAAACAAAGATCGATAGGCGCGCCCTGTTTTGTTACACATCTACTTGAAGCAAAGAAGATAACAATATTTTCTTTATTTTTTTTAAATGAATGACTTTTTCCTCGTTTTGGACAAGCGTGTCTCGTTTAACATAAGCACAAGGCCCATCGATTATATTAGGCCGCATGTCCAAAACATAAAATGCTTGAATAACACTACAGAAACGATATGACATAGGCAAACTTAAGGACCATCTTACAAAAAATCCTTTTGAGGCAGATATAAAGAAAACATTATCAAACTGGCAAGAGTCAGGACGAGATAATAGCTGACGATATTGACCAGACATTAAGTACAGTGTCAACATTATGAAGGGAAAACAGTAACTCTTGCTTGGAATTCCAGGAAAGGAAGATACAAGTTTGGTTAACACCATAAATAACAGCATAGTTTTGTTGAGGAAGTACTGTTAGAACATTGGCGAGTTTACAAGTTTCAAATGTGCCTGGCTGTGGAGAACCCACTGTTTGTAAGCAACGTAACAATCTATTATAATTAAAGAGAGCAAGAACACACATATGGAAAATCAGTTCCCATTTATCAGCAACAGAAGATTACGTTTTTTAAAAAGTGTTACCGGGACCTGATTGTTTGAAGTTGATCAGAAACGACGTCATTGCACTCAGGACAAACCCATAGGTGCTCACTCTCCGTCAGCAAATGTCTCGTATTAATGCTAATTGTTCCTGTTGCGCGTTGGTTGCATACACGCCGGATGTATCCTCTCATTTGTCCATCTCTGCTGGTCTTACGTTTAATGCCTAATTCCAGCAATCTTAGCCTTGATGGTTCATCGATTTCAGTGTCATTCTCTAACAGGCGATCATTAATTACCCTTATTATCTCCCCTTGTCCATATTCAGTTCACCTTCTAGGGTACTCTTGAAGCTAGTCTATCAGCTCTTTCATTTCCGCATACCCCTGCATGACCAGGACAGTAGATCTTCACCAGTTCCTGAAGATACGAGCTTTTTATGGAGGTTTTCTATTCATGTCAGAGCCATCCCCTTTGGACCTTCCGAAGTGAGCCTGACACAATAACTGCCCCTTGTTAATGAAGTCTCAGACAACCACCGTAAGGCTTCATTAGCTGCCTGTGCCTCCATTCTCATGCTGGAGGTTGTTGTCTTGTAAGTCCCGCTATATTTAGCGACGGTTCTGCCCTTTACTCTAGCAGAGAAGCCCCCACCCTGATTTCTCACCACAGATTACAGACGCATCAGTGTACACACTGGCATCATCATCCCCAGCATGATCATGTATCAGGAGATCAATTTCCAGCTGTGCCCTCCAATTAGCCCAAGTTCTCCACTCTCTACCAAGGGTGATGATGACTTGTTGGCAATTAATCCAGTTCTCATCTGATTTACTCCACTCTGTCCCTTTTAATATATTTTCAACTGTGGTCACCTGCTTAATTGTTGACTCTGCATGTGCCATCCATGACATCTCCCGCTTTATTCTCGTTCCCTTAATGTCAGCTATGTTTACCGGGACCTGAAATGTGAGCAAAGATTCGCAACATTCTACCCTACCACGCATGACGTAGGCAGTACTGACTGTCGCAGAGTGAAGATAATTTGCCTATTTGAAATTTTCTGTCCATCCTGTATATTGCTTTATTTTCTGTCTATCCTAAGTTTCTGGAAAAAAAAACTGTTTCTCACGCACCTTAACTTTCTGAGCTCGGAACCACCGCACGTACAAGTGACATTCAATATGTAAACTAATTTGCAGCGATAATTTTGGCTATCGTGGGAACGTTTAAAATGTAGCGAGTAAATCGAAAATAATTCTTTCTTTAAGAAACTAGTTTTTTTAGACTTCACTTGGTGAAGCATACGGGAAGAGATAGTCGCATTTCTTAGTCTTGTAAAGTAAAAAACTGTGCATAGGGAGACTTGAGTTAAACAAACCAAGTGCCCTCTAGTTTAACTTTCAGAATATCTATAAATTCCGGAGCGGGTATGTATTCGCTTTTCCAGTATATAGGAAATTAGCTCAAATATATAGAATGAAATATATTACTATCATGGTGAAAGTCTAAGTGTATTATATAAATGGGTTTCCTTTATCATGTATGTATCATAAATGCTTACGAAAATTCATTTATTTTCACTGCTTGTATTTTAAAGCGATGTTATGTTACAATGTTTGTATCATTCATAATTTCAATGATCATTTTACTTTTCAATGTTTGTAACATTAATGTATGAGCATATTATTATGAACGCGGGAAAGAATGAACGGTGGAAAGCACAGGAGGATTCTCTAGCGGACCCTCATGTAACTTTGTCTGACAGGGGAGGAAGCAAGTCTTGTTATTGTTTATGTACCTGGACTGTCCAGCTAATTCATTCACAGCAGACAGGAATGTTTAAGAATGGACTGACCTATTTTAGGAACGAGACGCATGCATGGATATCAACATGCCGACGCTGGACACTGCTTAAATTGTTTCTGTTGTAATCTGCATGTTGCAGCAGAAGAGTAGTTACACATGTATTTTTTTTTTGTCTAACAGATTTATGCAGTGCAAAGTCTTGTCTCGTATTGCTGAAAAGAGGTTACCTTTGGCCAGTGGCCATATAGTCCTCGTCCACCAGTCACAATAATTCCCTTCAATCATTTCATTTCAATTACTTCAATTACTGCAATTATTGCAACGATTCTCAACACCAGATATTACCCTTAACAACCATCACCCGTACCATACTCCACCCATTTTAATCCTCCATCCCACCTTTGGAAGCAAATTCGTTATCTGTGGATATCGCATCAACTGTGGATACGTTACACCTTTCTTGGATTTATAAAAATCGTGTTCAGATTCTGTGCCCTTTGTGGATACCTTATTCGAACAGTGAAGTCGTTACCCCAATCTTGGATTTATAAAATCGTGTTCAGATTCTGTGCCCTTTGTGGATACCTTATTCGAACAGTGAAGTAATTTCAAGCATTGGATTACGATATATTTTTCCAAGAGAACCCCAGGATATAAGTTGTTTCCAACATTCACACCAAAGGAACAAAGAAACAAACATTCATTTACACACAAACAGTATTTCACATATTTTCCAGCAAAAGCCTATCAGGCCTGCCGGGAACTTTACTAACACAATTCATTCATAATCCTTGTTTTCACTATTTGTGTAATAATTTTTTTCTTCTTTAAAATCATCAAATTGTTGAGAGTTTGTTTTCTCGTGATAATCTTTATTATTATGTGCTGTAAAATCCTTATTGATTTATTTACATTTCTAAATTGAAATAAATTGAGTTAACCTCGATAGGATTGTTCGTTCAGTTCAGACTACCAAATCCTCAATCTAACTTTACTTCTTTACCCTACTATTTGTGAGTGACACAGTGTGTGCAAAAGAGTAATATTGTCGCCAGAGAAAACAAGAAGAGCTGTGTGTGTGGTTTTCTTAGTGAAGAACTCACTGACTCAGCCTGTGCCTTCTGCCTATCTCTCTTGCGCATCACTATCACACGTCCGTGTGCACTATTGTTCCTCACCATATACAGCTGTCAAGCTTTACCTATTATTAATTATATTTTCATGCGACACTGACTGCTTTGACGGCTGGCGGTTATGGATCAAAGAAGAAGAAGAAGAAAACATGACAACATAGGTCTCACCACTTCCGTGGGTATTCGTCATGTTTACAACTCACAACTTTACAGATCTAACACTTTAATATCCTCCAAGATGTTAGTTTCGTGTAATTATTTATCCCAACAAAGTCCATCTGCCGGAAGTATTTCGTCACTGTCCATGTCTTAATCTTTACCAAGATTGTTACTCTCATAGATCTCAGTGAGATTGGTCGTGTATTTGGGCACGTCATGTTTGCCAATGAGCACCTTATCATGCGACAAAAGTAGCAGTGATATTGAAAAAGGTATGGATTGGAGAGAGAACAGCCTGTCTCAGTTAAATGCAAAAAAACAAACAAACAAACAAACAGATGTGAGTATCTCTTTTTTAAACAAACTGTGCCAAGAATAAAACTGTTAAGTTAACAAGAAACTGATTCAATGGTCTCACTAATTAATTTGACTGTGATAAACATTTAACAACTTTATGATATTAAAAATGTTGCTATGTACCAAATTAAGTTTTTTTTAATGAAAAAAAAAAATTTCTGTAGATTTATTCTCTCTAGAATTTATTTTTTCTCATACTGAGTACGGGAAGGTTAACTAAAAGCCAAGGGATACGCAGACCGAAAAAGGTAGGAGCTCCTGGGACAGACCATACTGTCAGGAATCAGCAAGAAAATAACACATGGTATGCCTTTTAGTGAAACCTACTGAGACAAAGGAAAGATGTACGACCAAAAAATAAAGGTGATCCATAGAAGAGAACATGAAAAGACCTGAGCTGTCAAGGAAGAAGGTAGAAGAAAGCACAAAATAAGGAACATTGAAATACCGTACTTTTGCAGAGATTCCAAGTTTGAAAGGAAACTACGGGCACATATGAAGAACAACAAGCCACATGAATGACTCGAATTCTATCCCCGCTGCATTTACGCCCTCACGACAAACGGGTGTCGCGTGTACCTTTTGACTTGCTGCACAGTAGTAGTCTAGCCACCTCCAGTAATAACTGACAATGAGGGATGGTGCGCCCTCAGCTGCCTCCCCCCCTTCCCCGGTGTTCCTCTCGACATGTCTTTTTCTCTTCTGCTTGTTCTAAGAGCCTCTTTTCATTCATCTTGAGGCTATACCGTATGGAGCAACTCCACTTGGAGAGATCGGCAGCTTTATCCTCTCAGGATGCAGGATTTATGTCCAGTACCTTCGCATCTCTTTTGTACACATCTTTGAACCTCAGCTGTGGGCGACCGACTATTCTTTTGTCATCTGCCAGTCGTCCGTTTGAAACTTTGGGGAAACAACCATCTTCGATGCGGCGAACATGGCCAAGCTAGTGTAATCTGCGCTGCTTAAAAGTATGCTTTGAAGGCCAGCGCATGGCACCACCTCGACATCTGTCATTTTGTCCTTCAATGGAATACCAAGGATGTGGCGTAGGCAGTAGGTAAAAGGTATTGAGCCATTTTTCTTGCTTAGCATAGGTTGTCCATGTCTACCGCCACAAAGAAGCGTGCTATCTAGTGTCGCCCCCTCATCTTTTATTCCACTGACACACGTCTGGTGTCGCGAAAGGAAAGATATAATGATGGTGATATTATCCTGGACAAATAGATGTATCAGATGGTACCAGGATAGTGCCAGATTAGAGACTGGTCTTACAAGAAATACTCCATTCTCTAAAAAGAGTAATCGTGTATCGACATCAAAGGAATAGTCAAGCTGTATAGGTTCCTAGATGAGATGGTAATGTGCTGTCTAGATTCCTATGGTGTGACATATTATGATAATAGCTTTCATATATCTATTTCATTATCTACATTTTTCTTTCACCTGGCTTTCACCGATGCACGGTTTGTTAACATAAAACCTCCTATACTCAGATATCTGTCTTTGTTTTCTTAATTTAGCACGCCTAGTTTATATTTCTTTTCTCTATTGCCTTAGGAATGTTTACCAACAAACCTATTTAGCTAACGTTGAGCCGGTTACCTGTAATTATAACGCCAGCGATTGGAAATCGTTGTAATAGGATCAGACAGGTAGACGGAACGCGTAGAGAGGGGACGGAGTGGTGGTTTTGGAGAGAACAAAGGGGCGACTATTTCAGTAAATCGTACTTTTGGCTCAGGGGGAGATAAACTTATAAGTTGAAACGTATCTTCGGTAGACAGTGATCAAGGGAAATAATTGGAGTAGAAGATAATTTGGAACCAAGGGGAGACAATTTCTATTTACCCCCCCTCCCTTTATACGTTCGGTCTTGAAACGTAATTAAGCTGCAGATCGACAAAGATCTAAGACCGTTTGCTGGTTGCCAGAGTCGAGAGAGCGGTGAAAAAGTGTGAATATTTCGTTTCATTCAAAATCTGAGCAGATAATTCCCCGAAGGTGTTATACCTCACACTGATCCGTGATTTTTACTCATATTTAGATATATACTCCAGCTTTAAAACTCATTTTATTCAGTACCCACAAAAGTCCTAGAGACTACTAGCTGCGATTTCTAGATTCAATATACCATTTGGAATTACTTAGTTTTCGTTAGAGTAGTCCTAATTCTGTGTTTGCGGCAATTTTTATTTCACTAAGATTTTTCTGTGTATAGTGATTTAATGGTTAAGTCCATAATTTTTATTCACTAAGATTTTTCTGTGTAGAGTGATTTAATTGTTAAGTTTGTCATTTTATTTCACTAGGAGTTTTGTGCCAAGTGACTAGCGAATTAATATAATCTATAGCTAAATTGTTCCGGCTGTAGCGTAAATCTAACTGACTGATATTAACCAGTAAGAGTTATTTTAATCGTCTAGTAACACAGACCTAGGGGTCTTTTGTGTTTGGACATGCGCCCTAATATAACCGACTAGGTTGAACGGGACGCGCCTCTCCAAAACGAGGGAAAACTTAAAAGTTATTTTAATCGTCTAGTAAATGCACTATTCATTATGAGTACTGACGAAATATATATTTATTTCTAATTCATGATGAATAAAATTATAAATGACTAGCGCTTATTTCACGGAGACTTTTATTAAACGATTCAATATGAGATATACGTGTAGTTCTATTCAAAGTTAAATAACTGAGTGAATGATAATATACTACTCGTCAAAAGTCAAGGGCCACCCTATTATTTTCAATACACTTTTACATAAGCGCATAGAATGATTAAATGAAGGAAGTTTTTAGTAAAAATGGGTGCAATATCTTCCTCTGACAGTCCTCTATGCACGTTAAGCATAAAAACAACTCACCGACAACCATGGTGATCACGTGCAATTTGGTTTGCTGACCATAAATTCACATTTTTAATCTGTTTTTTTCAAACTTCCGTACAACCAAACAGGTGAAGTAATGGTGCTGATTGACATTCCTCGTGCAGTGGCGACTTTTCGTGAACAGTGTTGACTCTTAATTTGTTTTACAATCAGCAGACTTAGGGTAGTTTCATCACTTGCAAAAACCATGCCACCGAGAAGAAGTCTTGACACCTTACAAAGAATGAGGGCTATAGCGTGGGTTGAAAGTGGTTTATCTGTCCGTGAGGTTGCTAGACGGCTTGCAGTGTCACACTCTACTATCCAAAGAATTTTGGAGAGATTTCAGGCCACAGGAAGTGTGGAGGATCGCCACCGGCCAGGTCGCCCTAGATGCACCAATAGACATGATGACCGGTACCTCTTGTTGTCAGCCCTGCGCTATCGAACAGTGACTTGTTCCACTCTAAGATGTCAGCTGAGACAAAATGTAAACGTTAATGTCAGTCAAAGCACCATTCGCAGACGTTTACATGAATTTGGACTGGCTGCTCGACGTCCTGCAGTCAGAATCCCTCTTACTCCTGCTCATCGCAGAGCCCGTGTTGCTTGGTGTCGCGAGCACATCCGATGGACAAGGCAACAATGGAGTCAAGTTCTCTTCACTGATGAATCTCGCTTCACTGTGTCATTCAATGATGACAGGATTCGAGTTTGGAGACGACCGGGAGAGCGATTTACTGATGACACAATTTGAGAGGTGGATCGTTATGGTAGGGGTTCTGTCATGGTCTTGGGAGGCTTCTACAGACACGGCAGGACCCCACTCTACATCATCCAAGGCAACTTAACCGACCCAAGATACCAGAACGAAATCTTGAGACCAATTGTTCAGCCTGCTCTGGAGGCCATAGGTGGTAATGCCATCCTCCAAGATGATAACGCTCGACCCCATCGAGCTTTTGTGGTGAATGAGTTTATTCAGCAACATGGGATTATCAGGATGGCGTGGCCAGCTCATTCACCTGACCTTTCTCCGATTGAGCACCTCTGGGATGTCCTTGGTCGAAGATTGTCAACAAATCACCTCCTGCCAATGGATGTTGCACAGCTGACTGCATTTCTGCTTCAGGAATGGCAAGCTGTTCCTCAGGATACTCTTTGGACCCTTGTGGACTCGATGCGTCTACGCTGTCTTGAATGCCTTGCTGCAAACGGTGGTAGTACCCGATTTTGAAATGTCTATTTGTCCAATATCTATTGTGTGACTTTTGAAAAGGTGGGTGACACACTTCACAGCTTCATTGCGTTTGAATGTGTGTTTCCATTTCTTTACGTGACATGTCAATTTGGTATTCAATAAATGCCGTTTTGACTGATACCAATTACGTTTATATCAGATTTGTTTTATGGTTTCAACCAAGGTTTTTCTAAGTGGCCCTTGACTTTTGACGAGCAGTATATTATAATTCTGTGCGGGTTAAGTTAGATAGAATAGTGTTGTAGTGGTTAGTGTGATTATATGGTTGTTTTTTTTTCCTTCCCATAAAATTTTAGTACTGGGTCTCAAATCCCAAAAACCCTACCAGCGGTCTAAGCCTACGCCTAAAACCTGAATCTGAAAATAACGGATTTAAGTCCGACAGTTAAAACAGAACATTCTTATAACAAATAGTGGGTCTTCAAGGTGGACCAGTCTGGCCTTTGGTTTACACCCAGAAAGAGACAGAGTACCAACCGAAATACTATTAAGAATAAATGTTAATTGAACTTAGAGCTATCTATCTGGGAATCTCAGACTTTTCGGCACATGTGCATACAATGTACATGTGAGCATTGGGTAAAAAACATCTCGTGATCGACACATGGCCACGGTTGTCTGAGAAGAGAGGAAGGATGAATGAATAATTCTCATATATATATATATATATCTTGTAGAATCCATGTACTCACGTTGTTTATGGTTTTTAGTTAGTTTTGCTAATACTGTCCATTTCAGAATAGATTAACGTATAAACTCTGTTCTTTACTATAAAGGGAAAATCCTAGACCATAGTGTATAAATCTTTGACCTTTTTGGGGGTTAATAATTTTCTTCTAACGGGATCTTGTCTCAACAGAGGGAGGGAGGATTACACCTATGAGTCTATTTCTTTATTAATTCATTAACCTATGTTTATTTGTATTTTACTGATATTCAAAATATTGCTGTTGTAGAGTTTCTTTATAGTAAATAAAATTAACATAAAAACTTTATTTACATGTGTTGGTCAGCACGTCCCACATATCCCTATTCCATTAATATAATTTTTCACGTTTGTGCGTCTAACTGTCGTCACTTATGGGTGTGCGTATGTGAATGGTTGATATATATATATATATATATATATATATATATATATATATATATATATATATATATATATATATATATATATACTGTCTGACAAACAAAGTTCTGTTGTAGATATAGGCTGAACTAGATGATCTTCTCGAGTCCAGGGACAGTCTCTACCTGTTTTTCCACCATTTCACTCGTGAAAATCTATTTCTTATCTTATCTCTCACTGAATCACCACCTGTTCTAGTTCTATTCAGAAGGGACCAATCTATGTCTTAATCCCCTATCAAATATCTACGACATATGGGCTCCTCTCCAGGCTAACTTTAGACAATGACTCTGCTAGAGGAAATTAACTACACAACAAGAACTTTAAACCAAATTTAAATAATTCACTGAAGACTCTGGGTACAATTTAGAATTTATTTATGTACAAGATCTTTTCTTCTTTGTTAATTTTTCAAAAGAAAATTCACTTGAATACAAAATAAAATTATGGATCACTTTCAAATATATATATATATATATATATATATATATATATATATATATATATATATATATATATATATATATATATATATATATATATATATATATATATATATATATATATATATATATATATATATATATATATATATATATACAGTAGAACATCTATAAGTTGACCACCCAAGGGACTGTAGCAAACCGGTCAACATACGGAGGTGGTCAACATACGGAACGAGGCCTATTGTTCTGATACTTTACTTCCTTGAACAGCTTATATTGGAGAATACAGTATCATACGAAATCATACATAATCACAACATCAAATCAAATCATCAACATCTGTTTTATCATGGTTTAATCATTCTTTCTGAAAAAAGGAGTCAATCTTGGTCTGTGTCTTATTCTTATTACAAACATAAGTGGAGAAAACACTCTCAACGCTGGCTACACCACTCAACATACCTGGGCATTTTTCCACAGCAAATGACTTCAACTGCATTATCAGATGCCTGACAGCCGAACTTTATTCCAAGCAGAACTGATCCAGAGGACAGCATCCAGAGCGTTAACTGATGCAGCGGATGAAGTTGCTTCCACAGGCGGACCACAGATCTGTGTTTTAGTAATGACCCACTGCAGGAGCTGGGCACGGTAGTGCATTTGAAATGTTTTGATGATGCCTTGGTTAAGAGGTTGGGTTTTTGAGGTCGTGTTTGGGGGCAGAAATTTCAGTGTCACGTTTGTGAGATGTTCCACTTGTGGGTGGCCAGGACAGTTGTCTACTGTCAGTAGAATGGACCGTTTCTTCTTCTTCATTTCTCGGTCGATGCCCATTACCCACTCCTCAAATAGGGCGCCAGTCATCCATGCGGATTTGTTTGATCTCCAAGTGACGGGGAGGTCTTCGGGCTTCAGGTTCTTGAATGCGCGTGGCTTTGCCAATTTACCAGTCACCAAGGGTTTTAGTTTCTCTCCGGTTGAGCTAGCGCAAAGCATAACTGTGAAACGTTCTTTGGAAAGTTTTCCGCTCTTACATTTGTCACCCTTCATGGCGAGGCTCCTGTCAGGCATCGCCTTGAAAAAGAGTCCGCACTCGTCAGCATTAAAGATGTCGTCGTCTATGAAGCCTCTGGCGAAGTAAGGAAACTTTTTGATGAACTCTTCCACAGCTTCTACTGGAACTTCATTGGATTCACCACACAACACTTTCTGGGAGATCGCGTGTCACAGTTTAAATTTCTCGAGCCAACCACTTGATGCTTGGAAATCTGCCAACCCGAATTCATTTGGGAATTTTTTAGCAACTTCTTGAATCATCGGCCCGGAGATTCGGGCGTTAACTGCCCTCATTTGTTTTAACCAGTTTAATGTGGCTTCATTGACTTCATCTAGGGGAGTTTTCCTCCTTTTCCGCTGTAGATCTCCGCTTTCCTTACCACATCTCTCCAAGTACTCATGTTTACGTTTTTGGATGTTGCTAACTGTGGTCTTGCTAACCCCAAAATGTTCTGCCGTCTTTCTTTGGCTGCTGCTTTCCAGAAAATGTAGAAGATCAACCTTTTCCTTCATTGTCAGCTCCTTGAGTTCTTTCCTTTGGGCCATCAAAAAGGTTAGGTTAATTTTGTCAACGATAAAGTGTATAACACACAGTCTGAGAGAGAACTTACAGTTTAGTAGTTGAATTACTATCAACCGGCAGGGCAGTCATAGCAAGAATGAAGATTTTGCTTAGAAGTTGGTCTTTTTATACTGCATGTTTGCGAAAAAATCAAAGAGGTTAGGTTAATTTTCTTTGTCGGCAAGCATCATTTGAAAAGCGGTCAGAAAGCCTGTGCCGAAAAAATTCAAAGACACTGATTTTTTTAAAACTGGTCAAGTAATAGAAGGTAAATTACTATTGTGTGTCACAGTCCAAGTGGTCAAGATACAACTTACAGAGGTGGTCAACTTATAGAGGTCGTTTTCCATTGAGTACATGTGGTGCGTGTCCGGTCTATGAAAATGTGGTCAACTTCGGGAGGTGGTCAATGTAGGGAGGTGGTCAACTATGGAGGTTCTACTGTATATATATATATATATATATATATATATATATATATATATATATATATATATATATATATATATATATATATATATATATATATATATATATATATATATATATATATATATATATATATATATATATATATATACAGTGCAGACCTGATAAGAAGAACTCACCAGGGACCCAAGAAATAGTTCTTCTTATCAGAAATTCCTCTTATCCAGATAAGAGTTCAAGCATATGGTAATGCATTTACAACGTACAATACAATAATGAATTAGCGTTGAATATGACAGATGTATGACACAGAAAATATGTAAATCACCAAAAGTGTTAATGTACAAAGCTGGCACAAATATCTAGAGAATAACAGCACTTTTTACACTTTGAAATAAAAAAGCTGCAATTTTCCTCTGTATCTTACTTAGTACCTGTACTGAGTTAATAAAAATGTCTTTCCATGACATCCTTAAATTCAAAGAAATGATAAATTAAATCATCTTGGCATCCAGCCTGCATTATATACATGTTAGTTTTATCCATGCAATTTGAAACTTTCAACTGTGAAATAGTTTGTACCGTTAACCCACAGTCATCATTATCTCTAGAATTTGCACACTCTTAAATGATAAAGCACTCTTAAATGAAAAAGTATGTAATTTTCCTCTGTATTGCATCAATGTGACCTACAAGTTTGGACAACATTGCTGACCTATAATGAACCTTCAGATTTTGAATAATATCTTGGTCACAAGGCTGAAGTTTGGATGTCGCATTTGGTGGTAAAAATAAAAGTTCTGTTGCTTTTAGATTTTGAACATTTATGTGGGCTGAACAGTTGTAAAGCACCAAAAGAACTTTGTGATGTTGACGTTCACATAGAATGATCAAATGCATATAGCCACTTGGTGAAAATGTATGATGTCATCCAGGCTATTGAATTAGCTGCATAATCAACACAAAATTTTTTCAAACCTTTAAAACAGCTTGGATTTTTTAATTTACCGATTTCAAGTAATGGCAATTTATCTGAACCATCCATATTTGTACACACAACCTTCACAGGGTTGCTCTGGTACCCATTTGGAACTGGGTCGACCCAGGAGCCGTTTGTAACCTAAAAAATGCCCACCTCATCTGGGGATCGAACCATAGACTACTGCACTAGGAAGCCAGTGCACTAACCACTATGCTACCGCGGCTTTGTAAGTAATGTGCCGTTTTTTAAAACAACCCAACCAGCCAGGACTACATTTCCAGCCAGTCCGACCTTCCAGAAGTGCTAACTCTTCTGCCGTTCCATTTACAGGAACATTTGCTGATCTCGCCATGGTGAACCATTTTAGGAGTGCCGTGTCAACCACATCACACGTCGCTTTCTGTATTTGAAAAAAAGTTCGCCTTAAGCAGATCAAATTATATAGTCGGGACATGTTTAATCGTTCGGCATATCCGAAAAACCATGATAAACGGATTCCGCTTAACCGGACATTTTTTACAAAGACAAAGAAGAAAAATTGCCGGGGATAAACAAATTGTTCTTCACAACAGAAATTCGCCACATCCGAGATCGCCTTAAGCGGTTTGCACTGTATAACACATTTACAGTTAATTTCTTAAACTAATTTAGTTCAAAATCGCTGTTTTCTTTCTTCCTGATGGAATCTGTCTTTATTTTGGTGCTTTCTTCAATAAATGAATCTAAATGTTACTTTATGACTCATATGACTGTCAAATGTCTTCTATATATATCACGTAGGTCTTTATATCATTAAATTGCCTACATCTTCTTCCTATTCTCTCACCCGCATCCTTTATTTTATTATCTTTACTTACTTGTTTTTCCTGTATTTTTCGCATCACTTGTTGTGCGAAAAATATTTTCTTCAGTATTCTCAAACTTTACCTTGTGTTTTTTCTCATACTGGGATACGTAATTTTATTACATAGATGTCAGTCAGACGTGAAGTGCGATTTAGTTGCAGTCCATCTCAGACATCGAGCCGACTTGGGTCTACACCTTCAGATGACACGACCCTCCTGAGTTAGATTCTCGACGTAAACGCGTGAGAATGCTAGGAGAGAGCCGTCATCCGTCTGCATTTTCACCGGTCGACAACGAGTTGCATCGGCCGAACGCTTAAGTAGGAGCGAATATTTACACCTTATAGTCGCAGTTTCAGACGGTTGTCTGAGATTTGCAACTGTCACGCGCATTTCTCGGTCACTGATGGCCGTTACGACACGCGTTAAGCTGACGTAGGTGTTGACACGTAAAAAGGGGAGATGATTTCGGAGTTTGAGAAAATGTGGGATTGGTTGCCCCTGGTTTTCAAATATCCACCCAGGAGCTGAAATCTGATTTCATTTCACTCAGTAACTTTGCAGTTAGACTAGAACAACCTTCGTTCGATTTCTAAATAATCTCTGTTAATAGAGATGGCCTTTAGTTTGGTCGAAGTGGTTTAAGTTCTTAGTACTTCTGTGTTTGAGGTGAATATTATATAGTAGTTCTCTAGAATTTTGTGAAGTAATTAAGTGTTAAATCGCCGATTTCATTTTAAACTAGTTCTTTTGAACAGAGTGCTTAATCTATATAGTCTGTATTATTTTCTAGTGACGCGCTTCAGTGGAAAGCAGAATAAATTATATTTCTAGCATTAAACCATAATGTAGCTATAATGAAGTTAATTTACTGCTAAATAATCAGTCGAGATCATATTTTTCTAAAACTAACTGATAAATGCTAGATACGACATCAGTGAATATTGACGGAATACGCGATATTCCTAATTCCTGATGATTGATTTTTATATAACTTACTTTACGGGAAGTTTTAATGATAGGTCAAGCGGTACGCTTGCAGTTTGAAAATGTAAGTTATATTGAGTACATAATATGTAAATGATTTATATGTGCTTTTCCTTTTATACAGTGAAATACTGGGGTGACCCGAACTTTACCGGCATTTAGTAAAGAGACATATTTGTGAGAAGCATAGACATTTCCTATCTTTAACCACGTGGGGGTTTTGTTTCAAGTAACACTGGTCTGACAGCGCATATGCCATCAGAGAGAGAGACAGTAATAGCAATCCCACTAACGGTTTCTAAAGACTAGAAATATATATTGGGCTTTTGAGTTAGTTCATATTGCTCCACAAATTTAAATGTACATGCTGCCTGGCGGCGAGAATAGTTACCAGAATAACATTAACATTCCGACAGAGATTGTGACTAGTATTGTGGTGACCAAATATAGTACCTACCTGGAAGAAGACACTGATCTGACATTCCTTAAATCCTAGAATCCAAAGCTAATGACATTGTGCTCTGCTAACTTTCGTGCCTGGACAAATTTTATGCGACTTAATCAGACATTCGAAAAAATTAGAACACCCAAGGAATCGTTCCCTGAGACAGAGAGTTCAGTACGTCTTTTGGAACTGGGGATTTCTTGGTCGATGACTGCATTTTCGGGTCTGTGTGGAGGTCCTAAAATTATTATGTTCCCAGAGGCAGCGAGCAAAGTTGTGAGTATATATGTGAGAGCAAGGCCATGGCTTAATGAATGAGAGTACACAGGTCTGAGTGTTATTTTACCGGTGTATTATTGTCACCCATTTGCTGTCTTAACTTTTTTTAATCTGCAGAATTTGTTACAAAAGGCTAGAGTTTTCTTTTTCTTAGGCTAAATCAGATTATCCAACTCTGTTCATACATTTACGAGAAAGAAAGAAACCTCTTAGACTCAACCCTATGTATCTATAACTCTTTGGGCCATCATCTGTTCTCTTAACGGGGCTGTGGGCTAAACCTAGAGTAAGATCCTAACGGGCTATCATCCTTGTAACTTTTTCTTGAATTTTATGACTATTTGTATATGTTTTTCCTTGATGTAATTTTTGGTGTTGTGAGAAGATTTTTTTTAGATGATAATAATAAAAATCTCTCTTGAACTAAATCAGTGCGTTGGTCAGCTCGTTCAAATAATATATACATATATCATCTGTTATAGATTCCCACGACTGTGTGTTTAACTGTCGTCACGTGTATGTGCGTGTCCGTGAGTAGATAGAAATATATGTAATATATATATATCTGTGTTTAGACTGTCTGACGCCTTTAAAGCTGTCGTAGAGGATAGGTGAAAGAGAGAAGATTTCCTCGTTTTTTTTCAGAGACAGCCTCTATATCACAGTCTATCATCTCACTTGTGGAAATTCTATTTCATGTTACTAACTCTCGGGCACAATGGGCTAATCACCTGTTTGCCAAGTCACTTCGATTACATGTCCTGCCCATGGGCCTTGTGCACTTGGGTCCCCTCTACACCTCGTTTCACGGGGTAGAAGAGGTTCCGATTATGAGATGAGATGTTACTAACTCTCACCGTGACTATCAACTATTCTAACCTATTCAGAAGGGACCAACCCCTAGTCTTAATTCTCCAATCCAAAAATCTACGACAAATGGGGTCTCGCCCGACGGATTTTTGAACTTAGAATAGGAAGACGAGTACGACAAATGTGGACTCGTCTATCGAGATTTTGAACTTAACATTCTTTATTCTGATATAGAGTAAGAGTGTGATGTCTTGTGAGTTTTGTATCTTTTAAAAAAATAATTTATCCCCTAGACTAACGATCTGTTTACGGGCGTGCTGACCACACAAACTGATAAGTTTTTTTCCACAGCATTTGAATAATATACATTTGAGTTACAGGTGGATTGTGTCGGAATATATGTTAATTGTTGATTTGTAATACTAAACGCTGGTAAAGTTTTGTGAGTGTATAACATTCACAAGGGTTCTGAAGCAGGAAGGTGTTTGAACTAAGTTAAGGAGTGCGTTTCGGACTAATTGTCCAGATTAATTGCCTCCCTCACCCTAACTGTCTTCAGGGGTAAACTTGATAGTGGAAAAAAAAATTAAGGGGATTTTTTTTTTCTCCGAAATTTTGCAATAATAATTTTGTTTTCCACTGTAGCAACTTATTTTTCAGTGAGTAAATCTTAACTACCATTTAGTTGGCGTAGTCGTGTTTTGCATTAGGTGCTTTATTGCCGATTAATAGCAGCGATAGTTAGATTTTTATTTTGGAGGAGGTATCCCAGGGTTAAATATATCATCTTTTGATTTTTGGTTTTTTTTTCTCGTAAGTGGTAGGAACCAGTGTATCCTTTTTCCTATTTTCTTTCTCGACTAGTCTCAGTCACTGATTTAATATGGCCGAGAGGGCGAAACTGAGGCAGATGTTAAGACAGGAAGCAATGGAAGAGGGACTGGACAGCGACGAAGCAAAAGCCTTCGTCAGGGACGAACTTGAGAGATATGACGCAGAGCAGAAGGAAAAAGCAGCGGAGAGGAAAGAAACGGAAGACCGGCTATTACAGCAGAAGAAGATGGATGAGGAAATGGAAATCCGCAGGATGCAGCATGAGGAAAGAGAGAAGGAGAAGGAGAGACAGCACGAGAAGGAGAGGGAGGAGAGACAGCAGGAGAAGGAGAGGGAGGAGAGACAGCATGAGCTGGCACTTAAAGCTCTAGAGTTCCAAAGTCGTGGTGCTGCCTCTACCTCCAGCAATGGAGAATCTTCTCCCCATTCCTCCTTAACTGATCCGTCTAACACTCAATCTCTTCAACTAAACGCCATGTCTTTCACTCTAGAATCTTTTCCTTGTCCAAATGAGAAGATTGACACATGGTTAGAAAAATTTGAGAAAATTGCAACTCTGTACGGTTTAGAGAGGTCGCGTTGGAATATGAAACTTTCCCAGGCCCTAAAAGGTTCTGCTTATGATGTTTATTCTAAGCTGGAAAGTAGCCAACAAGACGACTATGATGTGTTGAAGAAAGCGTTACTGGAGCGCTTTGAAATGAACGCTCGCAAATTTTTGCAACTGTTTCGCAACAGCAGAAAGGAGAATTCTGAATCTTTTCACCAGTTCTCTTCCCGTCTAAAGGGATATTTGACAAAGTGCCTTGAGCTCTCGCAGCTCCCCTCTACCTATGAAGGTCTTGAGGAATTTGTTTTAACAGAACAAATAAAGAACACTTTGTCTGCTGATACCCGGAGACTTCTCGCTGAGCAGGGGGCAGAAAAACTTGAAGACATTTTGGAAAAGTCTGAGCGTTACCATAATGCGCTGGCTGAACTACCGGCCACAAAACGGAAACCGACAGAGGAGCATTTTCGAAAAAATAATCTAGAGCAATCTTCTCAGGCTTCCAACTCGAATAACCACAGAGAAACTGGACCTCAAAACCCCCCTCCTGAAAAATCAAAATTCTACAAGAACAAGTACCCCAACCACCCCAAACAGTCTGATCAACCCGACCGCCCTACATGGCAGCGCAGCCAGAAAGGACAAGGTGGCAAAGGGAGAACCCCTGAGCACGGGACATATGATCAGACCGAGCACACCGAGCCTAAACGCATCGGATGCTTATTGACAGTCTCGCAAGGCGGAATTATTGACAGTGATTCCCAACCTGTTGGGATACACCCCCAACGCGAGGTACTGTTATTTTGAACGGTTCTCAAAGTCTTTGTTTATTCGACACGGGGCTTTCTTATGATTGCATTGTTGCCAGAAACCTGGTTAAACCCGGTCAAGAGACAGGAGACACCGTCAAACTTTGTGGAGTTCGTAAGAGTGATGCACCTACAGCGCTTCCCATTGCATTGGTGGAGATCCACTCTGATTTTGTCAGAGGTGTGATCAAAGCGGCTGTTATGGATGATCCCATCTACCCAGTCATACTTGGCGGGAGATACGTGTGTATCGGGAAACCGGAAGAGCAGATTGTGGCAGCAGTAACGACACGAGGGCAAACCAAGAAGGAACGGGAGCCTGCGCCGAATTTGTTACCCAAGGAACTTAAAGAAGCGCAATACAAGGACCCTACTTTGGCACCCTGCTTTAGGAAACTGCCCATGGCTAAGGAACCCAGACAGCACGGGGACATTTTTTCTAAGGATGGCGTACTTTATCGGAGAACGGGCAAGCCTGACCAAGGTTACAACCAGCTCCTAGTACCGAAACAGTACAGAAGCCAAATCCTAGAAATGAGGCACTCTCTTCCCTTTAGCGGACATATGGGACAGAACGCCACAAACCAACAGATAACCACTCATTATTGGTGGCCAGGAGTAAATACTGATGTTATCAGATATGTTAAATCCTGTGCCCAGTGCCAACGTGTGCCACCCAAGCAACGGGCACCCCCAGTCTCTTTGGGTGAAATGCCAATAGTGGGAACACCATTCGAACGGGTTGTGATCGACATTTTAGGACCCTTAGAAAGGACTAAAAGAAGGAACAGGTTTATCCTGACCTTAGTCGATACATGCACTTTATAGGCAGAAGCTATACCGCTAACATGCGCAGATGCCAAGCATGTCGCAGAAGCCCTCGTGCAGATTTTCACTCGGTTGGGATTCCCTCAGCAAGTGTTGACGGATAACGGATCTCCATACCGAAACCTGTTGATGGATGAGATCGTTAAGATCTTGAGGACCCAACACATCCACACTAAGCCATATACTCCGGCCGGAAATGGGCTCGTGGAACGTGTTAATGGAAACCTCAACATGATGCTAAGTAAGCTGGTACAAGTGAAACCTGAAGATTGGGATCTCTGTATTCCTGCAGCATTATTTGGCTACAGAGAATCTCCTCATACTTCCACAGGATTTCCGCCAGCTACACTCTTATTCGGCAGACCCATTAAGGGCCCGCTTGAAGCCTTACTTCAGTCTCTGACAGACGAGAAGGCGGATGAGACAGTTGTCTCAGCAAGTAAATATGTGTCGATTTTAAAGGAAAGGTTGAAACTAGGGTGGGACCTAGCAACGACTAACTTTAAGCGAGCACTCACAAAGCACGCTAACCGATACAGGAAAGTCGCGAAAGAAAGAGAACTGGAAGCAGGAGAGAAAGTTTTGGTGTTACTCCCTACCGAGAACAACCAACTGAAGATCGGATGGCAAGGGCCGTTTATCGTCCTGAATAAGATTTCTAAGGCTAACTACCAGATCTCTATTCAAGGAAAGGAGAAGGTTTTCCATTTAAATCTGTTAAAGAGATACTTGGAAAGACCAGTGCCAACCTCCGACCATCTCCTGACGATCACAAAAGCTGACGAAGATGATGATAGTGGCAGGGATATTCCACCGCAATCACACGAAATCTTTCAAAAATGTCAGAAGTGGCGACGCTCTTTCAAGCGCGCATGGGAGACATTCCAGAGGAAGGAAACTTTTGGGAGTAAACTGGAGTAGATATTGGAGAGAGATGGAGGGGGAAGATGAGAGGGAAGAAGACAGACACCCCGAAGCTACGGTTATAGGAAATTTAATTCCATAACGTAGACATGGAGTGCTTCCATATCTTAAAGGGGGGACGTCCTGTCACGTAGGTCTTTATATCATTAAATTGCCTACATCTTCTTCCTATTCTCTCACCCGCATCCTTTATTTTATTATCTTTACTTACTTGTTTTTCCTGTATTTTTCGCATCACTTGTTGTGCGAAAAATATTTTCTTCAGTATTCTCAAACTTTACCTTGTGTTTTTTCTCATACTAGGATACGTAATTTTATTACATAGATGTCAGTCAGACGTGAAGTGCGATAGATGATTTCGGAGTTTGAGAAAATGTGGGATTGGTTGCCCCTGGTTTTCAAATATCCACCCAGGAGCTGAAATCTGATTTCATTTCACTCAGTAACTTTGCAGTTAGACTAGAACAACCTTCGTTCGATTTCTAAATAATCTCTGTTAATAGAGATGGCCTTTAGTTTGGTCGAAGTGGTTTAAGTTCTTAGTACTTCTGTGTTTGAGGTGAATATTATATAGTAGTTCTCTAGAATTTTGTGAAGTGATTAAGTGTTAAATCGCCGATTTCATTTTAAACTAGTTCTTTTGAACAGAGTGCTTAATCTATATAGTCTGTATTATTTTCTAGTGACGCGTTTCAGTGGAAAGCAGAATAAATTATATTTCTAGCATTAAAACTAATGCCGGTATAGTCTGTACCATTATTTTGCTAAATCATGTGAACACATAAGCGCTTCAGTGGAAACAGCAGATAAATTGGCGCTCTCTCTTCCAAACCTCTACACCTCACGGTAGAAGGGGAACGACTAAGTAAGTAAGTAAGTCTAACATTAAACCATAATGTAGCTATAATGAAGTTAATTTACTGCTAAATAATCAGTCGAGATCATATTTTTCTAAAACTAACTGATAAATGCTAGATACGACATCAGTGAATATTGACGGAATACGCGATATTCCTAATTCCTGATGATTGATTTTTATATAACTTACTTTACGGGAAGTTTTAATGATAGGTCAAGCGGTACGCTTGCAGTTTGAAAATGTAAGTTATATTGAGTACATAATATGTAAATGATTTATATGTGCTTTTCCTTTTATACAGTGAAATACTGGGGTGACCCGAACTTTACCGGCATTTAGTAAAGAGACATATTTGTGAGAAGCATAGACATTTCCTATCTTTAACCACGTGGGGGTTTTGTTTCAAGTAACACTGGTCTGACAGCGCATATGCCATCAGAGAGAGAGACAGTAATAGCAATCCCACTAACGGTTTCTAAAGACTAGAAATATATATTGGGCTTTTGAGTTAGTTCATATTGCTCCACAAATTTAAATGTACATGCTGCCTGGCGGCGAGAATAGTTACCAGAATAACATTAACATTCCGACAGAGATTGTGACTAGTATTGTGGTGACCAAATATAGTACCTACCTGGAAGAAGACACTGATCTGACATTCCTTAAATCCTAGAATCCAAAGCTAATGACATTGTGCTCTGCTAACTTTCGTGCCTGGACAAATTTTATGCGACTTAATCAGACATTCGAAAAAATTAGAACACCCAAGGAATCGTTCCCTGAGACAGAGAGTTCAGTACGTCTTTTGGAACTGGGGATTTCTTGGTCGATGACTGCATTTTCGGGTCTGTGTGGAGGTCCTAAAATTATTATGTTCCCAGAGGCAGCGAGCAAAGTTGTGAGTATATATGTGAGAGCAAGGCCATGGCTTAATGAATGAGAGTACACAGGTCTGAGTGTTATTTTACCGGTGTATTATTGTCACCCATTTGCTGTCTTAACTTTTTTTAATCTGCAGAATTTGTTACAAAAGGCTAGAGTTTTTCTTTTTTTTTTCTTAGGCTAAATCAGATTATCCAACTCTGTTCATACATTTACGAGAAAGAAAGAAACCTCTTAGACTCAACCCTATGTATCTATAACTCTTTGGGCCATCATCTGTTCTCTTAACGGGGCTGTGGGCTAAACCTAGAGTAAGATCCTAACGGGCTATCATCCTTGTAACTTTTTCTTGAATTTTATGACTATTTGTATATGTTTTTCCTTGATGTAATTTTTGGTGTTGTGAGAAGATTTTTTTTTAGATGATAATAATAAAAATCTCTCTTGAACTAAATCAGTGCGTTGGTCAGCTCGTTCAAATAATATATACATATATCATCTGTTATAGATTCCCACGACTGCGTGTTTAACTGTCGTCACGTGTATGTGCGTGTCCGTGAGTAGATAGAAATATATGTAATATATATATATATCTGTGTTTAGACTGTCTGACGCCTTTAAAGCTGTCGTAGAGGATAGGTGAAAGAGAGAAGATTTCCTCGTTTTTTTCAGAGACAGCCTCTATATCACAGTCTATTATCTCACTTGTGGAAATTCTATTTCATATTACTAACTCTCACCGTGACTATCAACTATTCTAACCTATTCAGAAGGGACCAACCCCTAGTCTTAATTCTCCTATCCAAAAATCTACGACAATATACACCACAGGTTTTCATCATTACACAGTTTATTCGTAGGTGGGTTAATTTGGTGTTGTTTGAAAATTGAAGAGTAGCCCACCACTGAGCTACTTATCTGAAACAAAGTCCTTCCTAGGCCTCGTACAGCAGTATGATTGGATAGAACCCCACCACTGCGGGTCCACCACTCGTCAAGATGACACAGTTAATACTGGCAAAAGCTCTGACAAACTTGAACATCTATTTGCTGGCTTGGACACTAGAGATTGTGTATGACACTCAGGGCAGGATATACTGCTCACACTTCTGCAGATGGCAGCGGAGTTGATATAACTGTTTGTGCTCTGTGTCTGTAGTTTGAAATAGGCGGCGAGTGTGTCTGTTTCATGCGTTCTCTCCCCTTTTATAATGGCCTTGCCGATGTACGAGGTGACAACTAGACCAAGGTACGTTTGCATGCATCAAAAATCGTGTAGGCAAGGCAAGATGTGCTAAGATAGTAAATCCAAAATAATTCTGGAATCCTTATTTCTGCACCGATTTCCTCCATCTTAGGCTTATTTTACTCATATGAATGAGCTCTATCACTATGGATATCCATGTTATCCTATAGTTTATCCGACTATTCACTGGAGCAGTCGAAACAGGGAAAAATACAATTTGGTTCATGTTCCACTGTCTTCTATTCATAATAACTTCGGCTCTTCAACACATACAGTGAATCTATTGCTATCTGCCTAAAGCGAATGATCCCTTTTATCGAATTGGGTCCTTCTTTTTCTAGGTATTCCATGATTAGTCGCACACTGCCTTCCGAAATGTCCTTAACATCTACATTTTTGTTTCCTCCACGTCTAGCAATCTTCTGACACTATTTATACCAAGCTGGCTTTTCATTGGTTAGTTACATCAACGAGGTTTGTACGGTGATAATTTTTGAATGATGCTGAGATATGAATCAGACTTCATTATATCTGGCTCCCGCCACCAGTTCCACATCAATGATTCCATCACATCGCTTCAATCTCTCAAATCTACACAATCAGGCATCACATACCACAGCTTTGGTCTTTATTGTGAGTTTGAGGTCTCACCAGACATATTTTGTGAGGCGAGCAAACATGGTTAGAGCTTTGCCAATGCGTCTGTCAATTTCTGTGTTCCGAGAGAGTTTGTTGTTGATAGTGGACCCAAGGTATGTGATGTGGAGCACCACTGCAAATTCCTAACTATCGATAGTATAACAGGTGCAGCATCCACATCCTGGCACAGCATATTTGTTTTTTGTTTGCTTATTCTGAGGCTTAAGTCCTAATGTGCTACACAACCTCTGCACCAATTCTACAAGACCGTTGGCAGGATACATTTTCTTTCTTATTATTCAACGGTCTCACTAACGGATCTGCAGATTGCGCACTAAAAAATGGTATTGAAACGTTATTGTTGAGCATTCTAACTTAACCGATGCGTAAACTGGTAGCGTCTGGTGCTATTGTTAAAACAGCCTACCGGTGCGGAAAAAATATGTCGTGCGAGGGGAAGAAACTGAAATAATTATGCAGAGGGAAGCACCTTTTTAAAAAATAAAGGATAGCTGCTATCTTTCAGAACCTCTACCCGTTCTTTATAAAAACAGGTGAAGTAGAAGAGTGAAGTGTTAGAGACTTCACCATAATAGGTCTAACTTTATGAGGTGTGGTGACCAGACTTTGCCTCTCATAACTCAAGAAGCAGAGTCTAATACCCATTTACAGCTGGGTAGGCTGGACAGTGATGCTACCAGGTTACGACCCCAAAACTGGTATTCTATCCGCTTAGCCAATGGGATGCTGGTTCATTACATACCCAAGATTATTACGGCGTGCAATAAAATAACGTTTACCGTATAACCGTTGTTATTAAAAACAAAAACAAAAACTCACAAACACTAGGAGAAGTGAGTTACGCTGAGTACACTTTCAAAACCAAACCGTGGTCTACCTCCATCATGCTATAAGTGCTCTCGACCACAGCGTACAAAAAAAAAAAAAAAAGAAAAAATAATCAGCAAAAGTGAGCATCATTGTGTATTAATATGTTTATTCCTTATCACCGCCATATGGTTCTCACGGCATATTTCTGCCTGTTAGCATTTTCGAACACGGAAGTGCAACACTTCTTGTCTGGTACGCAGACAAATTAACACAACTGATACTTTAGCTGTTTAGATCACATATTAAACTATTGGAAAGCATAGAAAAGTTCCATGCAATAACTATATTTGAGGAGAGGGAAGTTTAAGAAAGCATTATCAAACATATACGGTGCAGAACTTTCACTGAAAATTGTTTGTGAGTGTTTCTATTTAATTCGTGGATTCAAGTTCTGATTTCTTACTTCTACAACAGTTAACGAACGTTATATCGGCTCCGATGATTGGTCCGTGGTGACGACAGACCTATATTCCAGCTTTTTGTTTTCCTTGGAAATGTTTCATTTGTATTATTTTCCTGAGAGGACATAACTGCCAATGCCGATATTTCTATAATTTCGTTTTTATAATTTCAACAATTTTTACCGCCCAAAAATTCAACACTTACTAAAACTTTGCTAAAACATTTTATTATATATTTAAAAAAAAATTATCACTAATATGATCAATCTCGCTCGCATTAACTCTGCCAGTCGCTGACAACAAAGATCAGTCTTCAAGACCTGAAGATAGCTCGACTGAAGCTAGCCTTAATGCCACTATGGCGGCATCATCTAAAAATACATTGACCACTTATCATTCTCCTGACTCCACCAGCATCGCCACTAATCACAGTAGTTATAATGATTCCTCCTTCAGCATTACAACACTGGAAAATTTCAGCACAGATTCAGACTTGTACACGCATTACTCGAATACTTCAAAAGTAGAAGTGAATTCTTCAGAAACACGTAACTCTAGTTGGATTGATATCTTTCTTAACAAAACTGAACATAACCTAGAAGAGGCCAAAATCTTGCTGAATTCTATTAAAAACAGTACAAATGACTTTGAGATCTTTGATGCTGAATTAAAAACGATATTACCAACTTTTGCAAACAAAAACAACGCATCAGAATTTTCATTAACGAGAGAAATCTCGACATGGAACATAATTCCAACAGCCAGTGACCAAGGATTGTCTTTCAACATGACCGTTGAGGATTATTTAGACGAACTTAATACAGATTTCGCTCATCGGGTGTTGCCAGCTGTTGTAGTCCTGGCTGTACTGATGGTGTTGGGCGCTGTAGGAAACATCTTCGTGTTGTTTGTGTACACCTGTAGAACCAAACGTGGAACCATAATGCGGTTCGTACAAGCTCTGGCCGTGTTTGATCTCCTCAGCTGCTGTGTCGCTATACCAGGTATGACAGGTGAAAGGAGAAGAGATAAACAGAGAGTGAGTGTATATTCGTAAGTGTGTACAAATGTGTGAGACTGAGAGAGACAGTGAAGAGAAAGCTTTTCTGTGAATACAATCAAATCTTCAACCACCATCCTTTAGAACAGCTGGACCGCTGCAAGATTTTAGGTGGACACATGCATGCTTCTCATTTATCAACCAAATTCTTTAGTTAAAACTTTTTTTTTTTTAAGGTATAATATTTTTAGTACCACAATTTGAGCACTTAGTTGAGGTGACGCAGTGAAAATCATTACCATATTAAACCAGTGTAATTACATCTGTTTTAATACTGTCAGTTAAATATTATATGTTATTTCAAATTTATTTTTATTAATATAATATCTTTCCCTTTGCACACAATTTTTGCATTCAGGAAATAAACATTTTTGTTTGCCTTAAATACTTTCCACATATAACGTGCATACATGGTTATTTTATTATCTTGAGCTGAAAAACTGTAAAAAGAAGCTACAATGACAAATTGTATTTGGTAGACCGTAAGCTCATTAAAAGAAGCAGAAGTAGATTTTGACATGCTAAACTGTGCCCAAGTCTGCTTTAAAATGAAACACATTTCTTTTAGCGCTAGTAAGTTGTCATCCGCGGATTTGTGCCTCTTGAACGTGTACTATCTAAAGAAAAACAGTCGTTTTTGTAATCTGGGCAGAAACTGTATAAATGGTTCGGTAAGCTTTGTTTGTTGTTGTTGTTTTTTTGTTTTTTTTTAATTAAACGTAAGCAGAGAACACAGATATTGGCTTTGTAAAAAAAAAACACCAGTGGTGGTTTATGGAGAAGCTTAACATGTAAAACGACAGAAGTGGAGATGAACTGGATGAAAACTGGGGTTGCATAAAACAAACACGCAACATAATTCTAAAGGATTCATCATACACCACTTAGATAACCGACTTTTAACAGACTGGACAAATACTGAGATAACCGACTTTTAACAAACTGGACAAATACTGAAATAACTGACTTTTAACAGACTGGACAAATACTCAGATAACCGACTTTTAACAGACTGGACAAATACTGAGATAACCAATTTTTAACTGACTGGACAAATACTGAGATAACCGACTTGTAACAGACTGGACAAATACTGAGATAACCGACTTTTAACAGACTGGACAAATACTAAGATAACCGATTTTTATCTGACTGGACAAATACTGAGATAACCGACTTCTAGCTGAGCGGACTTACACTATTGTAACAGACTTCTAGGGGTCGGAGTGGCTAACAGGTATGGCGTCCGCCTCTAATAATTATAAAGGTACCATGTTCACTCCCAGTACAGAAGGAAATATGTTTCACAACCAGTGATTCCTAATGATGTCATCCCCCCCCCCCCATCTCTTGGGTAGTGAGATTGAATGCCTAGCCTTCTCAGATAAGGGCGAAAAAATGGGAGGCCCCGAGTGCAAGTTATATGCGTTAAAATTCCCTCGGCAGTTGGAAATCGTAGAGTAGATCATACGGCCGCTCCCCTGGCAAAATTTTAAAAAATTTATAAACCTACACACCACAAAAATATTTTTACTCCTGTAATAAAGATTTAGCTTAACACCAAAACCAAACAAAACCAAATTTGTGCCATATTTTCCCGGTACTGTTGTATGGCTCTGAAACATGGACAGCAAGAAAAACAATGCCCATGAAGTTGCATACTTTCTTAAACGGGTGCTAGCATAAAATAGAAACATTAAAATATGACCAGATCACTAATCCACAGCCTCCACAGTCCTCCGCCAGGTTGTTTTTGAGGCTGAGATGCAAAGAATGAACCAGAGTTGGGGCACTGTACGAAGGATGGCCGCCGACCGAGCAAAGTGGAATCAATTTGTTGTTGCCCTACAAGACGCCACTAGGCGTGATGGCCACTGACTGCTTTGACGGTTGGCGGCTAAGGATCAAAGAAGAAGAAGATCACTAATATTGAACTGATGGAAAGAATCAGGCAGTTACCAATGGAACCGAAAGTGAGGAAAAGGCAGCGTTGAATAGGATAATAATTTGCGAAAATCAGTTGATAGCATTACAGGACAGTCATTATTCTGAATTCCAAGGGCATGGACCCACTAAAAGGTAGATACCGACCCCCAAGGGTTGATATCGATATCCAAGGGGTCAATAACCCCCAGAGCAGGAGTCGGCAACAGGGCGGTCCCGACTACCGGTAGATCCCAGTGAATGATTATGTAAATCTTTAGGCGACTGCGGAAGGGGGATGGGGGGGGGGGGGGGTGGGGGGGAGAATGAAATACTTTAAACTAGGGAAATTTCGTACTAGACCTCTCTTACCAGCATTTAAAATGGCGGTGTCCCCGGGATCACAGCTACCTTTTCCGCATTCGCAATGAAAACTCTCGAGCTGGTTACTAAAATATATCCACGAACTGCGTGAGATAGGAACTATATCTTTTCTTTGTTAGGTTCATCATTCCCATCACACACACATATATATGATAGATCTTTAAAGGGCTCATTGTTACTACAGTATATCCCAAAAGCTCCTGAGTTGCTGACCCCTGCCTCAGAGGGTCGGTCGGGGGTCGATTAAGCTTTCGGGGTCGAAAGTTGACAGTCGTATAAGAAATAAAATGCCTGCTGTGACTCAGTTTTACATCTGGAAATACTGCTACAAGATACCCAAGCTTTGAACAGCAGTTGAGCCGTTTCTGTTTACATTCCCAAGTTCGTACATTCTTGAAGTTGGTTTTAACCATGCAAATGCAGTTTTGTCAACGCAAAGGAACAGACTAAACCTGGAAGAGTGTGGTGACGACTAAAACTCCCAGTCAACCAGCCAATAGCAATGCCCTTGTTAATACTGATGAGCCACAGCCTTCTCATTATTGAATTTTACCATTCAAGTTTACAATAAAAGTGTGGTCAATTTATCTGCCTCCATAATCACTTCATTACTTTGTTTATTTATTTGTTACCTCTGGTCGATCAAAGATCGTGGATTAAATTTGTAGGGGTCGAGTCTCACAAAAAGTTTGGGGGTCCCTGCCCTAGGATAATAGAGGAAGACATAACAACACACGGAGAAGGAAGTTATAGGCAGGCTTAAACAGGGTCAAGAAGTCATGGAAAGAACTTGATCGGATGGTACAGGACAGGAAGATTTGATGTGAATTTATTGAAGGCCTGTGATCCACGCTGATCTAAATGGTAAGAGCTTTACAAGAAACTAATGAAGAGTGATGATTCACCGTGACAGACTGAAGTAGGTCAGACTTACAACAACATTGAGGTCGTCCACATATGACATCACGCAATTTTTTAGCCATTTTAACCCCCTCTTCCTTGTTACAAAGACCCAGACCCACTCTTATGTGACGTCACAAATCTCTTAAGGGGCCCCACCCCCCTTTTTTTTTATTTTGTAATAGTGAAAAAAAATACAGTAATGCTATCGAACGTAAATCCCACAGCAAAGTAAGATGCTCCTCCATTGAATCAACTAGAAATCCTGTTACTTCTAGGTAAACATCGTTTTCAAAATAAATGTATAATTAAAAAAACCAACAACAACAAAAACAATTTTAAACAGTTACAGATCGTAACAACTATTTTAAATTTCAGCTTAGATTATATTATTAAGATAGTCATCAACGAGGGACTTGTTTACTATTGCGGATACAAATAGACTCCGAGTTTGTAGGTTACAAAATCTATTTCGTTCCTACATCATTTATGAAAGAAGCGAGCCTAACGGGTAATTTTTGTGACGTCACATTTGTTCAAACCCGCCTTCCGTCCTCTCCCTATCATCACGTGTCGTCACAAAGTGTTATACCTTTTACCCCCTGACTGCTTGACATCACATGTGGACGACCCATTGATCAAACAACTCAAATTGTCTCACTTCTTTGTGCCTGCAGGGGAAATCATCGATATGACCAACAACTACACATTTGGACGGGACCCGCTCTGTAAAGTTGTGAGAACCGTAAACCTCTTCTGTACGGTGGCCTCTGGTGCTACACTGGTTGTTGTCGCCATAGACAGGTCAGCTTTACTTATTGTTTCATCTTCTGTTTACTTCATCTTCTTTATCTGTTGTCAGCATGATCATATTTATAATGATTGTTTAGCTAACACAAAGTATTATGTGAAGAAAGCACGGAAAGGGTGACAGTTCTAATAAAACAGTGCATTTATATTTAATGTACACACTTATTCTTGTAATCATATTAACAAAAAAGTCAGGTCCAACACAACATTCAGACTTTCATACATAGATGCTTGCGTAGAATAGAAGGATTGCAGTGGTATGACAGGATCGTTAATGTGGAACTAGAACGAAACAAGCGACAGTGGAACAAAATATGAGAAAAAGATAGGACGCACACTGTGGAAACCTGGTGATAGCATTACAAGGCAGTCATTGTTCTTTTGTACGCCTAATCATCACCAACTGTTATCCTTATAATCATAAACAATAATTATCCTTATAATCATAAACAATCATTATCCTTATAATTATAAACAATCATTATCCATGTAATCATGATAAACCTACGTCGCCCGTTTCATTTGTAGGCCAAATCATCACTTTTACCCTTCTAACCATCACCCATCGTTATCCTTTTGATCATAATTATTATCCTTGGAATCATGATAAAACCAAAGTCGACCGTTTCATTTGTAGGACTAATGATCATCAGCTGTTATCACATAAACCATTTCTAAATATTCTACTTGTAATGTGCACTATTATCTTTGTAACAATCACCAGCTATTTTACTTGTAATGTGTACTATTATCTTTGTAACAATCACCAGCTATTATACTTGTAATGTGTACTATTATCTTTGTAACAATCACCAGCTATTATACTTGTAATGTGCAGTATTATCTTTGTAACAATCACCAGCTATTATACTTGTAATGTGCACTATTATCTTTGTAACAATCACCAGCTATTATAATAGCAATGTGCACTATTATCTTTGTAACAATCACCAGCTATTCTACGAGTACTTGTAATGTGCACTATTATCTTTGTAAAAATCACCAGCTAATATACTTGTAATGTGCACTATTTCTTTGTAACAATCACCAGCTGTTATACTTGTAATGTGCACTATTATCCTGTAGTAAAATCTGCGAGATAATCGCTCATTTCAGTAAGGTTTTAGTACTATGATAATAAATAACCCAGCCCGATTGTGTCTGACTATGAGCATCTCACACGCCAGCATCGCGCTGAATTTTGTGCCATAGTAATGCTTAGAAACGATCCCGCCGTATAAACCTACTCGCTTTCCTTGTGACGTACTTTAAACATTTTTAACATTTTGCCCGATCTGATGTCGTGGAATATTCTAATCCACATATATAAATTATCAAGTAAATATAAAGCCTAATAAATACATATAAATAATAAAGGAAGAAGAATGGTAAAGAACAGTGCTGTCACAATGACTGTACTCGAAATCCCCTTGTTTTCTACTGCGTAAGCAAATTGTAACGTTTCACGTTGACATTAAAGGCCTTCTGCAACATACACGCGTTTCCCAAACACACAATAAAATGTGCTGCCTTTCTAAGAAAAACCTTGAAATATGCAAGTTGACCTAAATTTTAAATTCCATTCATGTCTTTTTCTGAAATTAATATGAAACAAATATAAAGGTATGTTATTATTTGTTTCATATTAATTTCATATTAATTTACTGTTTACAGGCCTCAGGTTTCCCTCCCTTATTTGTAATAAATGTCTTTTTCTACATTACGTTACCAAAACGAACGAACAGATGGACAAAAGGATAAAGAGAGAGGGGAGGGCTGAAAATCAGGAACGCATGCAACACGCGTCGCGCGATACACAAATGCTGCCATCACGCGTGTAAGTCTACATGCACTAATTGTTTTTCAGACGGACAGTGATAAAATACACTACCCTTTCCCAGAGTTAGGTTTATAAATCATAAAAAACTCTTATTAGGAAAGACAACATTAGATGGGTTTACGGTTGAAAACATAACAGTACCCAGACAGCACATCTTCGAAACAGGAGGTAGAAAATACATATTTTGAACGCAGCCACGTAGCTCTTTCAAATTGGTATATTTGGGTTCCTTAGGGCTTGCTGACAAATAATATGTAAAACGTTACGCAAATAGTCCAGGAATTAATAAATTATACCCAAAATAAAATAGTGAGGATGCCTGACAGCATGGAATCATTTCTGCTCATAAAATTTTTTTTATATAACGTGTTTGAAAAAACCTTACGTTACATAAATAGCCTACCATGTAAACTCCCAATTGATTGGAGCGCAACAAATGAAAGCCTAACCACGATTGGTCGGACTATAAATACTATCTTTCGTTGTTAGGGGAAACGGGAAAAGGTAACATTTTTTCAAACACTTGTCGAAACGTGGCTCATTGGCCAGTCTCACTGATATACACACTTGGGAGCGTTAGTTCGAAACCACTTGTTTAAATAAGCTTGATAAAGCATCAGTGCGTTGAAGCCAGCTCACAATTTTGCTAAAATAAAAGCCTGGAACATAAGCAGATGGGAATTTGTGCCAGTTTGTGCCAGAATTCATTGCTAATCAACGTATCTGTGTTTATTTCCATGAAATTGTGGTAAGCTTGAACCATTCAGTATCTTTTAATGAAAATTGAATGTAAATTGTTAATTTATGCCTGTATATATATGTGTAGTTCAGTGGCAAACAAGAGATAAAGCCTATAATGCTCCAGCCTGAACAGAGGGTGTCGGAGGGAAGTAAAACGGCATGGAATGGCCAAATAGTACACTGACACCTAGATGATTGACTAGAAAGAAATAATGCTGGAATTGCAGAGGCGTAGTAACCATTAAGGAGGTTAATGCTGGTATAAAGTACTTCAGAATGAAGCTGATAGTTGGCCTAACGCTCTGAACTCAATGTTTGTGCTGTATTGTGATCAGTGTAAAAGAGAGTATAAGTTAGTTATGAAGTAGAAGGTACATCCTTCTTGATTTCAGGGACAGTGGTCTTGATGGTACTGAGCAGCACCTGGTCAGAGCTTTGCTGAATCCAGTGTCGGACAGCATACTCCTTGGTCCTTTTAGCTATCAGTGAGGTGTCTCCTGAACCCAGAGGAGAATTCGAGCAGAGGAATCCTTTCCTGCCGCCATCACGCCAGATAAGCGAATTGGCCAGCTGAGCTCAACATTATGTCCCCTCATCTTGAAATGACTTTGTAAAAATAATATTAAGAGGGGAAATTAATTGTCTTAATATCAGGAACTGAGAACATCTCCAATACTAATTTCCTTAAGACAAACTATTGAAGTCATGATGACAACTACCAACAGAGCTTGAACAAAACAAAACCAGTATTACCTCATACTACTATTACACAACTGACACACATAGGATATTTTTAATAATATATGTCACTACCAGATTCATATTAATACATTCTGTACATAACTTGTAATTTAAATTGATTGTGATTCCTGGTTCCCTTGTAGTTGAATCAGGACACATATTCATTCATGCCAGTAATGAATACATATTGTTATTTGAAAAGTTACGAGTGACTTCTTTAAGATATTCTCATAGAGTGTTATATGTATGTGAGTGTCACAGTGTTGTTAAGAGTAGTGGATTAAATTAAATTGTTTATCTGTCTGTTGTTGTGACTTACACTTCATCATACACATACCCTAGACACATAACGTAGTCATCACACTATTCCAGAATAATTCTGACTGAGATATATAGATATGTGGTAGCAAGTAAGGTTATATATAATACACTACTCTTATTAGATATATATACCTTCACAGCTGATCTCAGTCAGTACACTAAGTCCCCTATAAATATTTATAACATCCCACCTCACCACATATATTGGGGTCTCGCTCTTGGGATTTTGAATCTTTCCCTATTAAAAATATTGGGGGTAATTCACTTCAGGGAATATAAGAATTAAAAGGTATCCTTGGGTGGAATTAAATAAGGTTGAGCTCACGGTGCCTGTGTTGTCCATTAGAGATTGAATTGTTGGTTAGAAATTGTATAAATTTACATGATAGACAATGGCGGACCTGGCCAAATTTCGATCTGCTGCGGTTCAGACTGCAAAAGAGTTAGGATTAGATGGGCAAGTTATGGTTGCCTATGTCACGACGGAATGTGACAAATTTATTGAACGTGAAGAAAGAAGGTTTGAAGCCGAAAGAAAGTTAGAGGTTGACAAGGAAATTAAGAGGTTGCAGATTGAGGCTGAGGCTAAGAAATTGGAAGCAGAAGAAAGAAGATTGACTGCCGAAAGGGAAGACAAGAGATTAGCTGCAGAAAGGGAAGAGAAGAAATTAGCTGCAGAAAGGGAAGAGAAGAAATTGGCTGCAGAAAGGGAAGAGAGGAAATTAGCTGCAGAAAGGGAAGCAGAAGATAAAAGATTACAAAGGGAACATGAGTTACGACTAAGGGAGTTTGAGTTTCAAGGCCATGCTCCTGAAAATGGTGCCAGTCCCTTTGCCTCTGATGCTACGGTTACTCAGGGAGCCTCAACCTCAGCTATGAATTTCATTTAGATCATTTTGTTGAGAAAGACGATGATATTGAGAGCTACCTAAATAGGTATGAACTATTAGCTACCACGTATGGGTTAGAGAGAGAAAGGTGGAGCTTAAAGTTATCTCAGGGACTTCGTGGGGCAGCTTATGAAGTTTTTGCAAAAATGAGCAGAGGTGATCAGGAAAATTATGACATGCTAAAGCAGGCTCTTTTGTTAAGGTATGAAAAGAATGCAGAATTCTATAGGAAAAAATTTAGGAATGCTAAACTACTGTCAGGTGAAACCTATCACCAGTTCTCTGCACGAATAGAGACATACTTGGAGAAATGGACTTCTCTGGGGAAAACCCAAGATCTTAAGGAAATGGTCCTTATAGAGCAATTAAGAGAGTCCATGGCTCCAGACCTGAGAAAGTTTCTCATGGAACAAGGTGCAGAGAGGCTGGATGAGTTGCTAAATGTTGCTGAAAGGTATCAAGCAGCTCAAGCAGAGGTAACAGGTAATAAAAAGAAACAGGTGGACAACTTTAGGGCACCACAGAACTTTAATAAATTTGATCCTAAGGATCAAAATAAAGGTAAGCACCAATTTGATAGGCCACGGTATGAAAATAAAAATAAATTCCCACAATTCAATGAAAGGAAATATGATGAAAGAAAATCTTTCAACCAAGGAAAAAGGTGGTGTAAAAATTGTCAGATGGACAATCATGACACTGACCATTGTAGAAGGAAACCTGTGTATATGGCAACCCTTCAGGTCAGGTCGACCTCAAGACAGGAGGAGGATATTATGTTGGATACCACTCCAGAAGAGATGAGGAAGGCACAGGCTGGGGATAAAACACTCAAGCCTTGTTTCAGAAAATTGTCAACTTGTCATACCACTCCAGGCAAGGGAGATTTTTACATGAAAAACAAGTTGATGTATAGGAAGACTGGAGCTAGATCCAAAGGTCACGGACAGCTGGTTCTTCCAAAGAGATATAGGGCAGACTTAATAAGGAGCCTACATGTGAAACAAGATGGGGACCATGAGAAAATAGGTACCATCATTCAAAAGGTGGCTCACAATTATTATTGGCCCAAAGCAAGATGGGACATTGAGAATTTTGTAGAAAGGTGTAGCATAGCACATGAGGGAACACCCACAAGTGGGAACATGGATCAGGACCTGGACACGCCATGGGGCAAAATTAGGCCTGATAATAAAAAGAAAAATAGATTTGATAAAGTGGACCAAATGGAATGGGAAGCCCCTTTTCACGGACAAGCTTCACTTAACTGTTTTACAATGACCACTATGCGGAGAGTGCAAAAAGATGTCTTACCCCAGGATAAGCCGAAAATCCCTCAATCGGACTTAAACAAACTGGAGGAAGAGGATGTAGAGAGGAAATCTCTCATCAAGAATTTTAAGTGGGGAGACAGCCCCAAGAGAAAAATTGGTAGCGGTCGTTTTGTGCATGAAAATTCTGGGAAGAAAAATCATCACTATAAAGCTTCGAGTGGAAGAGACCATACCGGTGCATGGACAAATAGGTCCACACAATTAAAGGTCCATATGTAGCTTTGTTAAGAACGTGGACTGATGAAAAGGCAGAGGAAAACATTACATCTTCATACCAATATGTGAATGAGCTGACCACTCGGTTAAAAACTGGCTGGAAACTTGCCAATGAAAATTTGAAACAAGCCAGGAAGAAACATGCTGCCTATTATAACAGGAAGGCGAAAGACAGAAATTTGGCTGTGGGAGAGAAGGTACTGCTTCTTTTGCCTGAGAGTCAGAATAAGTTACAAATTGGATGGCAGGGTCCATATACAGTTCTAGAGAAGGTGTCTAGAACAAATTATAAGATAGATAAGAAGGGGAAAGAAAAAATCTATCATGTGAATCTCCTGAAGAAATATTTGGAAAGAGAACATCAGGAAGAGACACACTTGTTGACCTTGTCCATCGCCATGGAGATGAAAAAGGAACCACTTTCATCATTTGAATATCCATTACACCCCTGTGAGACAGCAGCACAGGTGAAAATCAGTACACATTTAACGAAAACTCAGAAAGAGAGAGTGCAACAGGTTCTAAATAATCATGCAGAGGGGTTAACAGACCGACCAGGGCATACAAACCTATTGGAATATGATATGAAACTGATAGACCCCACACCTGTCTGTATGAAACCATATTCGATTCCGTTTGCTAAGGAGAAAGCTTTGAAGGAAGAGATAGACTATCTGTTGAAGGAAGGAATTATTTCGCACAGTGAGTCTTCGTATAGTTCCGGTGTTGTACTTTTAAGGAAGCCCTCTGGAGAACATAGACTCTGTATAGATTACAGGAGACTGAACGCTATTACAGAAGGACAGGTGGATCCATTGCCGGATACAAATCAGCTGTTTGCCAGACTAAATAAAGCTAAATATTTCTCAAAAGTGGATCTGAGTAAAGGATACTATCAGATTCCAGTAAAGCCTGAGGTTAGACCATACTTAGCTTTTAGTACCTCAGAAGGACACTATGAGTTTAATAGATTGCCATTTGGATTGAAGAATGCGCCTAGTGTCTTCTCTAGAATGATGAGAAAATTATTGGATCCTCTGAATAATCCCTGTATAACAAATTTTGTGGATGATATCCTTATAGCAACAGAAACATTTGAGGAACACATTGACTCTCTGAACATGCTGTTTGATCGACTTAGGGAGGCAAATTTAACAGCCCGACCAACCAAATGTTGCGTTGGATGTAAAGAATTGGAATTTTTGGGACACACAGTTTATCAGGGAAATATGACCCCTGACCCAAAGAATTTAGAAAAACTACAGAAAGCCCCGAGACCACAAACCAAGAAGGACGTGAGATCCTTTGTCTCATTATGTGGTTTCTACCAGAAGTATATCAAAAACTTTAATTCCATATGTGCACCTTTAACGGAATTGACACGTAAAGGACATCCAGATCGCATTACATGGACACCACAATGTGAAATGACTTACCAAGAACTGAAGGAAAAGCTCACAAGTAAACCCATTTTGAAATTACCTGAATTAAGTCAAGAATTCATAGTAAGGACGGATGCAAGTAATATTGGGTTAGGTGCAACTTTACTACAGAAATCAGATGCATTGGATGGGGAATTAAGCCCAGTGGCATATGCTAGCAGAAAGTTGAATAAAGCTGAAATCAACTACTCAACTAGCGAAAAAGAATGTCTTGCAGTAATATGGGCAATAAAGAAATTCAATATTTATCTATATGGGAAGGCATTTAAGTTGCAAACAGATCACAAACCTTTATCGTTTCTAGCACAGGCTAAGCATGAGAACTCTAGGTTACTCCGATGGTCTTTGCTTCTGGCTCCATATAATTTTAGCATTGAGTATATATCTGGAAAAACCAATTTGGGAGCGGATTTTTTAAGCCGCCATCCGTGTGATGAGAATCACCGTAAACCCCAGAAATAATAATAAATTTCTCTATGTGAATATAGAATAAAGGACTGACATATAATGTCTGTTTTAAGAGGGGAGGTGTCGTGGAATATTCTAATCCACATATATAAATTATCAAGTAAATATAAAGCCTAATAAATACATATAATAATAAAGGAAGAAGAATGGTAAAGAACAGTGCTGTCACAATGACTGTACTCGAAATCCCCCTTGTTTTATGCTTCGTCTGCAAATTGTAACGTTTCCACGTTGACATTAAAGGCCTTCTGCAACATACACGCGTTTCCCAAACACACAATAAAATGTGCTGCCTTTCTAAGAAAAACCTTGAAATATGCAAGTTGACCTAAATTTTAAATTCCATTCATGTCTTTTTCTACACTGCGTTACCAAAACGAACGAACAGATGGACAAAAGGATAAAGAGAGAGGGGAGGGCTGAAAATCAGGAACGCATGCAACACGCGTCGCGCGATACACAAATGCTGCCATCACGCGTGTAAGTCTACATGCACTAATTGTTTTTCAGACGGACAGTGATAAAATACACTACCCTTTCCCAGAGTTAGGTTTATAAATCATAAAAAACTCTTATTAGGAAAGACAACATTAGATGGGTTTACGGTTGAAAACATAACAGTACCCAGACAGCACATCTTCGAAACAGGAGGTAGAAAATACATATTTTGAACGCAGCCACGTAGCTCTTTCAAATTGGTATATTTGGGTTCCTTAGGGCTTGCTGACAAATAATATGTAAAACGTTACGCAAATAGTCCAGGAATTAATAAATTATACCCAAAATAAAAATAGTGAGGATGCCTGACAGCATGGAATCATTTCTGCTCATAAAATTTTTTTTTATAACGTGTTTGAAAAAACCTTACGTTACATAAATAGCCTACCATGTAAACTCCCAATTGATTGGAGCGCAACAAATGAAAGCCTAACCACGATTGGTCGGACTATAAATACTATCTTTCGTTGTTAGGGGAAACGGGGAAAGGTAACATTTTTTCAAACACTTGTCGAAACGGGGCTCATTGGTCAGACTCGCTGATATACACACTTGGGAGCGTTAGTTCGAAACCACTTGTTTAAATAAGCTTGATAAAGCATCAGTGCGTTGAAGCCAGCTCACAATTTTGCTAAAATAAAAGCCTGGAACATAAGCAGATGGGAATTTGTGCCAGTTTGTGCCAGAATTCATTGCTAATCAACGTATCTGTGTTTATTTCCATGAAATTGTGGTAAGCTTGAACCATTCAGTATCTTTTAATGAAAATTGAATGTAAATTGTTAATTTATGCCTGTATATATATGTGTAGTTCAGTGGCAAACAAGAGATAAAGCCTATAATGCTCCAGCCTGAACAGAGGGTGTCGGAGGGAAGTAAAACGGCATGGAATGGCCAAATAGTACACTGACACCTAGATGATTGACTAGAAAGAAATAATGCTGGAATTGCAGAGGCGTAGTAACCATTAAGGAGGTTAATGCTGGTATAAAGTACTTCAGAATGAAGCTGATAGTTGGCCTAACGCTCTGAACTCAATGTTTGTGCTGTATTGTGATCAGTGTAAAAGAGAGTATAAGTTAGTTATGAAGTAGAAGGTACATCCTTCTTGATTTCAGGGACAGTGGTCTTGATGGTACTGAGCAGCACCTGGTCAGAGCTTTGCTGAATCCAGTGTCGGACAGCATACTCCTTGGTCCTTTTAGCTATCAGTGAGGTGTCTCCTGAACCCAGAGGAGAATTCGAGCAGAGGAGTCCTTTCCTGCCGCCATCACGCCAGATAAGCGAATTGGCCAGCTGAGCTCAACATTATGTCCCCTCATCTTGAAATGACTTTGTAAAAATAATATTAAGAGGGGAAATTAATTGTCTTAATATCAGGAACTGAGAACATCTCCAATACTAATTTCCTTAAGACAAACTATTGAAGTCATGATGACAACTACCAACAGAGCTTGAACAAAACAAAACCAGTATTACCTCATACTACTATTACACAACTGACACACATAGGATATTTTTAATAATATATGTCACTACCAGATTCATATTAATACATTCTGTACATAACTTGTAATTTAAATTGATTGTGATTCCTGGTTCCCTTGTAGTTGAATCAGGACACATATTCATTCATGCCAGTAATGAATACATATTGTTATTTGAAAAGTTACGAGTGACTTCTTTAAGATATTCTCATAGAGTGTTATATGTATGTGAGTGTCACAGTGTTGTTAAGAGTAGTGGATTAAATTAAATTGTTTATCTGTCTGTTGTTGTGACTTACACTTCATCATACACATACCCTAGACACATAACGTAGTCATCACACTATTCCAGAATAATTCTGACTGAGATATATAGATATGTGGTAGCAAGTAAGGTTATATATAATACACTACTCTTATTAGATATATATACCTTCACAGCTGATCTCAGTCAGTACACTAAGTCCCCTATAAATATTTATAACATCCCACTTCACCACATCTGATAGAAACTGCGGCAAGACTTATAATTAACGATCTACAAGAAATGTGCTGCCAAGTTACTGTCTGAATTAACGTAATACTTTAACTTTAACGCCTCTAATAGTAGTAATCCTTACATTTTTTTGGTAGTTAACATGAGACAACAGTAATAATTAACGCCAATTCTAACACCCGCCGCGCAAAACCCCGCTTCGCTTGACTCTCGGTGGGATTGGCCCGATGATATATACACACAGACAGTTTAAATTCTCGCCGAGTAATGTATTTCTGACGTCACTCAAACAAGTTAGTTATTTGAATAAAAATGCTAGAGAGAGATGAGAGGGGGAAGATGGCCGACTTGTGTAAAATTTTTATTTGACGATTGACAGAAAAAAAAATTGAAAATCTAAACCGTAATGAAACTGACCATAAAAATCATATGGTAGTATAGCTTAGAGTCCCCTGAGCAAAAATGTGTTTAAAAAATATGGTAGTCCAAGTATTAGCCAAGTTATTGAGAAAATACTAAATGTCTAGTAACACTAAGACGGACAGACTGTGGTTCCTGCTTGTTTTTTTTCATAACGTTAGTGGGGACGCCAGCTTAGAAAGAGGCATGGTAGTAATTCAAATTCTATTAGTTGGTATAGGAGTGAAAGGGGAGAGAGAGGAAAAATGTAACTAAAAACGAAACATCTTTTTCTATTGGGCATAACTAACGCAGACTGACCAATCGACTACCAGACACAGAGTGTGTTTGGAATTTTTTTTGTTTTTCAAAAACTACATTTGAATTCTGGTAGTCGCAAGTTTTCCATTGGCCAGTACTAATAGATATTAGCAAAAAGCTTTCAATGCTCATCGCCAGTTGACAAAAACTTTTTCTATCAAATACGCTGAGATCAGCTGTGTTAATTTAATAAATAAAGAATTAATTAGCAGTCTGGGCAGTGCAGAGGAAAACTGAGGCCATTCTTTGCAAGTCAGCGTTATTTGTTACTATTTCTTGAAATTGTGGTAAGAATGCTTTATGTATTAATATGTTTATTACAACGGCCAAAGTTAGATACTGCTATTGGGAAAAGTGAAGGACATGCCGGGAGCAGACATTGTTGAGTCCTCACATTGAACTGTATCTAACTGTGGTATATTGTCATGATTTTGTTTTAATATTATTGTATTAGAATATGTTAGTAAGCCTCCGTGTTCCATGAACACTGTTCAACATGCCTGGAGCGTTTATAATTTAAAAAAAAAAAGAAGAGCAAATCATACAAAAGGAAATGTGGTTACTCCACGTTATTGTATTGAGGAAAACTATGTAAAAGTACAGTGGCGTATCTGCCATAGGGACCTGAGGTGTGGTCACAGAAAGGTGTGAGTCATATAAAATTAGGGGCGAGTGCACCTGTATGCACCCGAGGCTGACCCCATACCACCGTATGTAAATAATAATAATAATGTGTGATCAGATATAAAAAGGCCAGGGTGTCCTTTTACTGCAGAGGTTTTATTTCCTGTTACCAGCCGGTGACAGGAAACCTGATGAGTGAGTGTAACGCCAACAAGTCTCCGGTAAATCGTTTATGCTGTCAGCAGATAGCTGGAGGAGCTTGTGCGTGTTGAGATATCTATATTTTCTGCAACTACATACTGAATTATCCTTCTACAAAGAATCCCAAGTGATGTGATAGCATCTGGGTATATCTGACACTTCAGTGATAATAAACTTTGATATTTTCAATCATACCCAGGATGTTATGGGGCGTGATGAAACTACAGCCCCTCCTAACAAATGACACACACTATTAGATAATAAAGTTGTAATTTGTGAATACACCAACAGGAGAGATAGAGTGACTTTATACTTATTGGACAAAGTGTCCACACATTTTAGTTAATCTTTTTTTTTTTATGTAAACTATCTTTTCCTCATTTTCAAAGACCTGTCCAAAAGAGATGGCGGGACAGGCAGATTAAATTGTACAAAGAAAATATTGAATTTTAAAGAAAAACCTTAACCTCTGTTTTAGTCAATTCCTTATAGTGAGTTAAAGTGTTTTGTGTTTATGTACCATCATTTTCATTTCTCCCCTAGACATTAGGTACATCATACACCAGACACTAGAGCCAAAATAGTGACCGTGTGAGATCTAGGGAGGTAGCGTTAGGTTCCCTGCAAAAACATCATTATCATCTATTAGAGTCAGGGGCCTACATGTGCTTGACCTCACACGGTTAACACAGACACCGATTTCTTTCCTTTTAGGTATAACATCATAACCTCCCCAGCAAATTAAACTTGCTACTATAACATCATAACCTCCCCAGCAAATTAAACTTGCTACATATCCTTGTAACAATCACCAGCTATTAATAAATAACCTAAGGGGCTATCTGAAACTTCATTTACAAGGGGCAGTTATTGTGTTACACTCTCAGTTCATGCTTCAGAAGGCCAAAAACAGGTGGCTAAAGTATGAATGGAAAACCTTTATAGAAGCTTCGAATCTACCGGATCATTGTGTGGATCTACTATACTGGTCATATATGGGTGCGCAGCAATAAAAGAGCTGACATACTAACTTCAAGAACACCCATAGAAGATGCATTGGATATGGATACGGGAGAGATACTGAGGACAATTAATGATGGCCTATTAGAGAATAACACTGCAATCGATGAATCAACAAGGCTAAGATTGCTTGAACTGGTCATCAAATGTAAGACCAATTGAGGTGGACGTATGAGAGAATGCATCCAGTGTGTATACAACCAGCGCGCTACAGGAATAATTAGCATTCATACTTTTCAACATTTGTTGAGGGAGATTGAGCACCTATGGGTGTGCCCAGAGTGCAATGAAGTCGATTCTGACCAACAATAACTATTATACTTGTAATGTACACAATTATCTTTATAAGTATTATCGATCCGTTCATCCATTTTCTTCTTGACTCTTTACGAAGTGTAGAACCACAATTAGTTTTCCCTCTTACAGAAAGCCTCTATCATTGCACCCATGCTCTTGAAAGTGTTGTTTCTGTTATATTTTGTTTTACATTATAGTGCACATGAGTTTTCTAGTCTCATGCACATTCTCACATTAGTTGCACCTTACGTACCTGAGGGAAGATTAGTTGCGTTCATTGTTTGCCACATCAGAGGTCCCGAGGACAAAGCATCAACAGCCTTTAAAATTGTGAGATATCTGCCACTTTAATTTGAACATGTTGTTTTAATGTAATCATCATCATCATCTTTACCATTTAGCTTCATAAGGTATATGCCTTCAATAAAATCATGCCAAGCCTTCTTGTACTGTGCCATCAATTCAAGATTTTTCTATTTCTCCTTTATCAAATTCATGCCTGTCTCCATGCTTTTTTTTCCTGTCTCCCTCTATGTGTCTTGTTCTAGAACAAGAACAGCCTTGCAGTGTTCTCGACTAGTTCCTGCGACCTGTGCCGTAATGAAACAAGCCCCTTCTCATATCTTGTTCCACTGACACTTGTCTCGTTCCTGTTATCTGTTTCACAGAGGTGATCTTTAACACCATCACAAACCTTCTATTCTACGCTGGCACCCACTTTACGGAGCTCGTGCACTGTGCTGAGATCCTCCTTGTGTGATCTAAGGGAGGAGATCGGAGCATTGATGGAGTTGTCCGTGTACAATGAAGATAATCCTTCAAACCAAACCAAACCCATTTATAAAAGTCTGTAGTTTTAAGTTTGTTCTTTGTATTTTCTGTTTTAATGCAAAAACTAAGATTTATTTTCTTCTTTTTTTCTTCCCGACGGTAACCCAGATACAAGAGGATCTGTTGTCCGCTCCGACGTCAGATATCACCCAAAAGTGCAGTAATCATAATATGCTGTTGTGTGATAGCGTCAGCGGTTATCTCGCTTCCTACTGCCATTGTCTACGGAAGCAGGACCATCTCCACAGACCTGTTATCTGTCAACGGAAGTGACTGCTCTATAAGTGACCAGTAAGCATCCCGTGCAGCACGTTGTCATCTATCTCTTTAGCGGTATCACTTCTTTTTTTAACACAATCGTCATTAATATTATCAGTATTAGCCTTCAACATTTTGTGATCTCCCTCTTCAGCTGTACAGTACGTGATCATATATATCTCGGTCATATAATAACAGAAGATGGCAGATGTGAAACAGAAATCAAGAAGAGAATAGGAATGGCCAAAGCTACATTCAACAACATGAAACATATCCTGACATCCAAACAGTTATCTCACAAATGAAAACTGAGAATCATAAAGTGTTATATATATTCTGCATTTCTGTATGGTGCAGAAACATGGACGATGAATAAGCAGTTGGAAGAAAGAATTGAGGCTCTTGAAATGTGGATATATAGAAGAATGGGGCGTATCTCATGGAAAGAGATGAAAACAAATAAGGAGGTCCTAGAAAATCTAGGTATGAAAAGAGAACTAATGAGGGAGGTCAAAGTTCGGCAGCTAAAATACTTTGGCCACATAAAAAGGCATAACACCTTGCAGAAGACCATAACAGAAGGGAGAGTTGAAGGCAAACGTGCAAGGGGAATAAGAAGAGGGAGCGCGCTAGCGTAACAACACCGCTCTGGCGACCGGGTGATACAATCAAACCCGGGCGACGGCAAGGATTTTTCGTCGATGGGACTGGATTAGGAAGTGGCGAGAACATTTATCGACCAGGGAGGCGGCTGAGCCGACCCATCTGCAATGACAAATCGGCGAGTATTGGCAGAATGGCGTTGTCTCTGTAGAAATCCATAAAATCAATGTCAGCCAAAATTCGTTTCGCCTGGAGATTAGGCAAAAAAAAAAAAAAAAAAAAAAAAAAAAGTGGGAAGACAACATCAAGAGATGGACAGGAAAGTGTTTATCAGAGTGCACCATCAAGACAAGAGACAGAAGACGTTGGAGATCCATTACAGCCAACCTTCGTTGTGGAGATGGCAACTGATGATGATGACGTGATTATGTCCGATCACAGGAGAGAAAAATCACATCCTGTGAGATGAGATGCTTAAGGAAAGCCATTAATGTTACCAGGTGAGAGCCGCGCTAGTGTAATGGTTAGCACACTGCGCTGGCGATCGGATGATCCAGGTTGAAACCCGGGCGAAGATATTTGAAGATATTGTCGTCGACCGGGACTTTGCTAATTCGAGCCCCTGATGAAGACATTTGAAAGAGTGTTGTCGACCAGGGACTGGAATAACCTGAACGGCTCCTGAGCCGACCCAGCTCTAATGGGTACTCTCCGAAGACGGCGAGTATCTGCCTGAATGGCGAGAGGACACCTGTCATAGCGTACAGGTAAAATAGGATACTCACGTAAACATTAGTCTCAGGTTAGAAATACTAACCGGAAATTTCGCCTCGAGTAATAGCGGGCGTACATTTAAAAAAAAAATGTGTTACTAGGAGCGACAGAGAGAAATGGTGGGATCAGAAAAAATGAAGGAGATAAAACAACAAACAGATTGTAGGAACCACAGTTGTAGGAATCATCAAGTATATAGCGACATCGAAAATTTAGTAGTTTGGCCATCTCAAGCAGAATGGAGCTCGATCAATTACCACTACGTGCCTAAAACAGCAGAAGATCAGGTTTCAGCCCATGTGGAAGACCAACAGGCAGATGGACATAGACAACATCACAGACATCCTACAACATCACAGATATCCTACAACATCACAGATATCCTACAACAGTACGACGGTGCGTACAGCAACCAGTGCGACAGACTTGGTTCACGAACACAAACATCAGCTCCCCATTATCGCTTGACGGTGACATTGGAAGGAGAAAGAAAAACGTCAAATATTCATTAACGTTTCACTTTGCACTTCTTAAGGAGCATAGAACCACCATTGTAGCTGGTCCCCGTGGTGCAGGAAGCCTGCACCAAGCAGTCACGTGCTCCTGCAGCAGTGGTGTCTCTGATAATTTGAGGTTGCCAGCTCCATGCACAAACCCCCCTCCCCATATTAGCCATTCTGTTCGACACACCTCAGTGTGCAGTGATCTTGCTCTTTCATTGCCCCCCTTCAGAGACCCCCCTGGGAGCTACAAGCGGCAAAGATTGTATTCCATACTATAACAGATGTGCTGTTATAATTCATACTGCAGCTGTTGTGGACTGAAGCTCAGTGTTATAATTTCATTGTAGTTCTTGGAGACCACAGAAATGTGGTTTTACAGAAGAATGTTAATAACATCATAGACAAACTGTTATGAGCCTTTCTTGCGCACCACATAGGGTCTTGTATTTGAAAGCTCTGTGATGCACAAAAGTGCATAGATGTGAATGTTTTTATGCGTGGTTGTGAGGGTGACGTGAAATTGTTTGGAGTAGCCACGAGAGTATTGTGTGTAAGATGTCCATTGGGGCTAGCTGTGTTTGAGGATTGTGTAGAATATGTCCGTATGGACCAGCTGTATTATAGGCAGTGTTGAATCTTATGAAGAAGTCGTCTCTCAATGATATAATATTTCAGGAAAGTGTCGGATACATGTATGTGGATAATAAGGGAATATAGAAATAATATGAACACGTTAGAATCATTATAATTGATTGTTATTGAATAATTAACCGCCCATGAACTTGGCAACGAATATATGTATCAAATATTTATGTGCAGAGAGGCACTGAGATGTTCGATGGATGACTGAATTATAATTAAGTGGATTTTGTGATATGATGATGATCAAGAATTTTATGAAAAGTGAAGTGGGCGTTATTAAACATGTTGCGTGCGATCTGGGAGTTCAAGAGTACTGTTGATCAAGTTACATTTGTTTTGTTTTTAAGTATTGGGTAATCGTTTATTGATACCCCACCAACACATTACAAAACCCCTAGCCGTACGTAACACAGCTGAAAGAGTAATGAAGACATCCTGAAAGAGGCCAGGACGTTTATTACACACATCAGAAAGAAGCAATCCACTATCTTTGGGCATGTAATGAGAAGAAGTACGCCAAAATATATCGTGACAACAGGATAGTTTGAAGGAAAAAGTAATTAGAGGGTGACAACGAGAACCGATTTTGGACAGTTTGACATCCTGGCATAGAAAGTGGTCGACAACAGAAATGACAAATAGTACTGGAGATAGGAAGATATGGAGATACATGATCACCTACACCACCAGGCATGGTACTTGAAGAAGTGTAGAAGAAGAAAATGAAAAAGATGGACTAAAAGTTATGTAGCATTTACAGAAACAAGGAGAATATTAATTATAGTCATAATGATAGTTATGTTCACAATTTTTTTTTTTTACTTGACGTAAAGATTTAAAACTTTACAAACATGTATTGTCATGCAGATTTTGAGACTGAAAATTAAAAAAACTTTCATTGGCAATACAGTTCAATATATTAATGACGCCGGTATGAAATTTGAGACATTGTAACCTTAATGATAATGCATGGATACACATTTTCTCAGGTTCATCATCACCATGTTCCCTCTTGCTTACAACAGCCTGCAGATGTTTCTCTTCCTTGTTGGTGCTGTCACACTTATAGTCCTCTACACACTCATCGGAAGCAAGGTCTGTCATCACGTTCATCAGAAAGAGGTGCGCAGAAAAAGTCTTAGTTTGGGCCGCAGCAGACTTTCCCCAGCAAGTCCGTCAATGTATTCTTCATACTCTACAAACATGGACAATGCTTGCCGTTTGGATTCTGAGATTTCTTCGCCAGTAAATAGACTTGACACTGCAGAACTTGTTGCAAGATTTAGAGTAACTGATGCAAAACAAGACTTGACATTCAATGTGGCTCCTGTCGATACTGCCAAGACTAACGACAACCGTACGCTGTACAACAATAATAACAGCGTAGGCTTTAAAATGATGGTGGACCTGGCTGGGCAAGGCAAAACTCCATTAATCAGTTGTGAAAAATGTCACCAAAATGTTACCAGATTAACATATAATTCTTCTGAACAAAGGGAAAACGGCTGTCATCACTCAAGCACTGAAGAATTGGTAGATAAATCAAATTTGACAAATACTACATTCAACTGTAAGTCTGAAATTGGAACAGCAGTAGATGCCTTTGAGATGAAAAACTCAATGAAATCTCTAAACTGTGCAAAAACAGTCCAGGATAGTCAGTGTGGTCAGGTTCAAGCTGAAGAAACCAGTACAGAAGTAGATTCACATATGCCTTTCTCACAAAATGATAGCACAAATGTAGCCTCAAATAAGAATGTTTCAGTAATCAGTTCAAAGTCTGACAATGACCCAAACCTTTCAAATGATGCAACCTCAAATGACACACTCAGGTCTGGCACACATACAAGTTTACAACGTCACAGTTTCAGTAAATCCCCTAACCAAAGTGCCAGTTTTATCCCAGTCACAAACAATGATATAAAACCTGACATCTTTCCAAGCTATCCCTTGTCAAGTACAGACTACAACTCTTTTACAACATCGCTTTCAAATACACCTTTAGAGAAGTTGGACATCCCACCAGATCTGCTCCTCAATACTAAATGTGGAGATTCCATATGTACCAGTTTTTCTCCACTCACACCTCAAGAAATTGGAAGCAACTTGCCAGATGGCATCAGTACAGACAGTAACAAATCTAAACAACAATTGTTAAACAATTTCACAAGTGAAAATACATACAGTGACTTGAAGTTGAAAACAGCTGATAGTGTCTTGACAAACACTGAAGAATCACGAAGCAAACAACCTTTTATGGAATCAAAAGAATGTGAAACACATAGAGAGTACTGCAGTGCTTCAAATGATTTGCTTCTGAGACGGAATACAACAGGAAACAAGCAAGGCAGCTTCAGACTGAAACAACATCATTTATCACTTGGTTATTTCAGCAGTGTTTCAGAAGTTCGTAAGCACAGTTTCTTGAACAAATCGGTTGCCAGAGCTGATGGAAATGTGGATACACCAAGAATGGATGAGAAAGAGAAAACAAAAGACAACATCCACAACAATGGTAATAATAATTTTAGAAGAATATAGAAGTCTTGTTGTTGTTGTTGTTGAGTAACAGTGACCATCATCATCATCCTTCAGCTCCCCAAGGAGCACAGGCCTTCAACAAACTTTTGCCAAGTCTGCCTGTCCCGTGCCATCAGCTCAAGGTCTGTCCTTGTCTTCATGTCCATCTCCAGTTCTCTTCTCCACGTGTTCATTTGTCTTCCTCTATCTCTCTTACCCTGGGGATTCGGGAGAAGCAGTATTAGTAGTTTTTTTTGTTGATAATAAGACCCAATTTGTTGTTGTAGTGGTTGCCGTTGATTTTAGTGAAGCAGTTGTAGCTAGTGTGTAGCAGTTGTTCATGTAATTGTAGTAACAGCAGCAGCAACACAGTAATAATAAAGATAACTGCAAAAGCTGATGGTGTGGATGCATAAACTATAGTAGCCATTGTAAGACCAGCAGGAATGGACATATGAGAGGATGCCACTGGCATATATACATCCTGCGTGCAACAGGAACAACATTCATACCCTCTGACATTTGCTGAGTGAGACTGAGAACCCATGGGTTTGCCCAGAGTGCAGTGACCTCAATTCTGATCAACAATAACAATGGCCATAGTAGGTACACAGTGGGGTTTTATAAAGCCCATGCACAGTAGGGCAGTTTTAATGTTGGCTATATGCAGACAATTACAACTTCCAATTATGTGGCTAAGTGAATTAATAAACAACCATGAAAATTACTGAGAGAATAAACAAATATTCATGGCAACAAAGAGAAAATAGAAGTATACAATCATTTTACAAAGAGACATTACACTCATAAAACAGAATGAACATTTCAGGAAAAATGCCTTTCATCAGCTACAATGAATATATTACACATATAAGTTAAAGAAAACAAATATAAATAAGAAAACATGCAGAACAAAATAAAAACTGAAAGAACAAAAAATAAATGGATAACTGAAATTTAAATAACCTAAAGTGCAATTTAAGACCTTAATAAGAAAAAAAAAGGTAAGTTAAGACTATTTAGATTTGGGTGGAAGTGAAATGAGTTTAAGCAGAATGCATTAAAACATACCAGCAAAGACAGGCAACACGTAAAAAATGAAGAGGAAGAATCAGTTGCCAAGACAGTCAATCAATACCCTTAAGCTCCCCGAGGAGCATAGGCCTTCAACAAACACATGCCAGTCTTCCTGTCCTGTGCCATCCGCTCAAGTTCTTTCCATGTTTTCCTCATCATTTTCACCTCTGTTTCCAGTTCTCTTCTCCATGTGTTTTTTGGTCTACCTCTGCCTCTCTTTCCCTGTGGATTCCAGAACAAGGACTGCCTTGTAATGCTATCAACAGGTTTCCTCAATGTGTGTCCTATCCATCGCCAACGTCTTCTTCTCAACTCTTGTTCCACTGGTACTTGTCTGGTTCTTGTCATCAATTCCACATTTGTGACTTTGTCATACCATTTCAGTCCTTCTATTCTACGCTAGCACCCATTTATAAAAGTCTGTAGCTTTTTGGTTGTTGTTTTTGTTGCTCTCCATGTCTCAGAGCCATACAATAGGACTGACTTGACATTTGAGTTGAAGATTCTTATTTTCGTGTTGGACTTGATTTCTCTTGTTCTCCATATGTTTCCCAATGCAATGAAAGCTTCTCTTGCTTTTTATATTCTTATTTCATCTAAATCAGATGTGCTGGCATGTTATTCTTATAGTGAGTAACATAAGTTCTTATCTTTTTAATTATTTTCAATTCTTTCTTTCCTCTTTGATCCTTAGCCGCCGACCGTCAAAGCAGTCAGTGGCCATCATGCCTAGTGGCATCTTGTAGGGCAACAACAAATTGATTCCACTTTGCTTGGTCGGCGGCCATCCTTCGTACAGTGCCCCAACTCTGGTTCATTCTTTGCATCTCAGCCTCCACAGTCCTCCGCCAGGTTGTTTTTGGTCGGCCTCTCTTTCGTTTTCCTTCAGGGGTCCAAAGCATAGCTGTTCTTGTGATGGCATCGGGGTCTCTTCTGAGGACATGGCCAACCCAGCTCCAGCATCTGCCAGCTATGATGGTGTGCATGTCCTCTTGCTTGCTCCGAGTAAGCAGATCTTGGTTGGTGATGTATTCGGCCAAAAGATTCGGTGAATTTTTCTTAGGCATGTTGTGTGAAAAGAGGACAATTTCGACATTTCCTTCTCTGTAACTCTCCAGCATTCCGCACCATAGAGAAGCACAGAAAGCACTCAGCTCTGATATAATCTTAATTTTGTGCTTGTGCTGTATTGTGAGGATTTCCAGATGTTTAGGCTAAAAAAAGGCTGTTCTTGCCTTATTCATTCTGATGTTGATGTTTTTGCCTGCACCGCTGTCTGGTGTTACTATGCATCCTAGGTATGTGAAGGTGTCTGTCTGTACCAGTTGCTGATTCCTTACTGATATGGGCTCAGGGTTGCTCACATTGAGCTTCATGACCTCTGACTTCTTTAAATTGATGTTCAAGCCCACCTGCTGGCTAAACTTATTAAGTCTATCCATTTTTTCCTGGATGTGTTGATGTGAATGTGCTAGTAGTGCAATGTCATCTGCATATTCCAGATCTTCCAATGTAGAAAATGTAGTCCATCTTATTCCTCTTGGACTGCCATCTGTTGTCTGGCGCATCACCAAGTCTATGACTGTTAAAAATAGAGTGGTTGATAAGGGGCCTCCCTGTCGTACTCCTGTCTTCACCTCAAAGGTTAGGTTGCTCTGCCCAACACTACACGTAAAGTTGGCATAGAGGCTTTTTATGATTGTATTTTCAATTTTAATAATGGAGAAACCTTGAGTCCTGTGAACAGTAAATAAATAAATAAAGGTAATTAACAGGTACTCATTGGACATAATGGATGACACCAGACAACAGAAAATTGTCAAGTCTCTGCCAATAATATTTATGCTTTCTTGCATTTTGATAATTTTCATATGCTTCGTCTTGTTAAAAGCATTAATGTACATACCAGCAAAGACAGGCAACGCATAAAAAATAAAGAAGAAGAATCAGTTGCCAAGACGGTAAGAACAGGAAAAACTTTCCTAAGAGATTAACAATAGTGGTACTAAGAATTAAGACCTTTAGAGAAGAGGTAGCCTACATGGCAAAGTAAGTTGTATCATTAAAACTACTTGAGAAAACATTTTCCTTATATACCTGAGATACTGAATAGTCAGATTCAGAGCCATTCCTAGACCATGGAAAAATGGCGGTCGTCTCAAGTCTCATGATTAAAGGGTCCTGCACTTGCTGTACAATATGTCCAAAAATAAGTTATTACAAAATGCAAAGTTATCACTACTTTCTGCTCTTGAAGTATATTTCAACTTTGATAGTGTTATATTACTGTCTGTCTTACATCTTTGTTTTGTCACAATCTCATATAACTGTCACATTCTAACATTAATGTCTTTGACAGCCTTACATTACTGATACAATCTCACATTGTCACAATCTTACATACATACCTGTTTCTCACAATGTAACATAATTGTTTGTCACATCATTTTCGGTCAGTCTTACTTCACCATCGAAATCTCACCTCACTGTCACCATCTAACATCAATGTCTTTGACAGCCTTACATCACTGTTACAATCTCACATTGTCTGTCACAATCTTATATCACTGTCAGTCTGAAATCATTGGCAAAATCTTACATCACTGTAACCCTCTAACATCATTGTCTTTGACCGCCTTACATCACTGTTACAATCTCACACAGTCTGTCACAATCTTACAAAAATGTCTGCCAAACTTACACCACTGTCACAATCTCACATCACAGTCAACATCTGACACACGTTACAATCTCATATTGTCAGTTACAATCTTATATAATAGTTTGTCACAATCTTACATCTTTGTCTCTCAACAGGAACCAGAAGAACAACACTGATGCTTTTTGTCATCACGATCATCTACATCGTGTCCTTTCTGCCCCATCTGGTCCTGATGGCAATCAAGGCACTAGATGAGGACTCACTGAATGGTCATGGCTCATCGTGGGAACTAGCTCAGAACTTACTGATTCGCTCATACTTTATTAACAGTATGGCTAATCCTGTCATTTACAGCTTTTTCTCCAAAAACTTCTTCAGAGAGTGTAAAAATTCTGTTAGCTGTTATATAAGAAATAACCATGAGATTAAATGACAATACATACTTACTTAGTCATCACTCTTCTACCATTGGGTGTAGAGGTTTACTGGAGGAGGCATCATACTATCCTATCGGCTGTCTTCCTCCTGGCTTGGTTCCAATTTAGTCCTCTGTCCTATAGCGATTGTTTGATGGTGTCCTCCCAGCGGACCCTGGGTCATCTTGGAGGTCTGGATCCCTGGCTCTTGGTTTCCCATATTTGTCATGGTAGATAATCTTCTCCCATTCTACAGACATGGCAAAACCATCTTAGTTGGGACTGTTCTACTTGGGTCTGCAGAGGTGGGTTTTGAGGCCATGATGTATTATCTGGTTGCAGACCATGTCTCTTGTTACTTCACCCACCTTCCTCAGATACCTCATTTCTGAGCTTTGGAGCTGGATTTTGTGGGTTGTAGTCATTGCCCATGACTTGCATCCATAAGTCAAAACTGGAACATAGATGGAGCAGTGTACAGCCATTTTAAATGAGAATGCATGCATGAAAAAGGGCATACCAAACAATCTTGTACATTTACAGTAATGAATTCTTGACTTAGTATCTACAACCAACTGATGGCATTGTCACCTTTATACCCTTGGACAGAGCATAGGGCGGCAGAGTGCTTATAGCACCTGTTTGAAACCTAGTAGCACCACACACTAGTCTAATTAGCTGTAAAAGGGTATCTGACTCTGCTGTTGAGTCAGTGAAAGGTAAAATCAGCAAGGTAAGGAACCAGTAACCCAGCCTGATAAAGCTAATACCTGATACTGTAAAGTCTTTAACACTTCACTCTCCTGTGGCAGTATCTGCTATAGGAATACCTTTACCTTTTTTTCCTTAACCCTTGGATAGATTTATGTCATACTTTTATACTCCTCTATGGCCGTACCTGCTATGGAAGAACCATTACCTTTATTTTAACTCTTGTATAGATTTATCAATCAAACTTTCTTGAGTTAAATGCCCTTTCTATTGTTGTCCTATTTTAGTGTCACCAAAGCTCCTGGCAGTCTCCAAAGAGACATAGAATCTAGAATAGACCCATGGTTCCATACACATGCCATAAGAAGCAACTTATGTGAGGTTTTGAATACAGAGCTAGCAACCTCATCATGTGAAACAAGTTACCACAGAAACAACCACTGCAAGATCACATAAAGTGTTATGGTTCAGGCTTCCTACAAAAGAGCCATTGTCCCATACTCCTTAGGCAGCAAAGATGAAGGATGAAATTTCTTAGCATTAGGCCATTGTTCATATACTGTCCAATGTTTTAGCATTGAATATAAGAATTAGGAAGTTGCAACTATGGTGAAGTGAGTACCCAGCACAGGCAAGGAAAAAAACAAAACAGGTCATTGACAATTGGAAGTCAGTGGGCACATTGGAATTTACATTGCTCCTAAGACCTTGAAGTCCCTGCATGCAGTGTACATTGGAAAAAAGGCAACCTCTGAGTTCTCTGGCTAACCCCCTGGGATCGTTTAAGCCCACCAGAGTGGCCCAACGCCATGATTCCCAATGTTGAGAACCCAATATTACGCACTAAGCTTGGAGAAATCACTTGGGCTCCAGACTTAACTCCAGCTTTTACCTGGTTTACTACATGCATGAGAATCCCACAATCGATAGATGACAGGTGATGGGAGCTGGCTCTGCGAAGGACAGGAAGATTCCTTGGGAAAGCCCAGAACAGCATTTTAAGTCTGCAAATTTAGACAGCCTCAATGGTTGGAGGGGAATGCACAGTATGCAGCTTCCTAGCTCTTTCTCCCTGCTAGCTTAAAACCAGATGTGAGGATTCTTTCAATGCATGAGAATGGAGGTAGAGCTAGCTACTGCAGCCATAAGTTGGCTAACTGAAACTTCATTAACAAAGGCAGTCATTGTGTCAGACTCTCAGTCCATGCTTCGAAAGGTTCAAAATAGTTGGCTAAGGCATGAATGGAAAACATTCATAGAAGCTTCGAATCTGCAGCAGCTGGTGTGGATCTACTGTCTTGGTCATGCAGGTGTACGTGGTAATGAGAGAGCTGACTGACTAGTATCAAGAGCACCCACAGTGGGGTACACTGGATAAGGGAGAGATACTGAGAACAATTAATGATTACATGTTAGAGTGTGACACTGCCAACGGATGAATCATCAAAAGTTAAGACTGTTGGAATTTGGCATCAAACATCAGTCTAGCAGAGATGGACATATCATCTTCTTCTTCGTTCACCCTCAGATGTCAACTTGAATAAGTTCAAAGAAAGCAGTGGTCAATCTAAGGCTGATGATATCTCCGTAGATTAGATGAACATATGAGAGGATGCATCCGTCATGTATACAATCAGCGAGCTACAGGAACAGTTAGCATTCACACTCTTTGACATATGAGGGAGACTGAGCACCTATGGGTTTGCCCACAGTTCAATGATGTCGATTCTGTTTAAAAATTAAATGCATGCTGAGCCGGAATGCCTGAGCAAGAAACTGGAACTTATGACTCCAACTTAACAAGCTGCGGAATGGCAGCATAGTCAGAAGATAACCCTTGATCTAAATGTAGATAATGCCAAGGAAATCAACTTGGTACAGGCTGCAATAGAGTTATAAGCTCAGCAGCTCTAGTTCAAAAAACAACAACAAAGTTAATTGCTTCCATTTGATAGGAAACTATACAGAGCATTGCAAGAGTAATCTGATCATCAGAAATGGTCCCTCATCACACAAGTATTTCGGTCATTTTATTTTCTTAAACACTCTTTGAGGAATATGTCACAACTCCCAAGTGTCATTCACCTGCCTTGGGAGCTGAATCCACTCTACCTTGTTTGCAATTTTCTCCTGCCTTTATCCATTGTACCAACTATTTTGTTGTACATACATTTACTCTCTTGAATTCCACAGCTCACTGTGGTTGTTCCACTGCCAGCAAAATGCCTTTTCTGTAGTTTCATCAAGCCTTTTAATGTTTTTAAAAAAAATGATTACATTATCTCTTCTTCTTCTTTGGCCCTTGGCCACTGACTGACGAAGCAATCAGTGATCATCACGCCTGGTGGCGACTTGTAGGGCAGCACCAAAATGTCTCCACTTTAGTCCTTGGCCGCTGACTGACGAAGCAATCAGTGACCATCTTGCCTCATGGCGTCTTGTAGGGCAGGACCAAACTATCACCCTCTGCTCTGTCGACAGCCATCCTACGTGTGGTGCACCAGCTTACTTTATGTTTTATTATTATTATATTATTACACTGAGCCATATTAAATTTTTATATGATTATTATGTACATTGGCCAATATGCTTGACCTACCATGACATTCAGACATTCACCCTGGCTTCTTTTATTCTTCCAGAGTCCAGAGCTACTATACCTTTCTAATCTCTATCATCATTTCCTCTTCTGCTCCTTACCCAGCATGCAACCACCACTGCCACTTGTCCTCTTGCACGAACCCTGTACCCTAGCATTCATGTTATCTTGCTGCGGTGGTTCTGTAGCAATTTATTTAACAGGATGAAGTTGCCAGTCTTATTTACAACCTCGAATTAGTTGCCTCTTATGATATGTCTGGGGGGGGGGAAGAGTTGTTGTTTTCGATCCAGCGGCGCATGGGCTTTAGCCCTTCGGCCCAATAACATGTAGCAATTTCATGGCATTGTGAAGCTGGGGTGCCTGTGGACTTTCCTTCCCACCCGGTCAAGAGCAGATGGTCTGGTAGACTTTCTATTACAGTCCAATAGGTTATCTGCAAGTGGAGTTGACAGGGTTAGACATAAATTTGCTGGTCAACACTTCACTAAAGCAAAGAGTCAGCCTCAAGCAGTCAATGCTGATATTCAGCAGGGTTTAACAAATCTTTTCGAGGTAAATATAATTTTTCTCGGCAGGTTTCTTCTGCAGGGGTTTCCTTTCGAAATCAGTATGACTCTAATAATGATGGGTCATAGGGGGTGAGCAGTAGTCGTATTCTTTGTCTCCTCAGAGACCCCAAGGAAACTACACCAGGCACCTTGTCTTTGACTTTAGTTTTTACCATGCTCCTTCACACAGTTCAACCACCTTCTTTCACTTTCACTATTCCTTTGCGGACGAAGATAGCTTTGAATCTAACATTGAGATATACTTGGCATCATTCACCATGTCTCAGCTTGGAAGGAAGAAAATGAAAAAAATAAGTTGTGGTTGAATCAGGTTTCAATAAAACCTCTTGCATATTAAAGAAATATATAATATTGGTAAAGATGTTCCTTGCATGCAGCATTTCTACCAAGAATTGTGTAATCAGATTTTAACTGTGAAATAAAAATACTTAAAATATTCTTGTCATTAGTATTTGCCTCTTGTTTCTATATGGAGCATGTGTGGATTACATCTTTCCTTATTTCTTTTCACTAGTGTTTTCAATTGTCATGGGAAGTTCTAATAGCTTTCTTAAAATATATTGTTTTTGGCCTGTATCATTTATTTTGGAGTTTCTGTTGAGTGTTCGAATGACAGAGGGCTTACAGCGCTGGTCTCTCGCGGCAAAGGTGCGGGTTCAAATCACGGTACCAACATGCTCCAGTCTACACAGCTGTAAATGGGTACCTGACTTTGAGTTAGGGAAGGAACAGGCAGCGAGAAGGGGAACTAGTCACCCTCACCTCTTGATGCTGGACCTATAATTGTGAAGTCTAACACTTCACTCCCCTATGGCAATATCTGATATGGGACTACCTTTACAGTTTATCATTTATTTTGCGTTTTTAAATTTTGTTTTCTTGCCTGTATTATTTATTTAGTGTTTTTAAATTTGCTTTTAGTTTTTGCCTGTATCATTTATCTTGTGTTCTTAAACTAGTTTTTTTTTTGCCTGTATCATTTATCTTGTGTTCTTAAACTTGTTTTTTGTTGTTGTTAGGCCTATATCATTTATGATCTTCTCCTACAAGCTTCTGTCAATCTATCTAGTTCTATCTGTACACACTGATGATCTAGCACTTGTTCTAGCTACTGTTCACAGAACACTTAGAGTCAATGTACAAAAACTGCTGAAAATAAACTAAAATATGATGGCCCAACTGATCACCTGTTTGCTAGTCACTTTGATTACGGAAACAACGGCAAATGGATTAATTTGTTGTTGCCCTAAAGACGCCACTAGGCGTGATGGGAAACAATGGCAAAGAAATCAATTTGCTGTTGCCCTTAAGACGCCACTAGGCGTGCTGGCCACTGACTGCTTTGACGGTTGGTGGCTAAGGATGGAAGAAGAAGAAGAGATGATGGCCCAAACAGTTCATTTCACCCTGTTTCACCTTTGGACTCACTCTGGACTCTCCCAACTGAAGAATATGTAAATGTGTTTTTATATTTTTATTTTGTAAGCAAAATACTTAACTCTTGATGTGTCATTTCAGATGCTACAGCAGAGTTATCTTTGCTTTAAGATACATTCAACATAATATATAAAACATAGCATTCTCCACACAGACGGCTTCAAAATTTAACTCACGGTTAAAATTCAATTACTTCATCAATTAATTTTTATACTTAATAAAGAAAAATTCCACAAAGATAAAAAGAGAACTTTACTCAAACACTTAAATTCACCTTCATACTTAAACACAATACACTTCACAACTATTCTGTTGACAGTCAAAACGAGGCTCTAAATTTGTAACTGTTTATAAGTATAACAGAACATATTCTACAAATCTAACATTAAAGTTACATAGAAAACACTAAAAATACAACTGCTCAATTATATACAAAACACATTATGTATAAATATATCTATATTTAATGTTTTAGCTAAGTAGACAACACTTTAACAATCTTCTTCTTCTTCTGTCCTTAGCCACCGACCGTCAAAGCAGTCAGTGGCCATTACGCCTAGTGGCGTCTTAGGGCAACAGCAGATAGGTTTTCTTTGCCATTGTTTCCCATCACGTCTAGTGGCGTCTTTAGGGCAATGGCAAATCAACCCATTTGCCGTTGTTTCCGTAATCGAAGTGTCTGGCAAACGGGTGATCAGCCCGTTGGTACTTTAACAATACACACTAATAAAACATTATAGTTCAACAGAAAGAACATTTCAAACCTTAATTTTATAGTTAAACAGAAACACTAAAACTGCATGAACTACACTTTATAATTAAACAAAATACATTAAACACTCCATGAACTTCACTTTATAGTTAAACAGAAAACACCAATTAAACTTTATAGTTCATCAGAAAACACCCCGGAAATTCAATGATATAGTTTCACAATTACATGGTCCGCTACCAGATGATAAGTCATGGCCTCAAAACCCAGCCCCTGCAGATCAAAGTGGAACAGTCCCAATCTGGTTTGGTTTGGTTGTAAGGACTATCTTCATTGCACACAGACAACATCAGTGCTCCAATCTCCTCCCTTAGATCACACAAGGAGGATCTCAGCACAGTGCACAAACTTCATGGCACCAGCGAGAATCCCAATGTGTGTATAGGAATCACACATTCTATAAATATTTTTGTGGTGGGTAGGTTCCTAACTTGTAAATTTTTCCACGGCAGCAGCCTTACGGCCTACTTTTTAAGATTTTCAGCTGCCGTGGGATTTTCAAAGTGCGCAACTTGCACACGGGACCTCCTATTTTTTCGCCCTTATCCAAGAAGGCTAGGCATCCAATCTCACCACCCAGGAGACTGATTGGGGATTATGACATCATTAGGACCAGTGGTTCTGAAAAAAATAAAAGCAAGTCTCAATAACGATGGGTTGGCCACGTCTGCAGAATGGGAGAAAATCAGCTACCACAACAAAGATGGGAAAACAAGAGCCATGGATCCAGACCTTCAAGACGACCCAGAGTTCGCTGGAAGGATAGCATCAGACAATTACTGAAGAGCCGAGGACAAGATTGGAACCAGGCCAGGAGGAAGACAGCCGATAGGATAGTATGGCGCTCTCAAGCAAACCTCTAAGCCCCAGGGTAGTAGATGAATGACTAAGTAAGTATTAAGTTCAACAGAAAACATTAAACACTCTATGAACTTCACTTTACAGTTAAACAGAAAACAGAAATTAAACTTTATAGTTAAACAGAAAACAGAAATTAAAACTTTATAGTTAATCAGAAAACACTCCAGAAATTCAATGATATAATTTCACAAATGACACTGTATAGTTCTTCAGAAGATGTTACATAAACAAGACTGTATAGATAACCTTAAAACATTTCAGAGACTCAACTGTCTGAGCAAAAAAGCTTTACCACAGAACACTCCACTAAACCAACCTCTGAACTCAAGCTAAACAAATATTTTAACACATCTGTCTCTAGAAATGCAACACTATACAAAATATTACAAAGAACATTAACAAAACCCTTGTGAACTATGCCATCAGCCAATCCCATTTAAAAACTCAATCATGAAAAATGCAATAGCTAATTATGTTGACAGCCCGGTCTAAATATATCATTATTTTCCTCCCCACTCCTAATGGAGGATTGAACCACCACTGTAGCTGCCCCCCCCATCCTGCACCAAGAATTTACATTAGGGTGACCAGACGTCCAGATTTGCCCGGCTTTTTGCACCCAAACTGAGCGCCTGACCGGATTTTAAAATAAAGATGTCCCACTTTTCGTCCTACTTTTTCAAAATATTGTCCTCCCTTGTCCTTCTTTTTATGACCAAAATAATGACATTTGTCCTCCTTTTTTTGTGTTGAACAATATGGTCACCCTAACTGACATGCTCTTGTAGTGGTGATCTCTGTGCCAGTTTCTTGTACATGAGTTTGCCAGTGCCAGGCATAACCTCATGTTAGTCATCTTGTGGCAACATATCTGAGGCAGCAATAATCCTATTATGCTCGTATATCTTTGTCTTTTCAGTGACCTCTGTGACCTACAAAAGGCCTTCTCAACAATGCATCAGCTAATCCCATTCACAGCTCCATCCTGAAAAAAAAACACATCTGCTAATTCACTCAGCTCCTTTTAAATAACATATCAGCTAATCCAAAAAAACAGCTTTATCCTGAAAAATGCATCTGCTAATTCACTCGCAGCTCCTTTTAAATAACATATCAGCTAATCCCATTTACAGCTCCATCCTGAAAAATGCATCTGCTAATTCATTCACAGCTCCTTTTAGGGTAGGACTTCGATTCCTTCAGGGAAGTACCTAGGTTTCATTTTAATATTTATTTAGGTTCTTATGTGTCCTATCTAGCCTTCACTTTCTTTCCTTTCCCTGACGAAGGCCTTGTGGCCGTAACGTTGGCTATTTTCTTTGTCTTTTGTCCTCGTAAGACGAATCACCTTTTTTCAATTTTTTTTCACACCCATCCTTTTAAATAACATATCAGCTAACCACATTCACAGTTCCATCCTGAAAAATTCATCTGCTAATTCATTCACACCCATCCTTTTAAATAACATATCTTCTAATCCCATTCACAGCTCCATACTGAAAAATACATCTGCTAATTCATTCACAGCTCCTTTTAAATAACATATCTTCTAATCCCATTCACAGCTCCATACTGAAAAATACATCTGTTAATCACATTTACAACTCATTTCTAAATAATGCATCATCTAATATCATTGACAACTCCTTTCAAAAACAATGTAATAAGCTATCACATTCACAGCTACATCCTGAAAATGATCTGCTAATCACATTCACAGCTTGTTTCTAAACAATGCAAACTGTCATCAACAGATATAACCATCAAACTGTGGCTGGTAATGTATCCGTGGAAGATGTACCTAGAGAGGGATGGTCATAAGCAGCTTTAAAACAAAATCCATGGTGATATCACGAGAGGAAAGAAGACATCAGATTAAGCTGGGAGAACAGGTCCTGGAGCAGGTCAACCACTTTAAATACCTCGGAGCTATTATAGACCGAAAGGGAGGCATCAAAGAAGAGTTGGCCAATCGAAAAGCAGCAGCTGGGAGACTTTTTCAGGCCATAAATCGAGGATTCCTCAGCAAGAGAGAGGTTGGTAAGAAAACGAAGATGGCTGTATATCGCTCCACCTATGTCCCAGTCTTGACATATGGATGCGAGTCATGGGCAATGACTACAACCCACAAAAGCCAGATCCAAACCTCAGAAATGAGGTATCTGAGGAAGGTTGTTGAAGTAACAAGAAGAGACATGGTCCGCAACCAGACAATACGTCAAGGTCTAAAATCCCACCCCCTGCAGACCCAAGTAGAACAGTCCCAACTAAGATGGTTTGGCCATGTCTGTAGAATGGGAGAAGATTGGCTACCACGACAAGCATGGGAAACAAAGAGCCGGGGATCCAGACCCCAAGAGTCCGCTGGGAGGACAACATTAGACAATCTTTGAAGGACTAGAATGGAACCAGGCCAGGAGGAAGACAGCCGATAGGATAGTCTGGCGCTCTCTCTTCCAAACCTCTACACCTCAAGGTAGAAGGGGAACAACTAAGTAAGTAAGGAAGATGTACCTTACTTTTTTTATTTTCTTATTCTTCTTTTACCTATTCTTCGTGCCATTACATCCAGAAGGTAGGGTCAATTACAAGTTTGTGATCAAGTGTATGTATCACAGTGTGCTGTCATGCTGTGCTTCCCTAAGATGCCTGTCACCTTGAGTCCACCAATTCCTGAATCACCTTCTATTTCTGGTTTCTTTAGTGAATTCCTGAATTGTTTTTTACTTTTGGCCTCTTCATTGAATTCATGAATCATCTATGTTTGGCCTCTTCATTGAATTCATGAATCATCTATTTTTGGTCTCTGCTGTGAATTCCTGAATTGGTTTCTATTTTTGTTCTCTTCAGTGAATTCCTTAATTGTCTTCGATTTTTTGGTCTCTGCAGTGAATTCCTGAATTGGCATCTATTTTTGGTCTCATCAGTAAATTCCTGAATTGGCTTCTATTTTTGATCTCTTCAGCAAATCCCTGAATTGGCTTCTATTTTTGGTCTCTTCCAGTGTAATGTGACAATACAACTAGATTTTACTGATGGCCTTAACCTGATGCAAAGTAAAATGAGAAAGTTTAGTGAGAGGTCACAGCCAGTGAGTTTTAAAATACACAGAGAAAAGACAAAAATTATGAGAATAGATACAGCAAATAATTGCCAGATTGCACTTGAAGAAACACTCCAATGAAGTGTGGACTTTTATATCTTGGCAGCAAAACAGATACAATGCTATGAACTCCAGAAGGACGGCGAAAGAGAGGCAGACCAAAGACAACCTGGCGAAGAACACTGGAGGCTGCGATGCACAACATGAACCAGAGTTGGGTCATGGCACGAAAGATAGCCACAAATCGAGCAAAATGGGGACAGTTTGTTGCTGTCCTACAAGACACCATTAAGAGTGATGGCCACTGACTGCTTTGTCAGTCAAGGGCTAAGGATCCAAGAAGAAAGAAAATAGATAAAGTTAAAAGAAAGGACAGTAGCACCAAAAAAAAAAAAAAAAATACAGAAGGAAAATTAAGCTTTTATTTTTTGGGAAACAATGGAAAATCAAATGAAACCATCAAGTCCAACACTACAATAAGAATTTAAACACACATTGTTTAAGCACTCCTAGTGTAAGAAGGAGAACAATAAAGAAAAACAACGAAGTAGTTACAGACTTTTATCAATGGGTGCTTGCACAGAATGAAAGGATTGAAATGATACGACTGGATCTCCAATGTGGAAATGACTGAATCTCCAATGTCAAAATGACTGAATCTCCAGTGTGGAAATGACTGATTCTCCAATGTGGAAGTGACTGAATTTCCAAGGCAACCAACAGCATTATACCATCAGATGTATTGGCATGCACAGTTATTACTGTTGCATGTTAACCCTGTGCATTTGTATTGAAATCCTGCAGTTATGCATGAAAATAGCATTTACAGTAGCTACTGGTAGAAGTCTATGCGCCACAGGCAGATGAATGTTGCTTCTACCATCACCCTTACATGACATCTATAGCTTCAACCAACACCCTTACATGACATCTATTGGTTTTAGCACCAGCCTCATGGTATCTATAGCTTCTACCATCACTGTTACATGACATCTATAGCTTCTACCATCACCCTTACATGACATCTATAGCTTCAACCATCACCCTTACATGACATCTATAGCTTCAACCATCACCCTTACATGACATCTATTGGTTTTAGCACCAGCCTCAAGTATCTATAGCTTCTACCATCACTGTTACATGACATCTATAGCTTCTACCATTACCCTTACATGACATCTATTGGTTTTAGCACCAGCCTCATGGTATCTATAGCTTCTACCATCACCCTTACATGACATCTATTGGCTTTAGCACCAGCCTCATGGTATCTTTAGCTTCTACCATCACTGTTACATGACATCTATAGGTTTTAGCACCAGCCTCATGGCATCTATAACTTCTACCATCACTGTTACATGACATCTATAGATTTAGCACCAGCTTCATGGCATCTGTAGCTTCTACCATCACTGTTACATGACACATACAGCTTTTAGCACCAGCCTCATGGCATCTATAGCTTCTACCATCACTGTCACATGACATCTATAGCTTTTCGCACCAGCCTCATGGCATCTTTAACTCCTAAATCCACAGTTACATGACATGTACAGCTTCCAGCACCAACTTCACATGCATGAAATGTTCTGTAGCACAAAAGCTAGTTAATCAATACTGGGAATTTCTGACGATGATACGAACGAGCCACTCTTTTGCTTCAGCAGAAGGGGCTATTTTCCTTTCTTCCTTATTGGCTAAGTGTGTAGTATCCCTTGTAAAATGCTGATAATGTACTTGTGTAATTTAAGTTTATCACAACAATCATTCTCTTACTCACAATATTTCTCTTTATTCATTAATGATACTTATCAACTACACAGTTTCTTGTTTCTAACAAACAACAGAAGTAACAATCATTCAAATTTGTTTCGGCTCCTGCCTGCTACACGTCGTCTCTGATTAGGTCTTGCTCTCTTCGGCATTCTGGATACAGGCAGCTCCTCTTTGTCACTGTCCTTATCTGAGTCATCTTTCCTCATACGCTCCAGAAACCGACGCTGATGCTGTAAAATTGGGAACAATTCTGGGAAAGAGAGAAGAGAGTTATTTTTCATTAAGATGTGCGGCAAATACTTCAAAATAAACAGTCACCTGAGACACAGCAAATTCCTACACATATTAAAACAATCATTAACAGACAGCAAAGACACAACAAATTCCTACACATATTAAAACAATCATTAACAGACAGCAGAGACACAACAAATTCCTACACATATTAAAACAATCATTAACAGGCAGCAGAAACACAACAAATTCCTACACATATTAAAACAATCATTAACAGGCAGCAGAAACACAACAAATTCCTACACATATTAAAACAATCATTAACAAGCAGCAGAAACACAACAAATTCCTACACATATTAAAACAATCATTAACAGGCAGCAGAAACACAACAAATTCCTACACATATTAAAACAATCATTAACAGGCAGCAGAAACACAACAAATTCCTACACATATTAAAACAATCATTAACAGGCAGCAGAAACACAACAAATTCCTACACATATTAAAACAATCATTAACAGACAGCAGAGACACAACAAATTCCTACACATATTAAAACAATCATTAACAGGCAGCAGAAACACAACAAATTCCTACACATATTAAAACAATCATTAACAGGCAGCAGAGACACAACAAATTCCTACACATATTAAAACAATCATTAACAGGCAGCAGAAACACAACAAATTCCTACACATATTAAAACAATCATTAACAGGCAGCAGAAACACAACAAATTCCTACACATATTAAAACAATCATTAACAGGCAGCAGAAACACAACAAATTCCTACACATATTAAAACAATCATTAACAGGCAGCAGAGACACAACAAATTTATACACATATTAAAACAATCATTAACAGGCAGCAGAAACACAACAAATTCCTACACATATTAAAACAATCATTAACAGGCAGCAGAAACAACAAATTTATACACATATTAAAACAATCATTAACAGGCAGCAGAAACACAACAAATTCCTACACATATTAAAACAATCATTAACAGGCAGCAGAAACACAACAAATTTATACACATATTAAAACAATCATTAACAGGCAGCAGAAACACAACAAATTCCTACACATATTAAAACAATCATTAACAGGCAGCAGCAACACAACAAATTCCTACACATATTAAAACAATCATTAACAGGCAGCAGAAACACAACAAATTCCTACACATATTAAAACAATCATTAACAGGCAGCAGAAACACAACAAATTCCTACACATATTAAAACAATCATTAACAGGCAGCAGAGACACAACAAATTTATACACATATTAAAACAATCATTAACAGGCAGCAGAAACACAACAAATTCCTACACATATTAAAACAATCATTAACAGGCAGCAGAAACAACAAATTTATACACATATTAAAACAATCATTAACAGGCAGCAGAAACACAACAAATTCCTACACATATTAAAACAATCATTAACAGGCAGCAGAAACACAACAAATTTATACACATATTAAAACAATCATTAACAGGCAGCAGAAACACAACAAATTCCTACACATATTAAAACAATCATTAACAGGCAGCAGCAACACAACAAATTCCTACACATATTAAAACAATCATTAACAGGCAGCAGAAACACAACAAATTCCTACACATATTAAAACAATCATTAACAGGCAGCAGAAACACAACAAATTCCTACACATATTAAAACAATCAATAACAGGCAGCAGAGACACAACAAATTCCTACACATATTAAAACAATCATTAACAGGCAGCAGAGACACAACAAATTCCTACACATATTAAAACAATCATTAACAGGCAGCAGAAATACAACAAATTCCTACACATATTAAAACAATCATTAACAGGCAGCAGAAACACAACAAATTCCTACACATATTAAAACAATCATTAACAGACAGCAGAGACACAACAAATTCCTACACATATTAAAACAATCATTGACAGACAGTGAATTCCTACACATATTAAAACAATCATTAACAGGCAGCAGAAACACAACAAATTCCTACACATATTAAAACAATCATTAACAGGCAGCAGAGACACAACAAATTTCTACACATATTAAAACAATTATTAACAGGCAGCAGAGACACAACAAGCACGAATGATGTGACCCTTTTTGCAACTGATTTAAGTATTCGAATTCATTAACACCTTCCAATTCTTCGTTATCAATTTCAATTTCTGGTTTGGTCTTTACTTTGTCTGTTGTCAATACTTTGGTCTTCTTGGCGTTTAGGTATAGATTCTGGGCCTCGCTGTGTTTTTTGGTGGACAGAATTAATTGTTCAAGTCCTTCTGGGTTGGTCGATAGGACTGTGTCGTCTGCATATCTGATTTCCGGGATCTGGTACCCGCCGATGTTGAATGAGTCAAACTCTGTGTGTTCTTGGTCATCTCTTACGTTTCTCATGATATTCTCGGCACAAAAATCTACACATATTAAAACAATCATTAACAGACAGCAGAGACAAAGCAAATTCCTACACATATTAAAACAATCATTAACAGACAACAAATTCCTACACATATTAAAACAATCATTAACAGACAGCAAATTCCTACACAAATTAAAACAATCATTAACAGACAACAAATTCCTCACACATTAAAACAATCATTAACAGATAAGCAATTCCTACACAAATTAAAACAATCATTAACAGAGAACAAATTCCTACACAAATTAAAACAACCATTAACAGACAACAAATTCCTACACACATTAAAACAATCATTAACAGACAACAAATTCCTACACAAATTAAAACAATCATTAACAGACAGCAGAGACACAGTAAACTCCTTTACATAATAAAACAATCATTAACAGACAGCAGAGACACAGTAAACTCCTTCACATATTAAAACAATCATTAACAGACAGCAGAGACATAGTAAACTCCTTCACATATTAAAACAATCAATAACAGAGAGCAGAGACACAGTAAACTCCTTCACATATTCAGTCATAGACAGCAGAGACACAGTAAACTCCACATATTCAAACAGTCACAGACAGTAGATTCCATGTAGTCCAGGGGGGATCATATACGAGGCAAGCAAAGAATACTACTACTGGTCCATCGTGTATGCTGTACAAGGCGACTAACCTGAGGCTGTCCATAGGCTTTACAACCTCATCGTGTAAAACATAGTGCTACAAATTTCTACACATATTAAAACAATCATTAACAGGCAGCAGAGACACAACAAAAATCTACACATATTACACTGCAGCAAGAGCATGTGAATGCTTTAAGCAGGCTTAAGGAGCAAAAAGGAAAATTACGATGAAATTCCAATACATATTAAAACAATTGATAATAGAGCAAATTAACGACACAAACTTTTAACTCAAATATAAAGGCAAATGGGTGAGGGTTGGCCTCTGCAATATAATCCATTAAATAAATTCCAGTACTCCATATCTTCTTCCTTCTCAAAATACACTCTCAGAATCAAATCTATCTATCCACCAAGTATCATGCCTGGTGGCCCAAGCGATCATGTCTATCCACAACTTCCTGTCTCCAGTGCTATTTATCCATTCTGTTCTTGACATCTTTCCAAGTCGTGATGTCAAACTGTCCAGAATCTTCTCTCATTGCCAACCTCTGTATCCTTGTCTTACAATCTGTCCTGTTGCCATCATATATTCCAGCTTTTTTCTTCCCATAACATGCCCAAAGAAAGAGGATTGTTTTCTTATAACACGAAGAATAAGCTTCCTTTGGACTTTGGCCTCTCTCAGGACATCCTCATTAATCACATTAGATGTCCACCTTATTTGTATAATCAAATACAGCTCCTCGATTCCAAAGTGCAGAGTGACAACAATGTAATGCTGAATGCTTCAGTGCTTCTTTTTTCCCCCCCAATAATTATTTTGTCAGAATTGGGAAGGACGGCTGAGAAAAAAAAAAACCACCATGCAGGCCAGAACATAAAGTTGCCATTGCAAAGATTAGATCATCTCTTTGAATTAAAGTAAGAAGACACAAGGAACCACCACAAACCTGCTCGTTTTTTCAGTGCCTGTGTAGCTGCAGCCATTTCTGCCTGCTGTATACTGTGGCCAGTCCCTCTGGCCAGACGTTTACCTCGGAAATACACGGCAACTACATACTTGCGTGTGTTGGTCGGACCAATCGACTTGATTACCATCTTTACGATTCATTTACACTGGTAGTGCAAACTGTGAAAGTTGAGACCATTGGCTCCGAGGTTGAGAACCGAGGTTGATTCTTTCCTCGCCACTTCGGACGTTTAAATTGCTATGGCCTCGAACCACCTCTAACTACCCTATGGGGATAAGGTTCAATTAAGATTCACAAACACCAAGGTACAGACAACATATAGCTACTGTACTAAAGGAAATGACTGATGCCAGCTACAATTTATACAAGTTTATTATACACCTATAAACAACAAACATATGCATGTTCCATACATCAAGTGCGAGGATGCACTCCTGAAACAAAATCAAGCACAGTTAAAAAAATGCATCCACCCCAACCCTTCTCCCACAATTGCAACCTGTATGGAGAAAGAAGGTAAGGTTAACTGAAATGAACTACACTGCACTTGATGTCGCCTACACTCCAAACTAGCTGTTCTAAATTCTAACTCTAAGTCCACTGATAGCTGGAACGACGGCGAAGTGACTACACAATCTCTGCACAGACTTCGGTTCTACACAGCCTATCCTGGAATCTCCTGAACACAACTAACTGCACCTCTAAACTTCAGCAGCTGTCCTCTGCTATGATTCACCAAAACTAACAGTTCTGCCTATCTGTGCTGACTTCAGTAGAGAGAATGTTTACCCTATCTCTCTCCACTACTCTGGAATTGACTGAGGTTTAACAGAACCCCCCTGGATTCTGGACTGGAACTGTAGCTGACTTCTACCACTCTGAAATTACCTGCCCGAGTATCTATAACTGGGCCGTCGGCTTTATTATGGCCGTGAAGAAACGAACACAAAATTACCACAACGCTGGCAGCCTGCCAAATCTGCGTGTGTAACGAGCGTCAGAGCTCAGGATTTATCCACAAAAATCCTATTCGCTGGAAAATGTCTTCCCCTGGCTGGGAAAACGTATTTTCTTCCTCTCCTTCCACTACTGGCAACTAACGTAAAACCCTTGCGGTTCTGCGAATGCCCCAACTTTGCCGTGGGAGAAATTTTGTGGTCTCAAAATTCCGCTCTCATTCCCACAAAGCCGGTACCTGCTGTTTTAGACAAAACAAAACAACAGCTAAACAAACCATAATAATACATTTCAAATAACAATTAACTTCCTTACTCTTCACCACGTAACTCCCCTCTCTACCTGAGCCTACAAAGTAAACATTGGCTAACCCAGATCGCTTGTTCTGCCTGACTAACTCCGAGCAACAACAATATTTTCAATGGCCCGTCTGGGCAGACGTACTGTGGCCTACTTCTTACGCTGACACTAATGCCGTAATGTTTAACACAACTAAAACTAGCCTTCTCTAGGAATTCCTAAAATTCCCGTCAATAATAGTAATCACATTCAAAATGTAATACAAAATAATTCCCTTTAAAATTACTTCTCCCATCTTCTGAATTCACAGAACAATAATGCACAATCAATAACATATAATCCTGTTTACGCTAGCATCTACCTGCCGTCAAAAGTTATACATAACCCCCGATTATCAAATTGAAAACCCCGTAGTTCCGCCACGTGGTGCCGCAGTTTTTCAACCACGCGCTCCTGCATACATTCATTACTGATAGCACACACGTGCTCCAATTAATACCTCTATCACTTCCGTCCACAGATATATGCGTAACTATATAAATAGCGAGCATCAATACTCTCACTAAAATCACAAATGAAAATACACATTACACACGCTCCCGACTATTCTGTAAATACATATGATTCGCAGATGCGAGTTTCTCTCCCGACCGACTTTGCAATAATACAAAGCGGTGATATCTCAACTTTTAAACCATGCCGCTATTCTTTCAACAAGGAATTAAATGGACCTATAAATTTTCAAGTCTATCACTAAGATCGAATTGATGGCTCTGGAGTTAAGAATTAAATTAAACTAAAACTTCCCAAGAAACTTAAATGATCGGCTAGGACTAGAAAAATTAAATAAAGTCCTCACGCAAAAATTCATGCTTACCAAATCTCGAATGTCCAACTGAAGGGCAATCGACTTGACTCTGGCAACCCGGCTTTGGCAATTAATTTTTAGAGACCGAACTTATGAAGTTCGGGCGTATTTATTCTCAAGCCCCCACGCGCCGACTTCATGACGTCATATGCGCGGCGTGGTTCTAAAGCCAATGGGCGCTCTGCATTTCAACTGCAGTTAGCTCTCCGCCAATCAGAACCTTAGATCTTTCTGATGCAACCAGTCCCCGCTAGACAAAGAACCGGGAATTGGTCCTAGCCCTATACTGCGGAAATGAAGCAAAAATGGCCGCAAATAATTTAACTCCCGAAAAATGCGTATATGGCCACGCAATATCTTTAAAAAAGGACACTGGTGCAAATCCTGATCCAGCCTCTATAATCTCAATCTAGAATAATACTTTCTAATTCCCTACACCCCCATTCTAAACACATAAAGAAGAACCATAAAGCAGATGAGATCAAACTCCCTCGTGATCTCATCTTGAAAAAAAAAACGTAAATAATAGAAGGAGAAGAAACATGGAGAAGGATTTCCTGTAATCCCTCCAAAAATATATTGAACAAATTGCAAGGAGAAAAAGACATGGGCCATTTGAAAGACAGAATCTCAGTACTCTCGTCACATCACTCCCCCCTTTCAAAGATTGAGCAACGATCTCATTACTGAAATCTCTGTGTTTCACATTGGCCCTTAACTGTCTACAAGGCTGTCTGTCCTTACCCCTCCTATTCAGTGTTCTTCGACCTTCCTCTTTTGCGTTTCCTCCTTCTTCCTCTCCTAGAATGAGCTCCTATGCTCCGTTGGGAGAGTTGATCTCTCTTCAGACCTGTGCCGTCTAATGGCGGGTCTGAACTTTCCCTTGCTATGACCGTCAAAAGGCTGTCCTGGTCAGCTGATGTGACCGGCGGGCGCTGTGGCGACCTGGCAATGGCGACTTCCTCGCTGCGCGTCAGCAGAGTTGTGACTGCTGGTACCGTGCGAAACTGATGCAACGTCTCGGGTTCCTCTGGTGTAGAGCCTCCGATTTCTTGCTGGGTGTCTATTGGATCACGATCGACCTCAATAGCTTCTACCTTTGAAGAAAGGTAGGTAAGATCTGCCCCTGGCAGTGGTTCTGGACTCGCTCTTCCCCTACCAATCTGAAGCGGGACAGAGCTCTCCAAAATAGCTCCTTGCAAATGCGTAAGGTCGCTTTTCTCACTCTTTTCTGGCCTGAAAAGTTGGTGAGATGAAAATGTAGACCACGGGAGCTCTCCGTCTAACACCCTGGTTCTACCTTCAACCTTGCCCTCCCCTGTGAGAGTTACTGGCGTCAGTTGGAATGTGTCCTGCAGTGACACTTGACGGTTTAAGATCCCGTTAGATCGCGGAGAATCTGAGTTAAAGCTCTCAGTAACTGGTTCCAATGTTCCGTGAAACGAATTGGAAAAGATAGCCAATTTTTCAGGCTGCTCGTTACAAGAGTCGTTTCCTGTAAACGAGATACGAGAGTTGTGGGGCCCATCTCCGTTTATAGGCAAACGGATACTCAGATCACTGTCCTCCTCCGTTTGAGTAAAGTGCTGGTCGGATGGGGCTCCAGGGCTGGTTGGAACTATATGCTCGCTCAGACCGCTATCTTGTGCCCTATGAAGATGGCGCTGGTCGTTGACATATGTAATACCGCTCTTGTCAGTATGTCCCTCACTTGAAGGAGCTAATACCATCGGGGGCCTAATTCCCGACAACAAAGAGTGTACTTCCTGAATCAGAGGCGTCGTCACCACTGTTTGGCCGGTTGGCTGAACAGGGCTGGCGGGCGAATTTGCCTCTGCAAATAACATATCACTGTCGTCAGAGGCGTTGCACCTCTCCTTGGCACGACAGCTATGTTTGAGCTCGCTCGGGGCTCCGTGAATTAGGGGTTCTCCTTTTTCACTTATCTGGCCTGCAGTAGGCCCCCTTGCATCAGCAAGGATCGGTGTGGGCGGGTTCCCCAAAACTAAATATGGGTTACCGAGAATGAAGTCATAGGCCGGCTGAGCCGTTACAGCTGCCTTGATGGTGCCAGACACGAACTTACATTTCACCTCAATATTGGCTACCGGAAAGCACTGTGAAGTCCCTTTCCTTAAAACTCCACCAATATTCACTTTTTCCTTCGTCATCTGCCAGGGCTTCACCAGATGTCGGGCGACTATGCTGGGGTATGTAAGCCCGCTGTCAAATAAGCATGTTGTCTCAGTCCCGTTCACTTCTGCTGGCCCGCTGTTGGAAAACAACTTCTCTGACTGGAAGGGTTTCCACTTCTTCCCTTGTTTCACCCTCACAGGCCTTAAACAAGCCATCTGATGAGCGGGTTGTTTGTTTGGGCACCGTGTTGTCCAATGAGAAGTAGTCCGACAGAACCTACAATATCTCTCATTATCTCCCCGGTTCCTGACGGGTTCATGAGACGTCGGCCCCTGTGTTCTGTTAGGCGGCTGGGAGCGCATGTTATGACTGGGAGGGAGCTCCTTGCGAGACGGCCCTTGCTGCTGTTGATCTGAAGAGGAAGGCGACTGCGATGAAGATGCTCCTTTGTCCGGGGCTGGCAGGTCAGGGTGTTTTCTTTTCTGTCCCAGTACTTCGGCCTGTGCCGTCTGGAACCTTTCAGCAAAAAGAATTATCTGGTCCAGTTGCTGTGCGCCCTGCTCCGCCAGGTACTTCCTTAAGTCCGGAGACATGTTGGCCTTTATCTGTTCGCACATGATGAGCTCTTCGAGTCCTTCAAACGATTTAGCCAAACCCGACAACTCTCTCCAGCGAGTGAGGTAATTCCTCAGCCTCTCCGCGAACTGGGGAAAACTTTCTCCTTTCTCCAGTCGACTTTCCCTAAACATCGTTTGGCACTTCCGGGGAGTCCATTGGAATCGCTGTAACAGGGCGTTCCGCAGAGCCTCAAAGTTACCTTGGTCATCTACCAGCATCTTGCTATAGACCTCATACGCATGTCCTCTTAGAGATTGAGATAATTTGAGACACCAAAGACTATCATCCAGCCCGTATGCCTTTGCCATCCGTTCAAATTTTTCTAAAAATACCTCAATTTTCTCATTCCCGTTAGGAAAAGAGTCCATCGGAAAATTCATGGCTGCCATCCGGGGCCCTCCGTTTCCTGAGGTGTCTGTTGCCCCTGCTCCGGGAGAATCTCCGTTAGCCGAACTGCCTTCCGAAGATCGGTACTGCAGTTCCAGTGAACGCAGGGCAAGTTCATGCTGTCTCTCTGCTGCCTTCTCCCTCTCTTGGGCTTCCCTCTGTGCTAACTTCTCCTGGGCTTCCCTCTGTGCTATCTTCTCCTGGGCTTCCCTCTGTGCTATCTTCTCCTGGGCTTCCCTCTCTGCTATCTTCTCCTGGGCTTCCCTCTCTGCTTCTTCTCTCTCCTCTCCTTTTCTCTCCTCTGCCTGTCGGGTCTTCTCTTCTTTCTCCTCTCCGCTTTCTCCTTTTTCTCTCTCTCCGTCTGCCGGTCCTGTTCCCTCATAATGTAAGCCTTAGTCTCGGCCTCATTCATCCCCATGCTTTTAGCTGCGTCCTTCCATGCAGTAAGTAGCTTGACCAATTCAGCCATCTTACCTGACAAATCAGCAGTACTCACAACGAGGGGAAATGACAAAAAAGGAACAAGAAAAATTTACTGTTACCTACTAGGAATATGCTGTCGCAAAAACCCGCACTCAGACTAGCACCAAGTCTGACTAATAACTACCTGAAAAAAATTCAAGTTATCCAGCTACCCAAAACCCGAATTTACTTTCCTGTTAAGAAAAAAAAATTCAATTAGCCATCAATTACCTCTAAGTCATAAACAACCTTACTACAACTATCATCTAACTAACTGGAACCTGTGGAAAAAAACTTATAGCTGGATCAGTCTTAATATAGCTCACGTCTAGGGGATTTATAAGAAATCTATTTCCAGAACTTTCTACAGAGACAATCTATGAATCTAGAATTGATCCCAACAAAGATGATCCCAAGGACGACGCCACCCACTTTGTCAAGATCACAGAATTGAACGTAACAAAGATGATTCACCGGACGATAGCACCCACTTTGTCAAGATCACAGAATTGAACGTAACAAAGATGATTCACCGGACGATAGCACCCACTTTGTCACGAAATGGATTTAGGACTAGAGACTGTCTACATATAGTGACAAGACAATAGTAAGAAGAAAGACTGAAATGATAGATTCAGATAGAAATATAGTGCAAACTGTGAAAGTTGAGACCATTGGCTCCGAGGTTGAGAACCGAGGTTGATTCTTTCCTCGCCACTTCGGACGTTTAAATTGCTATGGCCTCGAACCACCTCTAACTACCCTATGGGGATAAGGTTCAATTAAGATTCACAAACACCAAGGTACAGACAACATATAGCTACTGTACTAAAGGAAATGACTGATGCCAGCTACAATTTATACAAGTTTATTATACACTATAAACAACAAACATATGCATGTCCCATACATCAAGTGCGAGGATGCACTCCTGAAACAAAATCAAGCACAGTTAAAAAAAATGCATCCACCCCAACCCTTCTCCCACAATTGCAACCTGTATGGAGAAAGAAGGTAAGGTTAACTGAAATGAACTACACTGCACTTGATGTCGCCTACACTCCAAACTAGCTGTTCTAAATTCTAACTCTAAGTCCACTGATAGCTGGAACGACGGCGAAGTGACTACACAATCTCTGCACAGACTTCGGTTCTACACAGCCTATCCTGGAATCTCCTGAACACAACTAACTGCACCTCTAAACTTCAGCAGCTGTCCTCTGCTATGATTCACCAAAACTAACAGTTCTGCCTATCTGTGCTGACTTCAGTAGAGAGAATGTTTACCCTATCTCTCTCCACTACTCTGGAATTGACTGAGGTTTAACAGAACCCCCCTGGATTCTGGACTGGAACTGTAGCTGACTTCTACCACTCTGAAATTACCTGCCCGAGTATCTATAACTGGGCCGTCGGCTTTATTATGGCCGTGAAGAAACGAACACAAAATTACCACAACGCTGGCAGCCTGCCAAATCTGCGTGTGTAACGAGCGTCAGAGCTCAGGATTTATCCACAAAAATCCTATTCGCTGGAAAATGTCTTCCCCTGGCTGGGAAAACGTATTTTCTTCCTCTCCTTCCACTACTGGCAACTAACGTAAAACCCTTGCGGTTCTGCGAATGCCCCAACTTTGCCGTGGGAGAAATTTTGTGGTCTCAAAATTCCGCTCTCATTCCCACAAAGCCGGTACCTGCTGTTTTAGACAAAACAAAACAACAGCTAAACAAACCATAATAATACATTTCAAATAACAATTAACTTCCTTACTCTTCACCACGTAACTCCCCTCTCTACCTGAGCCTACAAAGTAAACATTGGCTAACCCAGATCGCTTGTTCTGCCTGACTAACTCCGAGCAACAACAATATTTTCAATGGCCCATCTGGGCAGACGTACTGTGGCCTACTTCTTACGCTGACACTAATGCCGTAATGTTTAACACAACTAAAACTAGCCTTCTCTAGGAATTCCTAAAATTCCCGTCAATAATAGTAATCACATTCAAAATGTAATACAAAATAATTCCTTTTTAAAATTACTTCTCCCATCTTCTGAATTCACAGAACAATAATGCACAATCAATAACATATAATCCTGTTTACGCTAGCATCTACCTGCCGTCAAAAGTTATACATAACCCCCGATTATCAAATTGAAAACCCCGTAGTTCCGATACGTGGTGCCGCAGTTTTTCAACCACGCGCTCCTGCATACATTCATTACTGATAGCACACATGTGCTCCAATTAATACCTCTATCACTTCCGTCCACAGATATATGCGTAACTATATAAATAGCGAGCATCAATACTCTCACTAAAATCACAAATAAAAATACACATTACACACGCTCCCGACTATTCTGTAAATACATATGATTCGCAGATGCGAGTTTCTCTCCCGACCGACTTTGCAATAATACAAAGCGGTGATATCTCAACTTTTAAACCATGCCGCTATTCTTTCAACAAGGAATTAAATGGACCTATAAATTTCCAAGTCTATCACTAAGATCGTATTGATGGCTCTGGAGTTAAGAATTAAATTAAACTAAAACTTCCCAAGAAACTTAAATGATCGGCTAGGACTAGAAAAATTAAATAAAGTCCTCACGCAAAAATTCATGCTTACCAAATCTCGAATGTCCAACTGAAGGGCAATCGACTTGACTCTGGCAACCCGGCTTTGGCAATTAATTTTTAGAGACCGAACTTATGAAGTTCGGGCGTATTTATTCTCAAGCCCCCACGCGCCGACTTCATGACGTCACATGCGCGGCGTGGTTCTAAAGCCAATGGGCGCTCTGCATTTCAACTGCAGTTAGCTCTCCGCCAATCAGAACCTTAGATCTTTCTGATGCAACCAGTCCCCGCTAGACAAAGAACCGGGAATTGGTCCTAGCCCTATACTGCGGAAATGAAGCAAAAATGGCCGCAAATAATTTAACTCCCGAAAAATGCGTATATGGCCACGCAATATCTTTAAAAAAGGACACTGGTGCAAATCCTGATCCAGCCTCTATAATCTCAATCTAGAATAATACTTTCTAATTCCCTACACCCCCATTCTAAACACATAAAGAAGAACCATAAAGCAGATGAGATCAAACTCCCTCGTGATCTCATCTTGAAAAAACGTAAATAATAGAAGGAGAAGAAACATGGAGAAGGATTTCCTGTAATCCCTCCAAAAATATATTGAACAAATTGCAAGGAGAAAAAGACATGGGCCATTTGAAAGACAGAATCTCAGTACTCTCGTCACACAGAGATCTGTTGCATCAATTCTGTATTTGTGGTATAGATGGTATCCTAATCTGTTGTCTCCAGTGCGTAGCCGAATAATGGTGACCTGATCTCGCCCAGATAGCTGATGATATGTATCATTTTTTAAGGGGCCTGGGTGCTCTCTTTCCCATTTGGACATGAATGTGGCTTTTATAATAGTATTTGCCACTTCATAAGTTGCCCCTACATCATTTGGTTGTAGCACTCATCCTTTCTTAGCAAGTTTGTCTGCCTCCTCACTGCGTGCCAGGTATTTTCCAGTAGCGATTGCCATAGAGTGGATTCTATTCTTTAATTTTAAAAGGATGCCAGCACCCCCATTTTCAACTGCGTTTTTTGCGGAACCATCAGTATATGCTAAGAAATGACCTTTACATCAGAGAAATAAAAATGATGTTTAATAGAAAGATACCTCCTTGTGGCAGCAGCTATCACTATCAATAAACAAACACTTTTTTCCTATACTAAGTTTGTGTATTTGGCAGCTTGGGAACCCTTCTGGTTTAATAAAAATCATATTATTTATAGCTTTGTTGATGCATGGAAGCACATCTGGAGCCATTCTTATATGACCACCACCTATGCACAATGCTAAAATATACATACATGGAAGTGAACCTCTGTTTGTGAGGCAAATTACATCCTCATTGATTCTTGAAATCATCCACACACTTCCAGGGATTCTGTGGTGAAACTTGCTGAGAATGTATTCGGTAAAACCCGAAACGTCCCTTGTCTCATGTGAACTGTTATTTGTAAAACTGATTCAATACCGTTTTATTAGTTTATAAACTTATATTCCTTACCAGTTTTACAGCAGCCCCTTAATTTATTTACTTATACTATTGCACACTAAGCTTGGAGAAGTCACTTGAGCCCCAGGTGTAATTCTTTGGCTTTGACTAGGTTGACTGCATGCAGAAGGATCTCACGGTGGACCCTGTGATAATCATGGGAAGCTGAGAAGTGGCTCTGTGTAGGACGTGACAATTCCTTGGAAGAGCCCAGAACCAGAGTACAGTATTTTAGCTCTGCATAGCTGGAGAGCCCCCTTGGATGGCGGGGAATGCACAGTATGCAACGCGCGTCTTACTCCTAGCTTGGGACTAGATGTGACGATCCTTTAAATGCAAGCCAAGCAGGAGAAACTGGAGCTCATGACTTCAACTCAACACATTTCAGAATGGCAGAAAAGTCACAAGAAAAGCCTAGATCTACAGTGTAGATAATACCAAGGAGTCTTCAACTTGGTATTAGCTGCTAAAGAGTGAGAAGCTCAGCAGCCCTAGTTAAACAACAACAACAAATAGCTTTGTTGAATCTATGACATTACATACTCATTTATTTTCAGTATCCCATTATTTACTGCTACTTTAGAACTCCTTCTGCTTCGACAAAAGATCTCATTGATTAACATAGTGATATTTTGTTTGTGCAACTCTGTTAAATTTGTCCCTCTCTTTACATGCCATCTCTTGTGCAACTCTGTTAAATTTGTCCCTCTCTTTACATGCCATCTCTTGTGCAACTCTGTTAAATTTGTCCCTCTCTTTACATGCCATCTCTTGTGCAACTGTTAAATTTGACTCTCTCTTTACAAGCCACCTCTTGTGTGCAACTCTGTTAAATTTTTCCCTCTCTTTACAAGGCATCCCTTATGCAACTGTTAAATTTGTCCCTCTTTTTACATGCCAACTCTTGTGCAACTCAGTTACATCTGTCCCACTCTTTACATGTCATCTCTTGCGATGAAAGAGATTTATGGTATCCTCAATTAATTTTTTAAAAATAATAAGACAATGAATTAAAAAATTTTTTTAGAAAAATGCACTCACTTGTATACAGGAATATCTGGTTCACCACCTCCAACCTCCCTCAAGGTCAGACAGCATTGCTGCAGCTGAGACTTTGGATCATTCCAATCTTGGTTCATGATGAAGTCCTACATGCAGAATTTGGCAACAATTACCAGCAGAAGACAATTTTTCCTCATTTACTAAAGTTGGTAATTGTGTTCTAACTATTAATAGCGAACGTTTTGCTTCGATTACAAGTAGTGGATGCTTTGGACCCCAGAAAAAAGGTAAACAAGAGGCTGACCAAAAACAACTTGGTGGAGAAATGTAGAGGCTGATTTGAAAAGCATGAACCTTATGAGTTGTAACTGTAGGTAAAGGATCCCGTTACACGCCAATTGAGGCATATTGGGAATATGGTGTTAGACCCATATTTTCTTGACCATCGGCAAACTAGGGGTGATGAGGTCAGCATCACGCTGGCCACCTTAACCTTCCCAGAGTTGCTCTAGTACCCAATTTATGAGGCTGGGTCGACCCCAGAGCCGTTTGCAGTCTAAAAAATCCCGCCTCAACTGGGGATTGGTTCAATGAACTAGGAAGCTCTAAACATGGCCACAGAGAAGGCAGACAGGAAAAAGTATGTTGTTGCCCTGCAAGACACTAACCAGTGCGCTACCGCAACTCCCGCGGTGCAACTATGGCACCAATAAAATGACTACTGAGTATCTACTTCAAAGGTGCCTGGCATATAAGGAGCAGAGATAGCGCATACGGCCATCACTAGTACCATTCCTGGAAAAACTCTATGGAGATATCAACGTCTTAAGCTATCCACCGCTTTCTTTGAACATATTCAAGTTGACGTTTGAAGGTGAACGAAGAAGAAGAAGATAATAGAAATTTTGTTTTAATAACTTATTGTACACAAATTTTCTTAAGTTACTAGAAGTGGATAATTCTGCTTCAATTTTTATTTTTACTGATTTTTACTACTAACAGTCAATTTTGCTAAAGTTACTACTTACAGTCAATTTTGCTAAAGTTACTACTATCAGTAAATTTTGCTAAAGTTACTACTAACAATCAATTTTGCTAAAGTTACTACTTACAGTCAATTTTGCTAAAGTTACTACTATCAGTCAATTTTGTTAAAGTTACTACTAACAGTCAATTTTGCTAAAGTTACTACTATCAGTCAATTTTGCTAAAGTTACTAACAGTCAATTTTGCTAAAGTTACTACTAACAGTCAATTTTGCTAAAGTTACTACTAACAGTCAATTTTGCTAAAGTTACTACTAACAGTCAATTTTGCTAAAGTTACTACTATCAGTCAATTTTGCTAAAGTTACTACTAACAGTCAATTTGGCTATAGTTACTACTAACAGTCAATTTTGCTTTATTTCTAGTAAGCACCCAATTCTGTAACTCAAAACAGAACAGAAAATTCTCATTACTAAAATAACATGTAACTTCAAGCAGATTTAAGAAAAAGGGGTAGTTCTAAATAAACATACTTCACAGATTTCCACTGGCAAATGTCAAGATAAGATCACCAATGTGGAAGTGATAAGAACCAAACAAGTGCCAGTGGAACAAGAAAGGAAAATTGTTATTGTTAAACAGAACCAGCACCATTGCACTCTAGGCAAACCCATAGGGGCTCAGTCTCCCTCAGTATATGTCGACGAGTGTGAATGCTAACTGTTCCTGTAGCTCGCTGGTTGTATACATGACGGATGCATCCTCTCATACGTCCATCTCTTCTAGCCTTACGTTTGATGCCAAATTCCAACAGTCTTAACCTTGATGATTCATCTTTTGCAGTGTCATTCTCTAACAGGCGATCATTAATTGTTCTCAGTATTAATTGTTCCCTTATCCATATCCAGTGTCCCCACAGTGGGTGCTCTTGATGCTAGTCTGTCAGCTCTCTCCCTGCATGACCAGCACAGTAGAAAGGAGAATAAGAACATACAATGAGGAAACTTGTAGTTAGAATCACAAGGCAGTCCTTGTTCTAGATTCGCAAGAAAGAGAGACAGAAGGAAACCAAAAACCACAGGAAAAGACGGTGACAAAAATAAAAGGGATCAGGAAGACATAAAAAAAGACCTTGACCTGATGACAATTGACATGGGGACTTGGCATGGGCCTGTTGAAGCCATATGCTCCTGGGGGAGCTGAAAAGGGTAATCAAGGAATGAATAAAATGTCAAAAAAGTAGAGACAAGAAAACAAGAACTTCAGCCAAGACAAAATAGATGCTAAGATCTCTGTAACTTTGTAAAAGCCATGTGTGAGTCTAAGCTTAACTTACCTTCAGCCTTGGGAAAAAACACACATTACAGAAGCTCCGACAATAATCAAGGTCTTTGTCCACAAACAGGGCACCAACAAAAGCTGTACACAGAAAAGAAAAAAACGGTTGAGGTTATTGTTGAGTGCGCATCATGTGGCATAGCGAATGTGTAAAGGTAGATTTGGAGAGATCGCTCTGCACCAAGATGTGCCTCACCAAAACACAAAATAACTATGATCATTTACTATAACTACACACGTTACGAAGTATGACGTAGAGTACATAGTGACATTATTCAGAGTGTCGGCTTGTGTGGCGTGGTCCACGTATCTAAGTGTAGAGAATTCTACTTACAAAATGTGTCTAAGTTATAGATTTCAAAGCAGAAATCAAGTGTGATTTTAATTCATTATGGGACAAACCCATCTTATAAGGATGTGTGAAATTCAGGGTAAGAATTAGGTTTGATTAGCCAAAAGAGATGTTTGAAGACATGTCAAGGTTATCATAACCGTCATGCAGAGACATGAATATTACAGAAAAAATATAATCGCCGACTGAAAAGGAAATGTGCAAGAAGGCACCAACTTGTAATTAATATGGATATAAAAAGGAAGATAATAAGTCAAGAGGACTTCGCAAGAATATAATATATGGACGAAAATTATGAATATGCTATGGAAGCACGAACAGATTAGTCTTGATAGAAGAAGAATTGTGCCGATGTATAGACTCATTTATAAACAGTGTATTGATGGAGAGAATCGATATTTTAAATGAAGATGTCAAACTTTATTAGAGCAATGTGTAGCTCATGCAAGTATTTATGTTAAATAAAAGTGAAAGTCGTTTGAAAACAGAAGTCTTCCAGAAATGATTAAAAGTTGGGATTAAGAGTTTGAACATATTAACAGTTAACAGTTTCTGACAGTTGGTTCAGTAAATACGAATATGAATATAAACCAGAACGATTATCCATAAAAGTTGTGGCCAGAGTTTTTGGTGGCAATACTTCTAATAATTAATAGCAAACCCTAGACAACATTCAGACAACGAAGGAAATGTTCTTAACAGTTATAAACTTAGGTTAGTGGTTACAGTTAAGCTTGGTTTTATCAGTAAACTTTCTCTTAACATGCAGTTAAACTTTGGTTTATCCCTAAACAATGAAGATGGCACTATAACCGCTCCACGTATGTCCCAGTCTTGACATATGGATGCGAGTCATGGGCACTGAATACAACCCACAAAAGCCAGATCCAAACCTCAGAAATGAGGTATCTGAGGAAGGTGGTTGAAGTAACAAGAAGAGACATGGTCCGCAACCAGACGATACATCAAGGCCTAAAATCCCACCCCCTGCAGACCCAAGTAGAACAGCCCCAACTAAGATGGTTTGGCCATGTCTGCAGAATGGAAGAAGATCGGCTACCATGACAAACATGGGACACTAAGAGCCAGGGATCTAGGATGACCCAGTCCGCTGGGAGGGCAACATTAGACAATCTTTGAAGGACCGAGGACTAGAATGGAACCAGGCCAGGAGGAAGACAGCCGATAGGATAGTCTGGCACTCTCTCTTCCAAATCTCTACACCTCAGGGTAGAAGGGGAACGACTAAGTAAGTAAGTTTATCCCTAAACCCTCTCTTGACATAATTTTTCTGGATCATGGAGCTACCACTGCACATGGCCACTTTGCAGGGAGCCTGCACAAAGCATTCACCTGCTTTTTTCAGCGGTGGTTTCTGTAGTAATTTGTTCTATATGAGGTTGCCAGCCCCATACACAACCTCATATTATTCCCCTTTTACGACATGCCTGAGGCAGCCGTTGTTGTATTCTTTCCTTGTCTCATTCTTCTTCTTCTTTGAATCTTTTCTGCCAAATGTCAAAGCAGCCAGTGGCCATCACGCCAGGTGGTGTCTTGTAGGCCAGCAACAAACTGCTTCCACTTTGCTCGATCATTCATCATTCTTTAATCTTCAGCTCCCCACAGAGCATAGGCCTTTGACAAACTCATGCCAAGTCCTTCAGTCCCGTGCCATCAGCTTCAGGTCTTTCCGTGTCTTCCTCACCCCATTCATTTCTGTCACCATTTCTCTTCTCCGTGCATTTTTTTCAGTGTCTCTACCTCACTCACCCTGGGGAGAAAGAAAGCACTTACACTCAAGTATATCAGCCCTCTGTTTGGTTTTCATATCCAGCCCTTCACTAGCAGCATTCTCATTACAAATAACAAACTCTGACATTCCCAGGTCATCGTACACCAGGCCCTGTGTCCGGCTGTTGACTAGAGAGGAGCGGAGGAGGGATAAATGGCCTTCATGATGTTCTGTGAATATTAAAATAAAGGTGCAAGAAATTATTCTGTGATGAACACGGAAAAAAAAAACAGTTTTTGATTAATACAGAAATGGAGCACTACCCATAAAGACGCATGAACACAGAAACCCAAGGCTTGTGGGTAAATGAAAATAGGTCAACGGAAGGCATGAACAATACAGAAATACAGGAATGAGGAGGGCACTAGACATGTAACAAACGAGATAAAGCTACAAGGATTCAAAATAGGAATGATACAAAAAGCACCATCAGCTCGTTGTAAGAATGTATCATGACAAGCGGCTAAGCACCCCTCTGGCTGTGTAGCCGTCATGATTTACTCTCAGTCAGACACTGGCACAATTCCGATGGTCCCTGATTCTATACCCCAGAGTGCCTACTACTTCTGTTACTATTCTGTTGTCTTGAGTCCTCTCTTTCTTACTTACACGCACCTCCACTTACCTATTTTCATTGATTTTTACTATCCATAATGTAAAATTAAAATTAAGAGTATTTTATGCAACGGTTTTTTGTCAATGGAAGTAAGAAAGAGAGTTCTTCAGTGTTATATAATCCCAATCCTGATGTATGGGCGTGAGTCACGGACAGTAAACAAGTAGGGAAAGCACTAGAGACCACAGAGATGTGGTTTTACAGAAGAATGTTATATATACCATGGACAGCCAAAATGAGTAATGAGGATGTCCTGAAAGTGGCCAATGCACAAAGGAAACTTATTTCAGAAGTTAGAAAGAAGCAAATCCACTTTTTTTTGGCAAGATAAAGAGAGCAAATACTGGACAGTTTGACATTGTGGCATGGAAAGAAGTCAATAGCACAAATGATAAATTGTACAGGAGACACAAAGTTGGGGAGTGTTACCGGTGGTTTTTCATTTCTGAATTGACAATGATGTTGTCAGGGCTGTCGGGCTTACAAGTGTGTCCGATGTATTTCTTGATAGCGCGAATATGATGTGGGCCGTTACTTTGGCTTATGGTGATGACAATGGAGCTCGGTAACAATGTTTAATGGGTCAAGACAGTATGACCAAACTGGCGATAAATAGATGCTGGACTCATAGTGAACAGTTGGCGACAAAACAAGATTTATTGTAGATATACTTTGACATCAGTAATGTAGACGATCATCATCATCATATTCATGGCAGAAAAAGTACATAGTCAATAACAATCAACATGGACGTTGATTGACTGCACTAACCGTTACCACATGAAGGTTAACGGATTAGTAGTATACATGGTTCTGACGAAGTGACCATGTTAATATTCTTTACGTAGTTATCTATATTCCGTCACGCTTCAATCAGCTCCTAGCGTTAGTGGGGCGCACTAGCAACTTGACATATCTGGTCAAGTTGAAGCTCTGCCATAATGTTTACAGGAGACTAAGTATCGGAGGTGAGATACTTAAAACGAGCCGTTTCTGGCTAAATATTTGAAATAAAACGATTCTTGGCATTGCTCATCAAGAATATCATCTTCATCTTTCAGATGATCATAACTTCTTTATAACCATGTCTTTCCTAGACTAAGGACTAGCACACGAAAAATTCACATCTATACAAGATAGAGGATATCTGGATCTGCCTCAAGTACGTTGCCCGTATAGCAACAAATCACCTCGACATACCCGTTTAATAATGGTGCACGGTCGTACGCAAATAATATAACATACAATTATCCTAGATGCGCTCAAACGTGCGTCTACAAAATACTAGACGTGCATGTGAGGATCTCGAACATTTAACTCCCCCTCTATGAATATAAAATAACTTAACAGGGAGAGACATGATCTACTATGCCACAAGGCATGGTTCTTGAAGAAGAATGCATGAGAAAGATAATAGTAAAAGCTGTAGAAGAGGCAGCTAAAAACAGTGATAGATGTTATGCACGGGCAAAGGCAGGGGAAGAAATACAGCTATTAAGAGAATGAAAGGAAGGACAGAAGAATGAAAAAATAAAATAAAAGAATAATGAAAAACAGAAAGGAAGGAAAAACAGACAAAACAAAGAAAACGAAAATTAGCCTGTAAGAAAATAAGATAGCTGAAAATAACTTTTTTTTTTTTTTGTTCCGCTGTGGTGCATACATTTGTTGCTGTTGTTGTGTTCCGCTGTGGTGCATACATTTGTTCCTGTTGTTGTGTTCAGCTGTGGTCCATACATTTGTTGCTGTTGTTGTGTTCAGCTGTGGTACATACATTTGTTGCTGTTGTTGTGTTCAGCTGTGGTGCATACATTTGTTGCTGTTGTTGTGTTCAGCTGTGGTGCATACATTTGTTGCTGTTGTTGTGTTCAGCTGTGGTGCATACATTTGTTGCTGTTGTTGTGTTCAGCTGTGGTGCATACATTTGTTGCTGTTGTTGTGTTCAGCTGTGGTCCATACATTTGTTGCTGTTGTTGTGTTCCACTGTGGTGCATACATTTGTTGCTGTTGTTGTGTTCAGCTGTGGTCCATACATTTGTTGCTGTTGTTGTGTTCAGCTGTGGTGCATACATTTGTTGCTGTTGTTGTGTTCAGCTGTGGTCCATACATTTGTTGCTGTTGTTGTGTTCCGCTGTGGTACATACATTTGTTGCTGTTGTTGTGTTCCACTGTGGTGCATACATTTGTTGCTGTTGTTGTGTTCAGCTGTGGTGATACATTTGTTGCTGTTGTTGTGTTCAGCTGTGGTCCATACATTTGTTGCTGTTGTTGTGTTCCACTGTGGTGCATACATTTGTTGCTGTTGTTGTGTTCAGCTGTGATGATACATTTGTTGCTGTTGTTGTGTTCAGCTGTGGTCCATACATTTGTTGCTGTTGTTGTGTTCCGCTGTGGTGCATACATTTGTTGCTGTTGTTGTGTTCAGCTGTGGTACATACATTTGTTGCTGTTGTTGTGTTCAGCTGTGGTGCATACATTTGTTGCTGTTGTTGTGTTCAGCTGTGGTGCATACATTTGTTGTTGTTGTTGTGTTCAGCTGTGGTCCATACATTTGTTGCTGTTGTTGTGTTTAGCTGTGGTCCATACATTTGTTGCTGTTGTTGTGTTCAGCTGTGGTCCATACATTTGTTGCTGTTGTTGTGTTCAGCTGTGGTCCATACATTTGTTGCTGTTGTTGTGTTTAGCTGTGGTCCATACATTTGTTGCTGTTGTTGTGTTCAGCTGTGGTCCATACATTTGTTGCTGTTGTTGTGTTCAGCTGTGGTCCATACATTTGTTGCTGTTGTTGTGTTCCGCTGTGGTCCATACATTTGTTGCTGTTGTTGTGTTCAGCTGTGGTCCATACATTTGTTGCTGTTATTGTGTTCAGCTGTGGTGCATACATTTGTTGCTGTTGTTGTGTTCAGCTGTGGTGATACATTTGTTGCTGTTGTGTTCCACTGTGGTACATACATTTGTTGCTGTTGCTGTGTTCAGCTGTGGTACATACATTTGTTGCTGTTGTTGTGTTCAGCTGTGGTCCATACATTTGTTGCTGTTGTTGTGTTCTGCTGTGGTGCATACATTTGTTGCTGTTGTTGTGTTCAGCTGTGGTGATACATTTGTTGCTGTTGTTGTGTTCAGCTGTGGTCCATACATTTGTTGCTGTTGTTGTGTTCAGCTGTGGTGCATACATTTGTTGCTGTTGTTGTGTTCAGCTGTGGTCCATACATTAGTTGCTGTTGTTGTGTTCAGCTGTGGTGCATACACTTGTTGCTGTTGTTGTGTTCAGCTGTGGTCCATACATTTGTTGCTGTTGTTGTGTTCAGCAACTCTGCCAATGCCGGTCCCAAGCCCGGATGAAAAAGGAGGAGGGCGGCCTGCATGGAGGCCGTAATGAGGCAGCCCCTCCACCATGCAAAGGCACAACAGGCCAATCACCTGTTTGCTTTAAATCACGATTACTAGCAACACAAGAGAGAAAACTGGACTGATTCTAAAGGCGACGAACTGGAACGGACTACGGCTTATGGAACTTGGAACACAAGAAGTATAAATGGGAAGGAAGAGGAGCTGGTGGAAGAGATGAGGAAAGCAAAACTAGAAATCCTGGCTATAACGGAAACAAAGAAAAAAGGACAAGGAGTCATGGATCTCGATGGCAACACGCTGCTCTACAGTGGTGTACCCATGTCTGAAAGAACTAAAGGGGGCGTGGGTTGCATTGTGGCCCAAAATCAAAAAGATAGTATCAAGGGATGGAACTTTGTCTAGGAGCACATTATGGTTGTTAAACTAAAAGAAGGAGAAACCATAGTCAACCTGGTCATAGTGTATGGGCCAAATGAGGATGAGAGAGCAGAGGTCAAGGAGGAATTCTTCGAGCTGCTTCAAAGGACAGTGGATGACTGCCTAGATGAAGTTATCATGCTCGGAGATTTTAATGCCAGAGTTGGAAATGACCATGCTAGATGGGGTGGAGTTATCGGAAGATATGGAGAAGATACTCTCAATGACAATGGAAAGCGACTCCTTAGATTCTGCAGTGAGCAGAATCTGATCATTACAAACACAAAGTTCCCCCATAAGCGCATACATGCATACACTAGATGTGAACCAACAAAGAATGAGAAGTCAGTGATCGACTATGCCATTGTTCGGAGAAGCTCATTCAAATATGTCCGAGATGCTAGAGTCTGGAGGGGGCCAGAGATTGGAAGTGATCACTACCTGCTAACAATCAAAAGAACAACTGAAAGAGTTGCTCAGCCTAGGAACTGTCCAACATCACGCAAGAAACCAAGTAAACGAGCAGGAGAAATGAGCATTAGGACCTACAAGCTGAGAGAGCCAGAAATTAAGACCAGATATCAGGGGCTTATTGCTGCAGCGGTGAGCAACACAGAAGAACGACCTGATGACTTGGAAACCCTCTGGAATAAATTCAAGGATATCATAAAGACAGCTGCTGCAGAAGCATGCGGTGAAGTCCGACTTGGGAACAAGAGAAAGAGGACACCTTGGTGGACAGAGGAAGTCAAAGAGAAAATAAGAGAGAAGAAAATGGCATGGAAACAATACTTAGGAGCTAAAAACACAACAGGACAAATGGAAAAATATAGAGAATATGTGACACTCAGAACAGAAGCAAAGAACAAAGGGCTAGCAGCAAAACAGAAGTCCTGGGAAGAATTTGGAGAAAAGCTAGAAAAAGATGCACAAGAAAACCAGAAATTGTTCTATAAGACCCTAAAGAACATGAGGAAGGAAAAACAGTGCCCTCTCAAATTTATAAAGGACAAGCAAGGCAAATTGCTTACTGCCCCGAAGGAAGTAATGGGAAGATGGAAAGAATATTTGGGTGAAGGAAAGTAATGGTAAGGGTTGGGGTGGGGGGGGGGGGGGTGTGGGGGGGGTGGGGGGGGGGGGTGTGGGGTGGGGGGGGGGGGGGGGGGGGGGGTGTGGGGGGGGGGGGGGGGATGGGGGGGGGGGGGGGTTGGAGGGGGTGGGGGGGGGGGGGAAGATATAATTTCTCAGAACTCCTGGATGGTGATGTCGTGGAATATTCTAATCCACATATATAAATTAAAAGGTAAATGTAAAGCTTAACAAATAAATTCTAATAAAGAAAAAAGCAATGGTAAAATAACAGTGCTGTCACAAGGAATGTACTCGAAATCCCCTTTGTTTTATGCTTCGTCTGCAAATTGTAACGCTTTCACGTTGATAATATAAGCCTACTATATTATTACCCGCTTTCTTCAATGAAACGTGTGCTGTATTTCTTGGAAAAACATTGAGAGGCAGACTGCGTAATGACCTAAATTAATCCTAACATTAATTATACTGCGTTACCAAAACGAACGAACAGATGGACTCAAATAGAAAAGAGAGGGAGGGCTGAAAATCAGGAACGCATGCAACACGCGTCGCGCGATACACAATTACTACTATCACGCGTGTAAGGCCACATGCACTAACTTTTTTTTTCAGACGGACAGTGATAAATTCACTACCCTTCCCAGAGTTAGGTTTTTAAATCCTGAAAAAACGCTTATAAGGAAAGATGACAATAGATGGGTTTACGTTTGAAAACATTACAGTACCCAGACAGCACATCTTCGAAACAGGAGGTAGAAGAAATTGCATATTTTGAACGCAGCCACTTAGCTCTTTTAAATTTGTATATTTGGGTTCCTTAGGGTTTGCTGACAAAGAATATGTAAAACGTTACGCAAATAGTCTAGGAATTAACAAGTTATAACCAAAATAAAATATTGGGGATGCCTGACAGCATGAAATCATTTCTGCTCATAAAATTTTTTTTATAACGTGTTTGAAAAAACCTTGCGTACGGAAATAGCCTACCATGTAAACTCCAAATTGATTGGAGCGCAACAAATATAAGACTAAACACGATTGGTCGGACTATAAATACTATATTTGGTTGTTAGGGGAGACGTAGGAAGTTAAAATTTTTTCAAACACTTGTCGAAACGTGGCTCCATTGGCTAGACTCGCTGATATACTCACTTAGGAGCGTTAGTTCGAGACCACTAGTCAAATAAGCTTGATAAAGCAACAGTGCGTTGAAGCCAGCTCATATTTTTGCTAAATAAAAGCCTGGAACATAAGCAGATGGGAATTTGTGCCAGTAGTTGTGCCAGAATTCATTGCTAATCAACGTATCTGTGTTTGTTTCCATGAATTGTGGTAAGCTTGAAACATTCAGTATCTTTTAATGAAAATTGAATGTGAATTGTTAATTTATGCCTGTATATATGTGTAGTTCAGTAGCAAACATGATGTAAAGCCTATAATGCTCCCGCCTGAACAGAAGGTGTCGGAGGAAAGTAAAACTGCATGGAATGGCCAAACAGTACACTGACACCTAGATTATTGATTAGACAGAAATAATGCTGGAAGTGCAGAGGCGTAGTGACCATTAAGGAGGTAAATACTGGTATAAAGTATTTCAGATGAAGCTGACAGTTGGCCTAACGCTCTGAACTCAATGTTTGTGATGTATTGTGCTCAGTGTAGAACTAGAATATCAATTAGTTATGAAGTAGAAGGTACATCCTTCTTGTTTTCAGGGACCGTGGTCTTGATGGTATTGAGCAGCACCTGGTCAGAGCTTTGCTGAATCCAGAGTCGGACAGCATACTCCTTGGTCCATTTAGCTATCAGTGAGGTGTCTCCAGAGCCCAGGGGAGAATCGAGCAGAGGAGTCCTTTCCTGCCGCCATCACGCAAGATAAGCTGATGTGGCCAGCTGAGCTCAAAATTATGTACCCCCAGCTTAAAATGACCTTGTAAAAATAACATTAAGAGGGGAATTAAATTGTGTTAATATCAGGAACTGAGAACATCTCCAATAATAGTTCCCATAAAGACAAACTATTGAAGTCATGATGACAAATACCAACAGAGCTTGAACAAAACAAAACCAGTATTACCTCATATTACTACTACACAACTGACACACATAGGATACTTTTAATAATATATGTCATTACAATATTCATATTGATAAATTCTGTACATATAACTTGTAAGTAAAATTGATTGTGATTCCTGGTTCCCTTTGTATTTGAATCAGGACACATATTCATTCATAACAGCAATGAATACATATTGTTATTTGAAAAGTTATCAGTGATTCCTTTAAGATATCCTTTAGAGTGTTCTATGTATGTGAGTGTCACAGTGTTGTCAAGTGTGGTGGAATAAATTAAATTGTTTATCTGTCTGTTGTTGTTATGACTTACACTTCATCATACACATACCCTAGACATACAACGTAGTCATCACACTATTCCAGAATAATTCTGACTGAGGTATACATATGTGGCAGCAAGTAAGGTTATATATAATACACTACTCTTATTAGATATATATACCTTCACAGCTGATCTCAGTCAGTACACTAAGTCCCCTATAAATATTTATAACATCCCACTTCACCACATATATTGGGGTCTCGCTCTTGGGATTTTGAATCTTTCACTATTAAAAATATTGGGGGTAATTCACTTCAGGGAATATAAGAATTAAAAGGTATCCTTGGGTGGAATTAAATAAGGTTGAGCTCACGGTGCCTGTGTTGTCCATTAGATATATATTGATAGACAATGGCGGACCTGGCCAAATTTCGATCTGCTGCTGTTCAGACTGCAAAGGAGTTAGGATTAGATGGGCAAGTTATGGTTGCCTATGTCACTACGGAATGTGACAAATTTATTGAACGCGAAGAAAGAAGATTAGAAAAAGAGGCCGAAAGAAAGTTAGAGGCTGAGACTAAGAGGTTGCAGGCTGAGGCTGAGACTAAGAGGTTGCAGATTGAGGCTGAGGCTAAGAAATTGGAGGCAGAAAGAGAAGACAGAAGACAGGCTGCAGAAAGAGAAGAGAAGAGATTAGCTGCAGAAAGGGAAGCAGAAAAGGAGGAGAAGAGATTACAAAGGGAACATGAGTTAAGACTAAGGGAGTTTGAGTTTCAGGGCCATGCTCCTGAAAATGGTGCCAGTCCCTTTGCCTCTGATGCCACTGCTAGCCAAGGAGCCTCAACCTCAGCTATGAATTTTCATTTAGATCATTTTGTTGAGAAAGACGATGATATAGAGAGCTACCTAAATAGGTATGAACTATTAGCTACCACGTATGGGTTAGAGAGAGAAAGGTGGAGCTTAAAGTTATCTCAAGGACTTCGTGGGGCAGCTTATGAAGTTTTTGCAAAAATGAGCAGAGGTGATCAGGAAAATTATGACATGCTAAAGCAGGCTCTTTTGTTAAGATATGAAAAGAATGCAGAATTCTATAGGAAAAAATTTAGGAATGCTAAACTACTGTCAGGTGAAACCTATCACCAGTTCTCTGCACGAATAGAGACATACTTGGAGAAATGGACTTCTCTGGGGAAAACCCAAGATCTTAAGGAAATGGTCCTTATAGAGCAATTAAAAGAGTCCATGGCTCCAGACCTGAGAAAGTTTCTCATGGAACAAGGTGCAGAGAGGCTGGATGAGTTGCTAAATGTTGCTGAAAGGTATCAAGCAGCTCAAGCAGAGGTAACAGGTAATAAAAAGAAACAAGTGGATAACTTTAGGGCACCACAGAACTTTAATAAATTTGATCCTAGAGATCAAAACAAAGGTAAGCACCAGTTTGATAGGCCACGGTATGAAAATAAAAATAAATTCCCACAATTCGATGAAAGGAAATATGATGAAAGAAAATCTTTCAACCAAGGAAAAAGGTGGTGTAAGAATTGTCAGATGGACAATCATGACACTGACCGTTGCAGAAGGAAACCTGTGTATATGGCCACCCTTCAGGTCAGGTCGACCTCAAGACAGGAGGAGGATATTATGTTAGATACCACTCCAGAAGAGATGAGGAAGGCACAGGCTGGGGATAAAACACTCAAGCCTTGTTTCAGAAAATTGTCAACTTGTCATACAACTCCAGGCAAGGGAGATTTTTACATGAAAAACAAGTTGATGTATAGGAAGACTGGAGCTAGATCCAAAGGTCAAGGACAGCTGGTACTTCCTAAAAGATATAGGGCAGACTTAATAAGGAGCCTACATGTAAAACCAGATGGGGACCATGAGAAAATAGGTACCATCATTCAAAAGGTGGCTCACAATTATTATTGGCCCAAAGCAAGATGGGACATTGAGAATTTTGTAGAAAGGTGTAGCATAGCACATGAGGGAACACCCACAAGTGGGAACATGGATCAGGACCTGGACACGCCACGGGGCAAAATTAGGCCTGATAATAAAAAGAAATATAGATTTGATAAAGTGGACCAAATGGAATGGGAAGCCCCTTTTCACGGACAAGCTTCACTTAACTGTTTTACAATGGCCACTATGCGGAGAGTGCAAAAGGATGTCTTACCCCAGGATAAGCCGACAATCCCTCAATCGGACTTAAACAAACTGGAGGAAGAGGATGTAGAGAGGAAATCTCTCATCAAGAATTTTAAGTGGGGAGAAAGCCCCAAAAGAAAAATTGGTAGCGGTCGTTTTGTGAATGATAATTCTGGGAGGAAAAATCATCACTACAGAGCTTCGAGTGGAAGAGACCATACCGGTGCATGGACAAATAGGTCCACACAATTAAAGGTCCATATGTAGCTTTGTTAAGAACGTGGACTGATGAAAAGGCAGAGGAAAACATTACATCTTCATACCAATATGTGAATGAGCTGACCACTCGTTTAAAAACTGGTTGGAAACTTGCCAATGAAAATTTGAAACAAGCCAGGAAGAAACATGCTGCCTATTATAACAGGAAAGCGAAAGACAGAAATTTGGCTGTGGGAGAGAAAGTACTGCTTCTTTTGCCCGGGAGTCAGAATAAGTTACAAATTGGATGGCAGGGTCCATATACAGTTTTAGAGAAGGTGTCTAGAACAAATTATAAGATAGATAAGAAGGGGAAAAAAAAAATCTATCATGTGAATCTCCTGAAGAAATATTTGGAAAGAGAACATCAGGAAGAGACACACTTGTTGACCTTGTCCATCGCCATGGAGATGAAAAAGGAACCACTTTCATCATTTGAGTATCCATTACACCCCTGTGAGACAGCAGCACAGGTGAAAGTCAGTACACATTTAACGAAAACTCAGAAAGAGAGAGTGCAACAGGTTCTAAATAATCATGCAGAGGTGTTAACAGACCGACCAGGGCATACAAACCTATTGGAATATGATATGAAACTGATAGACCCCACACCTGTCTGTATGAAACCATATTCGATTCCGTTTGCTAAGGAGAAAGCTTTGAAGGAAGAGATAGACTATCTGTTGAAGGAAGGAATTATTTCGCACAGTGAATCTTCGTATAGTTCCGGTGTTGTACTCTTAAGGAAGCCCTCTGGAGAACATAGACTCTGTATAGATTACAGGAGACTGAATGCTATTACAGAAGGACAGGTGGATCCATTGCCGGATACAAATCAGCTGTTTGCCAGACTAAATAAAGCTAAATATTTCTCCAAAGTGGATCTGAGTAAAGGATATTATCAGATTCCAGTAAAGCCTGAGGTTAGACCATACCTAGCTTTTAGTACCTCAGAAGGACACTATGAGTTTAATAGATTGCCATTTGGATTGAAGAATGCGCCTAGTGTCTTCTCTAGAATGATGAGAAAATTATTGGACCCTCTGAATAATCCATGTATAACAAATTTCATGGATGATATCCTGATAGCAACAGAAACATTTGAGGAACACATTGACTCTCTGAACATGCTGTTTAATCGACTTAGGGAGGCAAATTTAACAGCCCGACCAACCAAATGTTGCGTTGGATGTAAAGAATTGGAATTTTTGGGACACACAGTTTATCAGGGAAACATGACCCCTGACCCAAAGAATTTAGAGAAACTACAGAAAGCCCCGAGACCACAAACCAAGAGGGACGTGAGATCCTTTGTCTCATTATGTGGTTTCTACCAGAAGTATATCAAAAACTTTAATTCCATATGTGCACCGTTAACTGATTTGACACGTAAAGGACATCCAGATCGCATTACATGGACACCACAATGTGAAATGACTTACCAAGAATTGAAGGAAAAGCTCACAAGTAAACCCATTTTGAAATTACCTGACTTAAGTCAAGAATTCATAGTAAGGACGGATGCAAGTAATATTGGGTTAGGTGCAACTCTACTACAGAAATCAGATGCATTGGATGGGGAATTAAGCCCAGTGGCATATGCTAGCAGAAAATTGAATAAAGCTGAAATCAATTACTCAACTAGCGAAAAAGAATGTCTTGCAGTAATATGGGCAATAAAGAAATTCAATATTTATCTGTATGGGAAGGCCTTTAAGTTGCAAACAGACCACAAACCTTTATCGTTTCTGGCACAGGCAAGGCATGAGAACTCTAGGTTACTCCGATGGTCTTTACTTTTGGCTCCATATAATTTTAGCATTGAGTATATATCTGGAAAAACAAATTTGGGAGCGGATTTTTTAAGCCGCCATCCGTGTGATGAGAATCACCGTAAACCCCAGAAATAATAATAAATTTCTCTATGTGTATATAGAATAAAGGACTGACATATAATGTCTGTTTTAAGAGGGGAGATGTCGTGGAATATTCTAATCCACATATATAAATTAAAAGGTAAATGTAAAGCTTAACAAATAAATTCTAATAAAGAAAAAAGCAATGGTAAAATAACAGTGCTGTCACAAGGAATGTACTCGAAATCCCCTTTGTTTTATGCTTCGTCTGCAAATTGTAACGCTTTCACGTTGATAATATAAGCCTACTATATTATTACCCGCTTTCTTCAATGAAACGTGTGCTGTATTTCTTGGAAAAACATTGAGAGGCAGACTGCGTAATGACCTAAATTAATCCTAACATTAATTATACTGCGTTACCAAAACGAACGAACAGATGGACTCAAATAGAAAGAGAGAGGGAGGGCTGAAAATCAGGAACGCATGCAACACGCGTCGCGCGATACACAATTACTACTATCACGCGTGTAAGGCCACATGCACTAACTTTTTTTTCAGACGGACAGTGATAAATTCACTACCCTTCCCAGAGTTAGGTTTTTAAATCCTGAAAAACGCTTATAAGGAAAGATGACAATAGATGGGTTTACGTTTGAAAACATTACAGTACCCAGACAGCACATCTTCGAAACAGGAGGTAGAAGAAATTGCATATTTTGAACGCAGCCACTTAGCTCTTTTAAATTTGTATATTTGGGTTCCTTAGGGTTTGCTGACAAAGAATATGTAAAACGTTACGCAAATAGTCTAGGAATTAACAAGTTATAACCAAAATAAAATATTGGGGATGCCTGACAGCATGAAATCATTTCTGCTCATAAAATTTTTTTATAACGTGTTTGAAAAAACCTTGCGTACGGAAATAGCCTACCATGTAAACTCCAAATTGATTGGAGCGCAACAAATATAAGACTAAACACGATTGGTCGGACTATAAATACTATATTTGGTTGTTAGGGGAGACGTAGGAAGTTAAAATTTTTTCAAACACTTGTCGAAACGTGGCTCCATTGGCTAGACTCGCTGATATACTCACTTAGGAGCGTTAGTTCGAGACCACTAGTCAAATAAGCTTGATAAAGCAACAGTGCGTTGAAGCCAGCTCATATTTTTGCTAAATAAAAGCCTGGAACATAAGCAGATGGGAATTTGTGCCAGTAGTTGTGCCAGAATTCATTGCTAATCAACGTATCTGTGTTTGTTTCCATGAATTGTGGTAAGCTTGAAACATTCAGTATCTTTTAATGAAAATTGAATGTGAATTGTTAATTTATGCCTGTATATATGTGTAGTTCAGTAGCAAACATGATGTAAAGCCTATAATGCTCCCGCCTGAACAGAAGGTGTCGGAGGAAAGTAAAACTGCATGGAATGGCCAAACAGTACACTGACACCTAGATTATTGATTAGACAGAAATAATGCTGGAAGTGCAGAGGCGTAGTACCATTAAGGAGGTAAATACTGGTATAAAGTATTTCAGATGAAGCTGACAGTTGGCCTAACGCTCTGAACTCAATGTTTGTGATGTATTGTGCTCAGTGTAGAACTAGAATATCAATTAGTTATGAAGTAGAAGGTACATCCTTCTTGTTTTCAGGGACCGTGGTCTTGATGGTATTGAGCAGCACCTGGTCAGAGCTTTGCTGAATCCAGAGTCGGACAGCATACTCCTTGGTCCATTTAGCTATCAGTGAGGTGTCTCCAGAGCCCAGGGGAGAATCGAGCAGAGGAGTCCTTTCCTGCCGCCATCACGCAAGATAAGCTGATGTGGCCAGCTGAGCTCAAAATTATGTACCCCAGCTTAAAATGACCTTGTAAAAATAACATTAAGAGGGGAATTAAATTGTGTTAATATCAGGAACTGAGAACATCTCCAATAATAGTTCCCATAAAGACAAACTATTGAAGTCATGATGACAAATACCAACAGAGCTTGAACAAAACAAAACCAGTATTACCTCATATTACTACTACACAACTGACACACATAGGATACTTTTAATAATATATGTCATTACAATATTCATATTGATAAATTCTGTACATATAACTTGTAAGTAAAATTGATTGTGATTCCTGGTTCCCTTTGTATTTGAATCAGGACACATATTCATTCATAACAGCAATGAATACATATTGTTATTTGAAAAGTTATCAGTGATTCCTTTAAGATATCCTTTAGAGTGTTCTATGTATGTGAGTGTCACAGTGTTGTCAAGTGTGGTGGAATAAATTAAATTGTTTATCTGTCTGTTGTTGTTATGACTTACACTTCATCATACACATACCCTAGACATACAACGTAGTCATCACACTATTCCAGAATAATTCTGACTGAGGTATACATATGTGGCAGCAAGTAAGGTTATATATAATACACTACTCTTATTAGATATATATACCTTCACAGCTGATCTCAGTCAGTACACTAAGTCCCCTATAAATATTTATAACATCCCACTTCACCACAGGTGAGCATGGTGAAGCATCAGAAATGATAAACACTAGCACAGAAGAGAAAACCAATGATGGTGAAGATGACATAAAGATGGAAGAACTGAAGGCAGCACTGGAGAAAATCAAGATGGGCAAAGCAGCAGGGCAAGATGGTATAACACCAGAAATGGTTAAGTTCATGGGAGCATCAGGCGACCTATTACTCTTAAGGGTTTTACAGGCAGCGTGGTACAACAAGACCATACCAAAGGATTGGGAGATTGCCATCATAACACCAATTTTCAAAAAGGGTGACAATCGACAGTGTGGAAACCATAGAGGCATATCCCTTCTCAGTGTCCCTGGTAAAATCTACTCTAGAATCCTAGAGCAGAGACTCCGACGCCTAGCTGAGCCAAAATTGGATGAGGTCCAGTGCGGATTCCGAGCAAACCGAAGTACTCAAGACCTAATCTTCACACTCAGACAGCTGAGTGAAAAGGCCCTTGAGTATAAGAGTGAGATGCATCTTTGTTTTCATAGATCTGGAAAAGGCGTTTGACAGGGTCCCCTGGAGCAAACTTTGGGACTGTTTGGCAAGGAAGAATATTCCAGCACCTCTGATTCATGCTATACAGAGCTTCTACAAGTCTTGCAGAAATTATGTGAGGACAGCAAACCATAAGTCGGAAGAGTTCAGGACCACCACTGGTGTAAGACAAGGTGATATCCTATCACCTTACCTCTTCATACTCCTTATGGATGATGTCATCAAGGCATGTAAGGAGAGAACAAGAAAGTATTCAGTGGGGTACTGGAAGATGAGACAGGTCTATATTTCGGAGCTGGCATTTGCTGATGATGTTGCCCTGATTGCTAAATCAGAGGCACATCTCCAATCCAACCTGCAAGTCTGGAAGGAAGAGCTGGAGAAGAGAGGGATGGTCATAAGCAGCTCTAAAACAAAATCCATGGTGATATCACGAGAAGAAAGAAAACATCAGATTAAGCTGGGAGAACAGGTCCTGGAGCAGGTCGACCACTTTAAATACCTCGAAGCTATTATAGACCGAAAGGGAGGCATCAAAGAAGAGTTGGCCACTCGAAAAGCAGCAGCTGGGAGACTTTTTCAGGCCATAAATCGAGGATTCCTCAGCAAGAGAGAGGTTGGTAAGAATACGAAGATGGCTGTATACCGCTCCACCTATGTCCCAGTCTTGACATACGGATGCGAGTCATGGGCAATGACTACAACCCATAAAAGCCAGATCCAAACCTCAGAAATGAGGTATCTGAGGAAGGTGGTTGAAGTAACAAGAAGAGACATGGTACGCAACCAGACGATACGTCAAGGCCTTAAATCCTACCCCCTGCAGACCCAAGTAGAACAGTCCCAATTAAGATGGTTTGGCCATGTCTGCAGAATGGGAGAAGATCGGATACCACGACAAGCATGGGAAACAAAGAGCCAAGGATCCAGACCCCGAGGACGACCCAGAGTCCGCTGGGAGGACAACATTAGACAATCTTTGAAGGATCGAGGACTAGAATGGAACCAGGCCAGGAGGAAGACAGCCGATAGGATAGTCTGGCGCTCTCTCTTCCAAACCTCTACACCTCACGGTAGAAGGGGAACGACTAAGTAAGTAAGTTGTGTTCAGCTGTGGTGCATACATTTGTTGCTGTTGTTGTGTTCAGCTGTGGTCCATACATTTGTTGCTGTTGTTGTGTTCAGCTGTGGTGCATACATTTGTTGCTGTTGTTGTGTTCAGCTGTGGTGCATACATTTGTTGCTGTTGTTGTGTTCAGCTGTGGTCCATACATTTGTTGCTGTTGTTGTGTTCAGCTGTGGTCCATACATTTGTTGCTGTTGCTGTGTTCAGCTGTGGTCCATACATTTGTTGTTGTTGTGTTCAGCTGTGGTCCATATATTTGTTGCTGTTGTTGTGTTCAGCTGTGGTCCATACATTTGTTGCTGTTGTTGTATTCAGCTGTGGTCCATATATTTGTTGCTGTTGTTGTGTTCAGCTGTGGTCCATATATTTGTTGCTGTTGTTGTGTTCAGCTGTGGTCCATACATTTGTTGCTGTTGTTGTGTTCAGCTGTGGTCCATACATTTGTTGCTGTTGTTGTGTTCAGCTGTGGTCCATACATTTGTTGCTGTTGTTGTGTTCAGCTGTGGTCCATATATTTGTTGCTGTTGTTGTGTTCAGCTGTGGTCCATACATTTGTTGCTGTTGTTGTGTTCAGCTGTGGTGCACACATTAAAAGAAAAATAAATAAATAAATCAAACATTTGTTTCGCAAGCAAAGAATATTCAATCTCCTTCAAGCCTACTTTTACATGAGATGACAGCAGAAACCTGGAGTACAGATTCCTAACAAAGAGTGAATGGTAAATATAGACCCATTGCAGATACTGGCATAAGGGAGAGAAGTGTCAGAGACTTCACCATACTAGGTCCAGTATCAAGAGGTGGGGGTGGTCAGCTTCCTTCCTTGTGGCCTTTTCCTTCCCTAACTCAAAGAGCAGAGTCAGGTACCCATTTACAGCTGGGACCGTGATTCAAACCCGACACCTTTGTTTAACTGGTACAGTACAGTAATCACAATGGCACAAATACTCAACTTTGGTTCCAGTCACTGAGAAAATAACAACTCTGCCAAGGATCATGCTGAATATAATTCTTCTTGTATTTTCTTCCCAGGGAGGAGGGGTGGGGGTATGTTCGTGTGTTCACTTGTACATGTTCATCATTATTATCCCTCTTCCAAGCGTCGCTGGATCGAAAACAACAACAACATCCCTCTTGAACTTCCCAGGGTAAATAAATATTAGACAAACATAAAGGTATGTTTTCAGGCACTCGTAAGAAATAAAGAAGTAGAACACTAGACAACAGAAAAACAACAGACGTGAGTGGCTTACCCAGGATTCGAACCCCGAACCTTCCGTACGACAACACCGCCTAGCTATACAAGCGAATCACACTATCCTCCCGGCCAGCTAGGCATCCCCAAAAAAAAGATGCTTTGATGACCGGTCATTAGTGCGAAACGCAAGACAACACCGGAAGTTTACAATGGGCAGCTTAGCATTATTAATGACGCAATCACTTCTGTCGTTCCCCTATTATACAGTATATGTCAGTCCACACAAGACAAAGACCTTGATACTGTGTCTAGTAAATGATAGAAGACTTGAGAACAGTAGTATAGAACAGAGGGTAGGTTTCTGGTATTGTATAAACATTTATAACATATATAAGGAAGAAAACCCGAGGCCTGTAAACAGTAAATAAATATTAGACAAACATAAAGGTATGTTTTCAGGCACTCGTAAGAAATAAAGAAGTAGAACACTAGACAACAGAAAAACAACAGACGTGAGTGGCTTACCCAGGATTTGAACCCCGGACCTTCCGTATGACAACACCACCTAGCTATACAATAAATATTAGACAAACGGAGTTCGAATCCTGGGGAAGCCACTCACGTCTGTTGTTTTTCTGTTGTCTAGTATTCTACTTCTTTATTTCTTACAAGTGCCTGAAAACATACCTTTATGTTTGTCTAATATTTATTTACTGTTTACAGGCCTCGGGTTTCCCTTCCTTATATGTTATAAAACTTCCCAGGGTGCATAGACCTTCAACAAACTTAAGTCTTCTTCCTTCCCATCCCATGCCATCAGCTCCAGGTCCTTCTCATCATTTTCGTTTGTCTCCAGTTCTCTTCTCCATGTGTTTTTCTGTCTACCTCTGCTTCCTTTACCCTGGCGATTCCAGAACAATGACTGCCTTGTAATGCTATCAACTGGTTTCCTCAAATTAAAAAAATACAATTTTACACATTAACTACCGCTAGCCGGTGTAACCGGCTTATGAAATCCCATCATTTGGACCGCGAGCCGCTCAGAGCGTCGATCTATGTTTAATAATAAAACGAATGAAACACTTTCTGATCTGGTTCGAGATTTTAAGTTGCCACCAGAAAACAATATTCCTAAAGCATGGTTGTTGTAGAACACTGGAAAATTGGTATTACGTTCATATTTTTCAACGTTTTGGGTTAGTTACCAAATCGTGTAAAACTGTTTACCGTGGCAACTAGTGATAGGACCACAAAAAATGCTTGCACATCTCCAATAACGGCTGATCAAGCTAGAAATTTGTTTCAACAATTGACTGATAGATCTCTTCTTCTTCTTTGATCCTTAGCCGCCGACCATCAAAGCAGTCAGTGGCCATTACGCCTGGTGGCGTCTTGTAGGGCAGCAGCAAATTGATTCCACTTTGCTCGGTCGGCGGCCATCCTTCGTACAGTGCCCCAACTCTGGTTCATTCTTTGCATCTCAGCCTCCACAGTCCTCCGCAAAGTTGTTTTTGGTCAGCCTCTCTTTCGTTTTCCTTCAGGGGTCCATAGCATAGCTGTTCTTGTGATGGCATCGGGGTCTCTTCTGAGGACATGGCCAACCCAGCTCCAGCATCTGCCAGCTATGATGGTGTGCATGTCCTCTTGCTTGCTCCGAGTAAGTAGATCTTGGTTGGTGATGGTATTCGGCCAAAAGATTCGGAGAATTTTTCTTAGGCATGTTGTGTGAAAAGAGGACAATTTCGACATTTCCTTCTCTGTAACTCTCCAGCTCTCCACGCCATAGAGAAGCACAGAAAGCACACAGCTCTGATATAATCCTAATTTTGTGCTTGTGCTGTACTGAGAGGACTTCCAGATGTTGTTTAGACTAAAAAAGGCTGTTCTTGCTTTGTTCATTCTGTTGTTGATGTCTTTGCTTGCTCCGCCGTCTTGTGTTACTATGCATCCTAGGTATGTGAAGGCATCTGTCTGCTCCACTTGCTGATTCCTTACTGATATGGGCTCAGGGTTGCTCACATTGAGCGTCATGACCTCTGTCTTCTTTAGGTTGATGTTCAAGCCCACCTGCTGGCTATACTTATTAAGTATATCCGTTTTTTCCTGGATGTGTTGATGTGAATGTGCTAGCAGTGCAATGTCATCTGCATATTCCAGATCTTCCAATGTAGAAAATGTAGTCCATCTTATTCCTCTTGGATTGCCCTCTGTTGTCTGGCGCATCACCCAGTCTATGACTGTTAAAAATAGAGTGTTTGATAAGGGGCATCCCTGTCATACTCCTGTCTTCACTTCAAAGGTTAGGTTGCTCTGCCCAATGCTACACGTAAAGTTGGCATAAAGGCTTTTTATGATTGACACTATGCAGCTTGGAATTCCATAAGCCCTCAGTATTTTCCATAAACTGTCCCTATGTATACTGTCAAAAGCCTTTTCAAAATCAACGAAATTAATGTACAGCTGTCTTTGCCATTCTGAGCACTGCTCTATAATGTTCCTGAGGGTAAATATATGATCTACACATCTTCTGTTCTTTCTAAATCCTGCTTGTTCTTTCCTCAGTTTGTGGTCTACTGCTTTTGAGATTCTCTGTATAATTATCCTGCCTAGTATTTTGCTGGGAACTGAGAGAAGAGTTATTCCTCTCCAATTATTGCAGTCTGCAAGATCTCCCTTCTTGGGCAATTTGACAATTATTCCTTTTCTCCACTCTGTTGGTGTTGTCCTGTTTTTCAGACTTGTGCAAATAGTGGTTCTAATAGTTCTGCTGCTAGCTCTGGGTCTGTCTTAAATAGCTCTGCATTTAAGTTATCATGACCAGGAGCTTTTGCATTCTTTAACCCTTTGATTGCTGTGGTGATTTCTTCTTTTCGTGGGATGTCTTTATTAACATCTAGATCATTTTCAGCCTCAGGAACATTCAATTGTGTCTCTGGTGGTTCCTTATTCAGAGTTTCTCTGAAATGCTCTGCCCATCTTGTTTCCTGTCCTTCTACTGTCGTGATGAGATTTCCGTGCTTATCTCTTACTAATGTAATATTGTTTGCACCTCATTTTCCACTGATGATTTTAGTTATTTTGTATACTGTGCTTTGTTCATTTCTCAGTGCTGCCTCTTCTGCCTGTCTTGCAAGGTCATCCAGAAATGTCCTTTTGTTAGCACGGGTTTGACGTTTAACTTCCTTGTCCAGCTGACTGTACTGTTCACTATATATTGCTTTTAACCTGGGAGACTTAGCTTCTGTTTTCTTTCTTTTCATTTCCTTTCTCTTCGCTATGGTGTTTAGCGTATCTGGTGTTATCCAGTCTTGGCTCTTTCTTTCCTGGAATCCCAAGCATGACTTACTGCTTTCCTTGTATATTGTTGAGATGGTGTTGAATCTCTGGTCAGCATCATCGGTCTCTGTTCTTTCCTGGCTTTTGATAATCTCATATCTTCTCTTTACGTCGACCACGAAAGCTTTTCTGGTGAGGGGATCCTTCAGTTTCGTGATGTTGTATCTTTTCTGTTTGACTGCAACTGGTCCAGCAGCTCTGAGTTTCACTTTCAGTCTTGCTACTACTAGGTGATGATCACTTCCCACATCTGCGCCTCTTCTTACTTTCACGTCTTGTAGTGCATGTCTCCATCTGCCATTGATCATTATGTGATCTATCTGGTTTCTGTCTCGTCCGTTTGGTGATTCCCATGTTAACTTGTGCACTTCCTTGTGTGGAAAAAGTGTTCCTCCAATGACCAGGTTGTTAATACTGCAGAAGCTTATTAATTTGTTCCCATTCTCATTTGCTGTTCCACTGCCGCATTTCCCCATTACTCTTTCATTATAATTATTGTGTGCTCCCACTTTCGCAGTTAGGTCCCCCATTACTATAATGAGATCGTACCTGGGTGTAGTTTCCATTTCTTTTTGTACCTGTTGATAGAACTCGTCCTTGATCTCTTCATCGCTGTCATTTGTTGGTGCATAGCATTGTATAATTGTGGTGTTGGTGAACCTCCCTCTCAGTCTTGCTCTTATCAGTCTGTTGTTGATGGGTTTCCATTCCAGTAAAGACCTTTCCATTCCTTTCTTCAGGATAATGGCTACACCTTCGTTGTGCTGACCATCCTCTCTGCCAGAATAAAGTACTGTTTCCCCTGTAGCTGTTTTTATTCTCCCCTTACCTGTCCATCTGCTCTCGCTTATTCCCAGGATATTTATCTTGTATATCCCCATCTCTGCTGTGATTTGTCTCAGCTTTCCTGCCTCATTCATAGTTCTGACGTTCCAAAAACCAATTCTGGTTTCGTGTTTTGCGGTCGGGGCATCCGTTTTCATGCCAGTGGCTTCCTTTCGGCTTTCACCACTGTCAAGTCATACGAGCCTGAGACTCCGGATGTCCGTCCCGCAGCAAAGTTTTTCCATTTATTGTTGTTTCCGTAACATGTGCGATTTTTTACATAGACAGGGGTGTTGGCCCTGTGCTAAAACCCCCAACCTGGAGGACCAGACTACCAGCTTTTGTCTGACCCTTACCCACGCAGACCAGTCCAGCTTGGTTGAACCTACCAGGAGTAAATCTTCCACTGGCATAGCTCTGGGGATTGTCAGGGTACACAAGCTGCCATACCGCTACAAGGTATAGGTACCATTGATGGCAGCATAGATCTAGTGACGAGGAAAAGAGTGAAAATGGTGTGCACATTGATTGAAATAGTGATTTTGATAGTGGGGTGCAAGCAGTGATAATAGTGAAAATATTGCAAGCCCTTGGCCATTGGAGGGCCGTAAAATAGCAAAGACCTCGATTAGAGTTACAAATGGTGCCGGAAATAATTTAACTAAAGAACGAAAACAACGACAGAAAGTTAGTGAGGGTGAAGCATCAAATAGTTTTTGTTTCGTCCCAACTCGTGAACCAGGTCTGCATGCAAATTTTGAGATTTTATGGAAGTGGTGTAGGTGTGATTATGTAAGCTATCAACAGTGTAAATATTAGTCCTTGGGCTTGTTATTCTTGTAATTGGATATACTACGTGATAATCACCTACAGAAAGGCATTAACTGCCTTAGAAACAAGAAACTTGTTGGTAAGTTGATAATTAAAAATAAAAATTGAAACTTTGTTTGTCTTTCAATCAATTAATATTATTAATAATATTTACCATACCTGTGTAAACATAATTTTTTCAGCTTGTTGTAATAGTACATTCAATTATCTTTAAAATGACGTATAATTCATGAAAAGCAATTACAAAAACTACAGCTTACTTTGTGCATACACCTACAAGGTGAAAATGGGAACAAAATTTAATTACGCCACAGAGTGTTTTCCAGTTCAATAGTTAATGTGTTAAACTAGATAAATAAATAATTCATTTTTCTGAAAGGAGGCTCACTGGCAAATGGCAGCAGTAGTTAGGGTACTTTAGCAGAGTATCAGCAATACTGTGGTGCCAAACAGGACCCAATAAATTTGTGACGTCACTTATAATGACAGTAGATGACAGTTAAAAACACTTCATTCGTTATTTAGTCAAGCTGACAGAAAGATGGCCAAACAGATCTGCCATATCAGCTATCATTTGGCCGACGCCAGCCCCTTTCGTTGGAAAAGCTTTACGGGGATTCAAATAGCTTCAAACTAACTACTGCTTTCTTTGAGAACATTCAAGTGGACGTCTGAGAGTGTATGAAGAAGAAGAATCTATCATAATGACAGCAGATGACAGTTCAAACTGGCTGGCGATGGATAGGATACATTATTGAGGACACAAGCAAAGTTTTACAACCCTCTCCTAACCTTCCTGTGGACCGCCTCAGCTATGCGGCATTGCTTCCCGGCAGCATCCGCATCAGCTGGCATTCAACAGCCAACTCAGAACTGGTACAGATAAGGGGAATCTGACTGACTAATCGGGCAGTGAGGCAGTCCTTCATACAACCCCCTAGCAGAGTAGAGAACCATCCTTCTTGTTGCATTGCACACAAGCCAATTAGTGGGTCTGGTGTGACGTCCACCAGTGCGCCTACTGAGTTGGGGAAGTCCTCTGGGGGTTGCAACAAAACCCAAAACCACATCCCCAATTGCCGCTAGGGTAAAAGAATGAATAACTTGCATCCTTGGGGGTTCGGAAGAAGAAGATAGAGGGAGGTGAAAAAACACACCGAGAGTGGATCTGAAAAGAAGAGAGGAGAGTAACACTTGAAAAGAAGAATGGAAACTTAACCTTTTGAACCCGAGGTCCCGAAATTTCGGTCCGTGCGTAAAAAATCCTCTCCCCGAGAGACCGTAATCTCGGCCTGACACACCTCGCTTACCAAAATGGGGTGGGAATGGAAATGTGTAAAAAATAATGAGGTCAGGAAGTACACATATCTTGTGGAATGTTGAACCAAAATGGCGGCGCCCACGACGTGATAATATTTTGCAATTTTTTAACTGTTTTTACAATAAAAAGGCGTGTTGAAAATCCAGGAAATAGCCATTCTAAAAGGCTAACAACGGAACAAGCTGTTGAACTTGTGCTCAATGATTCGGAGGATGATGAATTAGATTTAGATGGTGATTATTGTGAAAGTGACATCGAAAAATGAATCGAGTGACGAAACTTGTGAATCACATTATGATCAAGCTAGTTCTAACCCTGTTCCTGGCCCCTCAGGGGATCGGGCTATGGTGCAGGGGCGTGGAAAGGGGCGTATCCCACACAATGTATCAAGTAAATTTGATACAGGTTGGTCTACCGCAAATATATTTAGACCTATGTTTACCGTAGACACAACATTTGTGGAACAGATAGGCCCTAAGAATATTCCAGATTCCATTTCTCCTGAGAGTAAAGCCATTGAATTTTTGGAACTTTTCCTCGACAGTAATTCCTGGCACAATTTGTGTGAGCAGACAAACAGACGTGCTGAGCAAGTAAAAAGCAAAAAGCCAACCAACTACTATGCTAAACATTATAAAGATGTAACAATGCCAGAGGTAAAAGCATTCTGTGGACTGCGTCTTCAAATGGAGCACAGTGTGAATAAACAACGTTACGAAGATTACTGGTCCAGCTCGTCTTCGAACTTCATTTCGCAAACTCCTGGATTTCACACTATAATGGAACGCGATTGCTTTCTTGCTATATGGACATTTCTTCATCTTGTAGATGAAGAGGACCCTGCTCTGGATTGCAATCAGATAAACTGTACAAAGTAAGGCCCATGCTGAATTTGTTGCTTCCAAGATTTCGATATTATTATTCACCCTCACAACACTTGAGTTTAGATGAGGGCATGATCCCCACTAAAAGCAGACTTGCCTTCAAACAATATATAAAATCAAAGCCCATTAAGTGGGGAATAAAGGCTTACATGGCATGTGAAGCGAGCTCGGGCTATATTCTAAATCTGGAAATTTACACTGGAAAAACAGAGGATGTTTGATTCCAGAACTCGGTGTTGTTGGTAGTGTCGTCATCAGGATTTTGACTTCAGGTGATTTGGCAACAAAAAACCATATTCTTGTCATGGACAGATTTTATAACAGTGTAACTCTCTTTGACAAGTTATACAGTGATTTATGAAACACTTGCAGTAGGGACAGCAATGACAAATAGGAAATATTATCCAAAAGAACTGTCAGGAAAGAAGAAAAATGTTAGGGGGCAATCAGAATTTGTCTGTTTCAATAACATTGTTTGCCTTGTATGGATGGACCAAAGACCCATCAATTTTGATATCTAATTATCATAACCCAACAGAAATGGGAACTGTTAGAAGGAGAAAACAAGTATAGAACAACTGTGGATGTTCAAACTCCCACAACTTTGTATTGACTACAATACTTTCAAACTGGGTGGCTGCGATGTCAACGACCAAGTTTGTCGTCTCAAAAAACAACCCCAGCAATATTGCTGGCCTCGACGGCTCATAGTGAAATTTTTCATGTGGGCATGCAATAATGCCTATATACAATGAATCAAATACAACCCCACAATGTAACTGGAAATTGGAGTGAGGCAGCTACAAAACATTTGGTAAGAGTAGAATAAAATCTGTTTTTGTTCATTGGCGATTACAGAACAGCGGCAATGAAGCTTCACAACCGTGTTGATGCACATCAGAGGCTACAAAATGTTGGCTTGCATCATCCTCAAGTGTCTCCACAAGCTACTGGCAATAACATTTGTGTTGTGTGTGCATACAAATTCAACAAACATGTTAGTGACTTCCCAGACATGGCCTACAAAGACCATTCAAAAAAGTGAAGACTAAATTCTGGTGTAAATATTGTGAAAGCTATCTGTGCCTAAAGGAAGGGTCTACATGCTGGGAGGACTGGCACACAAAGCAGGAATATTGGAGATGATCAGGTCAGTCAATTTTATATAAAATAGTTAAAACTGACTATATTGTTGTGTCACATAACTAGTTTTGCTTATGTGTCTGCTTTGTGCATTTTTTGCTCAGGAGCCCAGGGGAATGGGATTTTACAGGCTGGGTGGCCAGGGTTCAAAGGGTTAAACATGAAAAGAAGAGTGGAGACTAACACTAGAAAAGAAGAGTGGAGACTAACACTAGAAAAGAAGAGTGGAGACTAACACTAGAAAAGAAGAATGGAGACTAACACTAGAAAAGAAGAGTGGAGACTAACACTAGAAAAGAAGAGTGGAGACTAACACTAGAAAAGAAGAGTGGAGACTAACACTAGAAAAGAAGAGTGGAGACTAACACTAGAAAAGAAGAGTGGATGGAGACTAACACATAAAAAGAAGAGGGGAGACTAACACTAGAAAAGAAGAATAGAGACTAACACTAGAAAAGAAGAATGGAGACTAACACTAGAAAAGAAGAGTGGAGACTAACACTAGAAAAGAAGAATGGAGACTAACACTAGAAAAGAAGAGTGGAGACTAACACTAGAAAAGAAGAATAGAGACTAACACTAGAAAAGAAGAAAGGAGAGTAACACTAGAAAAGAAGAGTGGAGACTAACACTAGAAAAGAAGAGTGGAGACTAACACTAGAAAAGAAGAGTGGAGACTAACACTAGAAAAGAAGAGTGGAGACTAACACTAGAAAAGAAGAATAGAGACTAACACTAGAAAAGAAGAAAGGAGAGTAACACTAGAAAAGAAGAGTGGAGACTAACACTAGAAAAGAAGAGTGGAGACTAACACTAGAAAAGAAGAGTGGAGACTAACACTAGAAAAGAAGAGTGGAGACTAACACTAGAAAAGAAGAATAGAGACTAACACTAGAAAAGAAGAATGGAGACTAACACTAGAAAAGAAGAGTGGAGACTAACACTAGAAAAGAAGAATGGAGACTAACACTAGAAAAGAAGAGTGGAGACTAACACTAGAAAAGAAGAATAGAGACTAACACTAGAAAAGAAGAAAGGAGAGTAACACTAGAAAAGAAGAAGAGTGGAGACTAACACTAGAAAAGAAGAGTGGAGACTAACACTAGAAAAGAAGAGTGGAGACTAACACTAGAAAAGAAGAGTGGAGACTAACACTAGAAAAGAAGAATAGAGACTAACACTAGAAAAGAAGAATGGAGACTAACACTAGAAAAGAAGAGTGGAGACTAACACTAGAAAAGAAGAGTGGAGACTAACACTAGAAAAGAAGAATGGAGACTAACACTAGAAAAGAAGAGTGGAGACTAACACTAGAAAAGAAGAGTGGAGACTAACACTAGAAAAGAAGAATAGAGACTAACACTAGAAAAGAAGAGTGGAGACTAACACTAGAAAAGAAGAATAGAGACTAACACTAGAAAAGAAGAGTGGAGACTAACACTAGAAAAGAAGAGTGGAGACTAACACTAGAAAAGAAGAGTGGAGACTAACACTAGAAAAGAAGAATAGAGACTAACACTAGAAAAGAAGAATGGAGACTAACACTAGAAAAGAAGAGTGGAGACTAACACTAGAAAAGAAGAATGGAGACTAACACTAGAAAAGAAGAGTGGAGACTAACACTAGAAAAGAAGAATAGAGACTAACACTAGAAAAGAAGAAAGGAGAGTAACACTAGAAAAGAAGAGTGGAGACTAACACTAGAAAAGAAGAGTGGAGACTAACACTAGAAAAGAAGAGTGGAGACTAACACTAGAAAAGAAGAGTGGAGACTAACACTAGAAAAGAAGAATAGAGACTAACACTAGAAAAGAAGAATGGAGACTAACACTAGAAAAGAAGAGTGGAGACTAACACTAGAAAAGAAGAGTGGAGACTAACACTAGAAAAGAAGAATGGAGACTAACACTAGAAAAGAAGAATAGAGACTAACACTAGAAAAGAAGAGTGGAGACTAACACTAGAAAAGAAGAATAGAGACTAACACTAGAAAAGAAGAGTGGAGACTAACACTAGAAAAGAAGAATAGAGACTAACACTAGAAAAGAAGAATGGAGACTAACACTAGAAAAGAAGAATGGAGACTAACACTAGAAAAGAAGAATGGAGACTAACACATGAAAAGAAGAGTGGAAACTTACACATAAAAAGAAGAATGGAGACTAACACATGAAAAGAAGAATGGAGACTAACACGTGAAAAGAAGAGTGGAAACTTACACATAAAAAGAAGAATGGAGACTAACACATGAAAAGAAGAATGGAGACTAACACTAGAAAAGAAGAGTGGAGACTAACACTAGAAAAGAAGAGTGGAGACAAACACTAGAAAAGAAGAGGAGAGTAACACTAGAAAAGAAGAGGGGAGACTAACACTAGAAAAGAAGAGTGGAGACTAACACTAGAAAAGAAGAGTGGAGACTAACACTAGAAAAGAAGAGGGGAGACTAACACTAGAAAAGAAGAGTGGAGACTAACACTAGAAAAGAAGAGTGGAGACTAACACTAGAAAAGAAGAATGGAGACTAACACTAGAAAAGAAGAATGGAGACTAACACTAGAAAAGAAGAGTGGAGACTAACACTAGAAAAGAAGAGTGGAGACTAACACATAAAAAGAAAAAAGAAGAAGGAAGATCTTCAACAGATAGCACAGGACAGGAAGGTGTGGCATGAATTAAAAGAAAGTCCGGCTCCACACGGAGCTGAAGGGTGAGGAATAAATGAATGAGTGTAATCTACCTGGATAATGCTTGTAAAGGTACTCCGACGCAACGAGCTGCAAAACAGTATCACCCAGAAACTCAAGACGCTGGTTGTGTCCCCTGAAAAAAGTAAACGGTAAAGGTAGTCCCATAGCCAGATACTGCCGTAGGAAAGTGAAGTGTTAGAGACTTCATTATACTTGGTCCAGCTTTATGAGGTGAGGTGCCAGCTCCCTTCCTCACTGCCTCTGCCTTCCCTAACTCTAAAGCAGAGTTAGGTACCCATTTACAGCTAAATAAATAGTACTAAAATCAATTAATAAATGTCTGTTCTTCTGCCATTTGCATAAACCATGCTACCAAGTTTGTCTCCTTAATTTAAACAAGAAAACTGTTAAGATTTTTTTTTAGGAAGTGTTAGTCTGTGTTCAAAATCATAAATATCACTGTAATCTAATATGACGTCGTCATTATCGTAAGTAAAATTTCAGCTTATTTGGTGTTTATGCCATCATAAATAAAAGTGTAAATGTTTGGAGTATCTCTGCCATCATAAATAACATCTTCATAATAAACTGAACAGACTCAAGGTAGTTTTCAAGTTCCCATCTGCAATCAACAACCTATCTCTGCCATCACAAATAACATCTTAATAATAAACTGAACAGATTCAAGGTAGTTTTCAAGTTCCCATCTGCAATCAACAATCTAAAACTCAGCGGCGAACAGCAGTTATAAGAATTGGCAGCCAAATAGGAATGTTTCAGTAGATAAAAGGGATGTGTGCTGTCACTTGACTAAATATCCTATTGCCCACCCGTGGTCTAATGTATGATAACGTTTACAGTGGCTCATTATTGTCTTCACTTCTCTATTGCCATGTTATGTATGTTACTGTTAGTGAACATGTTCTCAGACTTTATACTTACAAAGTGAGAGGATTAACTCCAATGTTTCTATGGGTAAAAGCTTTGGCCAGGATGCGAATATGATTAAACTTGATACCAATCCTTTCTTCAAACTTCTCCATTTTCTGGCAAAGAACACAATTATTATTTTTATTCACTAATTTAAAAAATAAAAATTATCATCAGCACACACAAAAACGTCCATTCTATAGGCATTAAATGAAAAAATAAAACACATGCTCCAAAACGAAAATACCTAAAAAAAACACGCAGTAAGGGACAAAACAATTAGTCTATTAAGAATATCTGAAAAAAATGCTCAGCACACTATTGCTTAAAAAAAAAAAAACTGTACACAATATGTACATGAAAATCATATTCTGTACACAATGTCTATAAAACAAACAAAATATTTATTCAGAAAACTGTACACGATATCTGAACAAACATGTAACACTACTGCAGTAAGCTCAGTTAGGTGTCTATGTAGTAAGTTTTCCTCGCTTTCATCTCTTCAATTATTGTGTCAAATAAAGACAGAAACGCTGCTGTAGGGAAAAAAAAGTAACTGAGAAAACTTATCCAATTTGCTGTTTACAAGAAGAAAAGCTGCATTTACATATCTAGGAAGCATAGTAACACCAGAACAAGCAAAGACATCAGTAACAGAATGAACAAAGCCAGAACTACCTTCGCCAACCCAACATTTGGAAATCTTCTCAGTACAGCACAAACACCAAATTAAGATTATACGAGAGTTGTGTACTTTCTGTACTTTTGTATGGCGCGGAGTGCTGGAGAGTAACAGAAAAGGAAATGTCCAAATTATCCTCTTTCCACACAACCTGCCTAAGGACAATTCTTTGAATTTTTTTGGCCAAATACCATCTTCAACCAGGAACTGCTTACACGGTGCAGTCAAAAAGGCATGCACACCATCATTGCGGGCAGACGCTGGAACTGGGTTGGCCATGTCCTCAGAAGGGACCCTGACACCATCACCAGAACTGCTATACTATGGCTCCCTGAAAGACGGCGAAAGAGAGGCAGACCAAAGACAACCTGGTGAAGAACAGTGGAGGCTAAGATGCAAAGCAGGAACCAGAGTTGGGGCACGACACGAAGGATGGCCACCGATCAAGGAAAATGGGGACAGTTTGTTGATGCCGTACAAGACGCCACTAGGCGTGATGGTCACTGACTGCACTGTCAGTCTGGGACTAAGGATCCAAGAAGAATAAAAGCTGACAAAAGTCTCATTTTGTGATGTAGAGTTCCATTTTTGGCCCATCCGAGAGAACCAGTAAACACAAATTTTATGTTGGAGGACATAAAAATGAAAAGACAGCCTGACAAACAGACAGCCCTGAACCAACCTGTAATATAGGACTGGACTTAACCCAATGTCTATCTCCTCCTGGCTCTTCCTGCTGTAAAACATGCTTTGGTATATCATTCCAGGTTAGGAGTAGAACCGCTTCATCATCAAACAATGTCCTTGAGAATATTCTGTCCGCCACTTCTAAACCTGGGTAACAGGTAATGAGTAAATGATAAATAACAGGTGATGAGACCACATGTGACAAGCAGAATATTTTACAGCTCTATAACCTTTTATCCAAACACCTGAAAACCAACATTTTATTTGGGCTACTTTTTGGTCACAATTAGGGTGGTTTCTAACTATTTTTGGTCACTTTGGACTATTTTTAACGCAGTTTGGGTGACTCAGTTATTTTGGGCGAATTTGTGCTACTTTTAGAACAATTTTGGCAACATTTGAAAAATGAACATATCCGGTTTCTGAAACAAAGCTGCCCCCAAAGATTTCAGATACAGTGTTATCACTATTTCTTCTTCTTCTTCTTACACTCTCAGACATCCACTTGAATGTTTTCAAAGAAAGCATTAGTCAGTTTGAGGCTATTTGAATCTCCGTAGAGCTTTTCCACGAATGGTACTGGTGTCGGCCATATGCGCTTTCTCTGTTCCGCATTATGTTGGGCAACTTTGAAGCAGATGTTCAGCAGTCATTTTATCAGTGCCACAGTTACACTGATCGGTAGTTACTATCTTTAGCTTGTTGAATAGATGGTATCTCAATCTGTTGTGGCCAGTGCGGGAGTCTCAAGATTACCATTTGTTCTCTTCTGTTGTGGTGGTAGTATGCATCATTTTGTGTGTGACAAAATTTAGCTATTTAGCTAAACCACTATTTAGCTCTTTCTATCCCAGGAGGTGTATAGTATGCCATGATGTAGTACGTTATTCCCCCAGTGAACAAACGAAGGAACGGATTAAATCTTAACTTCATCTAGTTCATTTATTTTTGCCTTTTTACATTTCTGCCCTGTAATAACACAATTCTAACAGTGATATGCTTGAAATAAAAAAAGAGTTCTTGAAATAAAATGCCGACTGGTGAATGTCTTCTTCTTCCTTCTTCCTCGTTCGTCCTGAAGAGGACGTTGGTTGCGTTGTGTCGGTTTACAGCGGAGCTGCGATATCTGCGCCTTTCGGCCGGCACATCCGACTTTAGCACAGCATTTTTTGGGACCGGGTTTGCCTTCCCTCTTCGATCCCTACTCTCTCAGCCAGACTGCAGTGATGCTGCCTGTTTCCAGGACCACCACGTGGAGGTGGAGTAGGGTCTTTGGTCAACTCTGGTTCGCTGACCCTGACGCAAGCAGTCAAGCTATGAGTCGCTGACTGCATTCTCTATTGCTGCGTCTTTGGGTCCCACTGGTAAATGTGATTATGTCTCTCCTCAATTTCCTGAACGTGATTATGTCTCTCCTCAATTTCCTGAACGTGATTATGTCTCTCCTCAATTTCCTGAACGTGATTATGTCTCTCCTCAATTTCCTGAACGTGATTATGTCTCTCCTCAATTTCCTGAATGTGATTATGTCTCTCCTCAATTTCCTGAACGTGATTATGTCTCTCCTCAATTTCCTGAATGTGATTATGTCTCTCCTCAATTTCCTGAATGTGATTATGTCTCTCCTCAATTTCCTGTTCCAGTGTTGTTTATCCCTTTTGTTGTTGACCTCTTTCCATGCCATGAAGTCAAACTGTCCAGTATTATCTTTCTTTCTTGTCCTCTATATCTTTTTCTTTCAATCTTTCCTATTCTCACAATATATTCCTGCTTTCTTGTTCTTATAGTATGCCTAATGGGACCCGCGCTGGTGTAATGGTTACCACACTGCGCTGGCGATCGGGTGATCTAGGTTCAAGCCGGGCGAGGACATTTTAAGCAGTGTCGTCGACCGGGACTTGAACTGGATTAATTTGAGTCCAGGCGAAGTCAATTGAAGGAGTGTCGTCGACCTGGGACTGGAAAACCTGAACGGCTCCTGAGCCGACCCAGCTCTAATGGGTACTCTCCGAAGATGGCGAGTATCTGCCTGAATGGCGAGAGGACACTTGTCAGCGTACAGGGAAAATAAGATACTCACGTAAAATCAGTCTCAGGTTAGACATACTAACCTGAGATTTCGCCTCGAGTAATAGCAGGCGGACGTTAAAATAAACAAAAACATGCCTAATGAAAGTGGCTTGCTTCTTTCTAATGTGAGTAATAACCTTCCTTTGCCCACGGGCCTCTTTCAAGACATCCTCATTACTCTTTTTAGCTGTCAATAGTATTCTTAAGCATTCCGTAAAAACCAACTCCCTATGGCCTTCAGGGATTTTCCTGCTTGCCTTTTAATTGTCCATGGCTCACGTCCATGTTAGGATAGCCTCTACATAACAATGAAGTACCTCCACGGACAAATATTTCTTGCATAAAAAGACTTCATTTTATTAATCATGGCTGTTCCCTGGGTCATTTTAAACAAGATAAGACATTCTACTCTTTATCTATGAGATATCCTACAAGACTGCCACATGCTTAGTCAATTGCGGACTGAACATTGGCCCACAGAGACGCACATCCACACAAAGCTGTTTGGGAGTCTTGACGAACTTTCAGCCATAGCAACATACATCCAGAGAACCGGATTTCTTGTGTAGACATTACTAAACTTCTTCTTCTTCTTCTTCGTTCGCCCTGAAAAGGACGGTGGTTGCGTTGTGTCTGTTTACAATGTAGCTGTGATATCTGCACCTTTCGGTCGACACATCCGACTTCTGCACGGCATTTTTTAGGACCAGGTTTGCCTTCCCATTTCGATCCACACTCGCTCAGCCAGCCTGCACAGCTGCAGACTGTTTCCAGGACCACCACGTGGAGGTGGAGTGCGGTCTTGACCAGCTCTGGTTCGCTGGTCCTGACGCAGGCAGTCAAGCTATGAGTCGCTGACTGCGGTCTCTATTGCTGCGTCTTGAGGTCCCAGACATTACTAAACAACAGCGAACGAGAAGAAGAAGATCTATGAGATGCACCTGCAGAAGCTGTTTAAAAAAAGAAACTGCATCACTGAACATGGTTTAAAGCATATTAGACAGAAAAAAAAACCTATCTAAAAAACTGAGTAAATACAACCAACAAGGACAGAATCTATCAACAGAATTACCTCCATCTAAGAACAAAGCACCCATGATTGCTTCGCAGCAGTTGGCCATTGCATGACGCAGATCTGACTCATGACAGAGGTCTGGACCATGCACGTACAACATGAACTCCTGTGTACAGAACATATACAGAGCATGAAATCGTTGACATACAAAACAGCATATAAATACCAACACAGAATGAAATTGTAGACATACAAAACAATGTGTAAGTACCAACACAACATGAAATTTTAGACAACACTGAAACTTACTTACTCAGTCGTTCCTCTTCTACCATGGGGTGTAGAGGTTTGCCAGAGAGAGCGCCATACTACCCTATCGGCTGCCTTCCTCCTGACCTAGTGCCAATCTAGTCGCCTCGGTCCTTCAGAGATTGTCTAATGTCGTCCTCCCAATTAACCCTGGGTCATCCTGGAGATCTAGATCCCTGGCTCTTAGTGGTAGCCGATCTTCTCCCACTCTGCAGACATCGCCAAACCATCGCAGCTGGAACTGTTCTACTTGGGTCTGCAGGGGCTGGGTTTTGAGGTCTTGCCATATCGTCTAGTTGCGGACCATGTCTCTTCTTGTTACTTCAACCACCTTCCTCAGATACCTCATTTCTCAGGTTCGGAGTTGGCTTTTGTGGGTTGTAGTCATTGCATTTAAAAAAAAAAACAATTTGTGAAAACCAACACCATTAAAGAACAATATGTAAATACCAACACAGCATGAAATATTAGACATAAAAAACAAAATACAAAAGTATAAAATGTGTGTAATAACATACTACCCTCCAATTATCATTAACACACTACAACAATGCAGAATCAACAAAAGTCAGTTCTGAAACCACTGACATCTATAAATGACCCGATATATTTTACCTGCAGTTTCAGTTTCTTCGCCAGGACTGCCAAGTGTTGATTTTGAACCAAGGCCATCCTGTATGTGGTTAGCCCTCCTTCTTCCAGCCATGGAAACATATAGAACAAGTGGACACTGGTCAAAAACTCAATAACAGCATCGCCTAGAAACTCCAGCCTCTCATTGTGAGGTATTTCTGAAAAAACAAATATACACACAATGAGATTCTCGCTTGTGCTATGGAGTTTGTGCACTGTGCTGAGATCCTCCTTGTGTGATCTAAGGGAGGAAATCAGAGCACTGATGGAGTTGTCCTGGTGCAATGAAGATGGTCCTTAAAACCAAACATTACAGTGAACATCACACAGTTAAACAAAAGCTAGTGGTGACCGGCAACCCTGGACTTGTTCGGAGATATACTTTAGAAACACTGGGCGTTTTCTAAAGATCTTCTTCTTTGGTCCTAGGTCACTGAGTGACAAAGCAATCAATGACTATCACACCAAGTGGCGTCGTGGAGGGCAGCAACAAACTGTCTCCACTTTGCTTGGTCGACAGCCATCCTTCAAGTGGTGCCCCAGATCTGGTTCATGCTTAGCATCTCCGCCTCCACAGTTCTCCGCCAGGTGGCTCTTGGCCGCCCTTGCTTTCGCTTTCCTTCCAGAGTCCATAGCATGGCAGTTCTAGTGATAGTGTCAGGGTCTTTTCTGATGATGTGGCCAACCCAATTCCAGCATCTACCCGCTATGATGGTTCATGCTTAGCATCTCTGCCTCCACAGTTCTCTGCCAAGTGGCTTTTGGCCGCCCTTGCTTTCGATTTCCTTCCAGAGTCCATAGCATGGCAGTTCTAGTGATAGTGTCAGGGTCTTTTCTGAGGATGTGGCCAACCCAATTCCAGCATCTACTCGCGATGATGGTTCATGCTTAGCATCTCCGCCTCCACAGTTCTTTGCCAGGTGGCTCTTGGCCGCCCTTGCTTTCTAGAGTCCACAGCATGGCAGTTTTGGTGATGGTGTCAGGGTCTCTTCTGAGGATGTGGCCAACCCAATTCCAGCATTGACTTGCTATGATGGTGTGCATGTCCTCTTGGTGGTTCTGAGTTAGCAGTTGGTGATCGTGTTCGGCCAGAAAATTTGAAGAATTTTCCTTAGGCGGGTTGTGTGGAAAGATTTATCTTGATAAAATCGGGTCTGGTTTTAAGTCTGGAATAAATGCAGCTTATAGATAACTTTTCTGCCACCAATGGTGTCTATACCTTGTCGCAGTATGGCAGCTTGTGTACCCTGACAACCCCCCAGAGCTATGCCAGCAAGAGTTTTACTCATGGCAGGTTCTACCAAGCTGGATAGGTCTGCGCGGGTAGAGGTAAGATTAAAGCAGACACCCTAGTCCTCCAGGTTGTAAGTTTTAGCACCGCTGTCTATGTAAAAAAGAAATCAAGTTACACAAACGGCAACAATGTACAAAATTTGCTGCGGGATGGACATCCAGAGTCTGAAGCTCATACGACTGCCAGTGCTGAAAGCCGAAAGAAACCCACCGACACGAAAACGGACATCCTGATCGCAAAACATCAAACAAGAATAGGAAGAATGAACCAGAGTTGGGGGATGGCACGAAGGATGTCTACCGACCGAGCAAAATGGGGATAGTTTGTTGCTGCCCTATAAGACACCACTAGGCGTGATACCAACTAACTGCTTTGTCAGTCAAGGACTAAGGATCCAAGAAAAAGAAGAAAAATAGGTAACTTTTACCTGAGTCTGACAATCTGTTTCCAGTAATTCCATTAACACTGTAGTGGAAAATCCAAACTAAATGATATTTGACTAAGTGAAAGGAAAAGACTGCATTCTTAATTCAGGCACTGCACAACTAAAGTGAATTTTTGTAAGCTAGCTTGAGAGTAAACAAGTAGGGGAAAGCACTAGAGACCACAGAGATGTGGTGTTACAGAAGAATGTTAAAAATACCATGGATAGCCAAAAAAAGAGTAACAAGGATGTCCTGAAAGAGGCCAATGTACAAAGGAAACTTATTTCACAAGTTAGAAAGAAGCAATCCACTTTTTTGGGGGCATGTTATGAGAACAGGAAAGCTGGAATATATTGTAACAACAGGTAAGATTGAAAGAAAAAGAGAGAGGAAGACAAAGAGAGCAAATACTGGACACTTTGAAATTGTGACATGGAAGGAGGTCAACAACAGAATCGATAAAGTACCGGAGACAAGAAGTTGTGGAGAGACATGATCTCTTATGTCACTAGGCATGGTACTTGAAGAAGAAAATTGTGAGTTTTCAGTGGGAATGTGGAAAAAAATACATTTTAATCCAAAGGATACAGGTCTGAATCCTAGAATCCGAAATGCACGGGGACAGTCATTTTTCGGAAATCTGATTTTTTTTGGTTTCCAGATATTGGCTTAAAGTAGCCATAGTCTCCCAAAAGTAGCACAATATAGCCCAAAAGTAGCCAAAGTCACCCAAAAATCGGTAAAAAAAAACTTTCGATTGTTGGATTCTTGGATAGACCTGTACAACACTTTTAAATGCAGATGGGACATTATTCTAAATTTCTCTAGCTTTAAAATTCTTTCTCTCTTCCCGCTCCATTACCTAGAAGTTTACTTAGACAGCACAGATTACGCTGGCTTTTCCATGTCCACTGCAAGAAAGATGGTCACATCCTCAAAGATATTTTCTATGGACAACTGGCAGATGGCAAAAGAACAGTTGGGCAACCACAGCTGAGGTTCAAAGATGTGTGCAAGAGGGACATGGAAGCACTGGACATAAATTCAGCAACCTGAAGCTGCTGATCACACCAAGTGGAGAAGCTCCCCAATGGCGCCCCCTCAGACTGGACAAAACGAAGCTCTTACAACAAGCAGAAGAGAAAAGAACATGCTGAAAGGAACACCAGATAAAAAGAAAAATATATAAGCTGAGGGCTATCACCTCAAGGGCACATCATCCTGATAGTCTGGTAGGACTGCAGGTACTTTCAGACCCAATCAAGGATAACTAAGTTACCTTAGGGCATTAATTAAATCACTGATCATTATATTAGCCTTGTACTATGTACCATTGTTGAGCTTCTTGCTCTTTTGCAGCCAATACCAAGTTGAAGACTCCTTGGTATTATCTACACTGTAGTTCCAGGCTTTTCCTGTGGCTTTTCTGCCATTCTGAAACGTGCTGAGTTGAAATCATGAGCTCCAGTTTCTCTAGCTTGGCTGGCATTTAAAAGATCATCACATGTGGTCTCAAGCTAGGAGGAAGAAGCACGTGGCATCCAAGGGGCTCTCCAAATATGCAGAGCTAAAATTCTGTGCTCTGGTTCTGGGCTCTCCCAAGGCACTGTCACGTCCTACACAGAGCCACTTCTCAACTTCCCTGCCTATCATGGGCCCATAGTGAGATCCTCCTGCATGCAGCCAACCAGGTTGTTGTTGTTGTTGAACTAGGGCTGCTGAGCTCCACGCTCTTTAGCAGCTAAAACAATGTTGAAGAGTCTCTGGTATTATCTACACTGTAGATCTAGGCTTTTCCTGTGGCTTCTCTGAAATTCCGAAATATGCTGAGTCGAAGTCATGAGCTCCAGTTTCTCCAGCTTGGCTTGCTGTTAAAAGATTGTAACATCTGATCCCAAGCTAGGAGTAAGAACAGTAAGAAGCGCATGACATAGTGTGCATTTCTTGTCATCCAAAGGGGCTCTCCAACTATGCAGAGCCAAAATACTGTGCTCTGGTTCTGGGCTCTCCCAAGGAATTGTCACATCCTGCACAGAGCCACTTCTCAGCTTCCCCCGCTTATCACTGGCTCCATAGTGAGATCCTCCTGCATGCAGTAAACCAGGTCAAAGCCAAAGAATCACATCTGGGGCTCAAGTGATGCCTCCAATTTTAGTATGCAATGCTGGGTTCTCAACAAGTTTCACTAGAGGGAATCCCTGGAAGTGTGTGGATGATTTCAAGAATCAATGAGGATGTGAGCCTCACTGACATTTTCACTTCCACAGTTGAATACTGCAGAAATGTGCTTAGTGGGTGGTTATATATGGATAACTCCAGATGTGCCTCCATGCATTGTTCTACTATTTCAATCCATTTATGAATGTCTGTAACTTCTTGGCCGCTGTTTTTGTTTTTCTCCATGTTTCACAGCCATTCAATAGGACTGACCTGACATGTGAGCTGAAGACTGTGATAACAATTAAGCAAAGCTTGTATAAGACACTTCTAACAAGTGCTCCTTCTATCATCACTATAAATAAGAAGGAAACATCATCATGAAGTGGACACAATAACCTGTCAGTGTACCATCAAAGCAAGAGGCAGAAAATTGATGGGCTTCGTTTCGTTGGAAGAAATATGGGATGCTATTCAGACAGAACTGAGGCTAAGATTCACCTCCCACATGTTTCATTGCAGACGCGCATAGATCTCAGCTCTTGCAACTTTTGAGTTAGCAATAACAGAATGAGACATGTTAGAGATCTGAAAAGGCAGGTAAAGAACATGGCTATGTGCGTGGGTTACCGATTCGAAGACAGGGATTTTTCCCACCACAAATACCGAGAAGTAAGAAGGTGATATAATATCATCATCATGTGACGTATTCTTTCCAGAACGTTGTCTCCATTACAGCTGCTCTGAACGCATCACGATTCTGGGCAAGTCGACCTGCATCAGCCAAAGACAAGTTCAGACTCTCTGTGATGTCCTGGGTCCACCGTCGTCTAGGTCGACCCCTTCCCCTTTTTTCCAGGGACCATGCCTTCCATCACTGTTTTTTTCCAGACTATTATGTCTTTTTATATGACCGAAAAAATTTCAGCTTCCTTATTGCGATGGTATTTAGGAGCCAATGTTCCTGTACATTTAGTGAGTGCAGTACTTCTCTGTTGGTCTTTTTTTCTGTCCAGGGTATTCTCAACATCCTTCTGTAGCATTTCATTTCGAATGATGTAATCTTTTTTGCAACTGTTTTATTGAGTGTCCAAGTCTCGCAGCCGTATGTTGCTACTGGAAATATACATGCTCTGACCAGTTGTAACTTTGTTTCTTTGCTTGTGCCTTGCCATAGGTTTTTCATCTGTATTAGTTTATGTGAAGCAATTGCAAGTCTTCTTTTAATTTCTACTGCACAGTCGCCAGAGCTGTTAATGATTGATCCTAAGTATTCGAATTCATTGACACTTTCCAGTTCTTCGTTATCAATTTCAATTTCTGGTTTGGTCTTTACTTTGTCTGTAAAATATGCAGCATGACTTCTTGATGAAAATATACACAATGATATTTAATATATGGATCTGTCATGTCATTACTGTGAAAGACGAGGTGTAGTTTCATCTTATGGAGCAGAAAACAATAACTAACAGCACATATACGATATAGCACTGTGTAACGGCGGCGTGGCAGATAAAACAAGTAAAAGCAAATTATTTAAAAACAAATAATTATTTATTGTATCTAATTTCTCATTCTGTCCATCCATAAAGCTTCTAGGCTCTGCCCTTACTCTTTTTGTTGATTGTCTTCATAGTTACCCCACCCATTCTTCTCTCAACCACTACATTTTCAGCACATAGATACAACACAGTGCTCGAATATAAATATGACATACAGTATTCCCAGATACCCACTTCCTGCAGTACGCTATATTTTGAAGGCGGATTTGAATACTTTTACGTGCATGAAAGTGGGAAATCAATGAAACAAAACCCTGGAGATACACGTCTGCTGAGACAACATTTGATCTGAATGATTATATGCACTACAGAAACTTCACTTTACATACCTGACATAGTCTCTTCTTGCTTTCCAAAGCGGGACATAATATCCACCAAAATACAAATGCCCCTCTTGCGTGTATTCTGATAGTGAATGCGGCGGTCCCCATACTCCACCTGCCTCATGCCACAGTTTGTCAGGGAATTGCGAGTGTGGTCTGGGTTGGTGCCGTAGTTTGTGCGGTAAGAGGTGTGAGTAAGTGACAGCTGTAGAAAGACAGAAAGCCGTTTAGTTTCCAATAACAAACAGAATTTTAAACTTTGGTTATAGAATTATTATCCTTATTTCCCTTTTTGCTTCCTCTGTATCATGGCATAACAGGATGGCACAGGATAAACTATGTTAAACTGTCATTACTAGACACAGATTAAACTATGTTAAACTGTCATTACTGGACACAGATTAAACTATGTTAGGGACCCAAAGACGCAACAATAGAGAATGCAGTCAGTGACCCATAGCTTGACTGCTTGTGTCAGGGTCAGCGAACCAGAGCTGACCAAGACCCTACTCAAGTTACTGGACACAGATTAAACTGGCTGATGTTAGGGACCCAAAGAGGGAAGGCAATAGAAAATGCAGTCAGTGACCCATAGCTTATCTGCTTGTGTAAGGGCACAGCGAACCAAGCTGACCAAGACCTTAAACTCTCACCTAGACAAGTGGTGGTCCTGGAAAACAGGCTGCAGAAACCATTGCAGTCTGGTTGAGTGACGTAGTGATCGAAGAGGGAAGACTAATTGATCTTCTGAGTGTTTCCTTCCTTTTTTCCTCCCCTCAAAAAAGTGAGCGCCTGTGTGGAAGTTGGTGTGTTGGCCGAAAGGCGCAAATATCGCAGCTTCGCTATAAATGGGCACAACGCAACCAACGTCCTTTTCAGGACGAACGAGGAAGACGAAGAAGAAGAAACTATGTTAAACTGTCATTACTAGACACAAATTAAACTATGTTAAACTGTCATTACTCACCACTGATTAAACTATGTTGAGCTGTCATTACTAGACACAAATTAAACTATGTTAAACTGTCATTACTAAACACAGATTAAACTATGTTAAACTGTTAGTATTAGACACAGATTAAACTATGTTAAGCTGTTATTACTAGACACAGATTAAATTATGTTAAACTGTCATTACCAGACACAGATTAAACTATGGTCACTAATAGGCATGTTGTTGTTTAACTAAGACTGCTGAGCTTCTCGCTCTTATATAAGTTGAAGATTCCTTGTTATTATCAACATTGTAGATCTAGCCTTTTCCTGTGGCCTTTCTGGTATTCCGAAACATGTTGAGCTGAAGTCATGTGCTCCAATTTCACCAGCTTGGCTGGCATTTAAAGGATCATCATATCTGGTCCCAAGCTAGGAGTAAGAAGTGTGTGGCATAATGTGCATTCCCTGCCATCCAAGGGGGTCTCCAACTATCCAGAGCTAAAATACTGTGCTCTGGTTCTGGGCTCTCCCAAGGAATTGTCACATCCTGCACAGAGCCATTTCTCAGTTCCCCCTGCCTATCACTGGGTCCACAGTGAGATCCTCCTGCATGTAGTTAAACAGGTCAAAACCAAAGAATCATGTCTTGGGCTCAAGTGACTTCAAGCTTAGTGTGTGCAATGCTGGCTTCTCAACAAGTTTCACCACAGAGGGAATCCTTGGAAGTGTGTGGATGATCTCAAGAGTCAATGAGGGTGTAATTAGCCTTCACAGACAGAACTTCACTTCCACATATGTATACTGTAGCACTGTGCATAGCTGATGGTTATATAAAGATGACTCCAGATATGCTTCCACGCATAACAGGCATATGTAACTGTTATGACAGTGTCTGGCATATAAATTATGATCGTTATAAAGTGAGAGCCTAGAGCAGTCCCCGGGAGTCTCTGAGGACACACAGAACAAATACGATCACTGCTCCCTCAGGTATGTCCTAAAAGGCAACTAATGTGAGGCTGTGTGTGAGGCTGGCAACCCCCATCATGCAAAACAAATTGTTACAGAAACCCCAGCTGCAAGAGTTTGAGCTTTGCTGTAGGATTCCTCAAGGTGGGCCAACTACAGTGGTGGCTCCATAAGGAGTGAAACATGAGGTGATGATGATGATGTCAAAAGTTAAATTATGCTCACTACTTAGATATAATCAGCTGACAGTCTCACAAGGCAGTCCTTGTTGTGAAATGCTTAGGGTAACAGAAAAAGGGGGAGACTGTGAAAACATATGGCGAAGAAAACTGCAATCTGACATGACAGTGATAAACATGACATGGAAGAAGAGTCCATATCCCTTGCATCTCAATGAAAGTCATTTGACCAATACAAATCAAATGACGATCTTTTCGTTACACCCATCATCAGTAGCAAAGCAACAAACGCCCTCGTCAGCAGTGACATACGGCCGTAATCCTAAACCTTTCCGATAAACCTAATCCTAACCCCTAAAATTATACATTCTACTTTCGTTTCCATCTCTGCCATCACCCATATTCTGAGAACCGATATCAGCGCTAATAAAGACAACAATCTCCTCGCCATCGCATCTAAGTCAGAATCTATTAAAATTAGAGCGAAAATGGCCACGTGTTCGATGCCGATTGATTTCGATTTAAAAAATTCACAGAAAATAAACGCGGATACACCCATCACTAAATAAAAATCGGAAATGGAAGCTAACTCTCTTTCACATAAGATTCAATTTTAACATCCGGGTTAAGATCATGTGCACACAGATTCTAAAGCCAGTTAGCTGACGATATCCGAATGTCGAATGTCGAGGTAAACCGCCTGCAGCTGGGAGAACATAGGATAGCTCAGGTGGCAATTGCCGCCTCCAGCGTCCTGAAGGTTAAAGTACATATTTAATTACAGTCATTACATCTTCTTCTTTCACCTCCCCAAGAACAACAGGCCTTCAACAAACTTGTGCCAAGTCTTCCTTGTCCTGTGCCATCATCTCAAGGTCTTTACATGTCTTCTTCATCCCCTTGATGTCTCAGGTGTTCTTTGGTCTTCCTCTACCTCTCTCACCCTGTGGATTCCAGAACAGGAACTGCCTGAAAATGTTATCAACAGGTTTCCTCAATGTGTGTCCTATCCATCTTCTCATCTCTTGATCCACTGGCACTTGTTGGGTTCTTGTCATCAGTTCCACATTAGTGATCTTTTCATACCACTTCAATCCTATTCTACGCTGGCAACCATTTAAGAAATAGTGAAGTCATAAGGATGCGTGTTATCTGCCACAGATGATGGTTACTACCAATGCATGTCACAGGCTCCTACTGAGGGCATGAATGGAAATATGGTTCTAACACTTGAACCAAGAAGCAACATTTAAAAAACAAGATTAGCTAAAAGCATAAACCTGCAACAGATTTCTATCCTGAAAGTTATAACAAAGTGTCTCCTCCAGCATATCCAGGCAGATATGGAATCGCAAATGGCTCATCAACACAGGGATCATTAGCGCATGCTGACACAGGTCTGCTCTCAAACCAGTGCAAAGAAAGCCTTTACTGCTCAGTTCTATGGTGACCTGTTAAGATAAACAGTCAAAATAAGTTGAAGTTTCCAAAGATAACAATGGCAGTTTGGTTTGGTTTGGTTGTAAGGACTATCTTCATTACACACGGACAACTCCATCAGTGCTCCAATTTCCTCCCTTAGATCACACAAGGAGGATCTCAGCACAGTGCATGACCTCCATAGCACCAGCGAGAATCCCAAAGTGTGTATATAGGAATCACACATTATATAAATATTTTTGTGGTGGGTAGGTTTCTAATTTTTAAATTTTGCCACGGCAGCGGCCTCATAGGCCTACTCTTTATGATTTCCAGCTGCCGTGGGATTTTTAACGGGCAACTGGCACACGGGACCTCCTATTTTTTTCACCCTTATCCGAGAAGGCTAGACATTCGATCTCACTACCCAGGAGACCAGGGGGGAGTATGACATCAGTAGGACCACTGGTTCTGAAAAAAATTTCATAAATTATATTCCCTCAACTGCGAATCGAACCTGGTACCTCTAAAATTAGAGGCAGACGCCATACCTCTTAGCCACTCTAACCCCTTAAGAAACAAAAAGGCAGTAAAAAAATGGAAGTAAAACATAAAACTAAAGTACTAATAGTAGACTTATTGTGTACACTTTTCATTTCACAGATTTGCTTTTCTCTCTTTACATTACTATGAATACACACACATCAAATTTACAGAAGTAAGTTACAAATCTGAGTTTGCGCACTATGAAAACAGAATCATCAAAAAAATTAATATTAAAAAAAGGTAAGTCACCCCACAGGATCTGACAATATGCTGACAAGTTACCTCTCTTTTCATTGTCTTTTTCATCCTTATCTCTCTCAACTTCTCTTCCTGCTCCTTCAGCTTGAGCTTATCTGCTGCCAGAATTTTGGGCTTGCTGTTCAGCAGGTGACGGAACTTCACATACTGCTTCCATGCCTTTCTGTAGACTGGATCGCCAGCATAACTCAACTGCGCTGGACGATAGCCCTGTTTTCGAGGAAATTGAGTGAAAAATGCAGATGTTCTTTGATGTCACCTTCAATAAAGCATCAAAACAAAACATGGCAGAAGAAACCTATTCTAGTGTCAGCTTTGTGGTAATTACTTAGAACTTATGTGGTGCCCAAAGAGGTTTAACTGGCTTTAAGAGCTACCAGTCATCAGAATGAAATCTACGTCAGACAGTGAAATATACCTTTCACTTTCATTCTCTTCTACCCCCCACATTTATCGTTAAAGGTAGCTCTCAAGTACACAGTTTCTGAGTGGCACAGTGATTACAGCATTTGCGTCTCAAAACAAGGGGACTGGGTTCAAAACCAGAAAGTATTATACTTCAGTGTATCCAGTTGTAAAAAATGGGTACCTGATTCTGCTCTTGAATCAGGGAAGATGAAAACAGGAAGGAAGAGAAGTGGTCAGTCAACCTACCTCATAAAGCCGAGACCTATTATAAGTGAAACCTCTAACAATTCACTCCCCTATGCAGTATCTGCTACGGGACAACCTTTACCTCAAATATGTGGCATAATTTTTTTTCATTTTGGCTGATTTCTGTATTCTTCATCGATCTCCAGTTTCCACCTCCATACACTGTCCAACAACCACAGTGACTTTCAAGTCTGATGGTCAAGTGTTTCCAAACCCATCTGCACTAACTTCTAGTCAGTGACTATGCAGCACATGTTTGGATTGCTGTCAATTAGATCCAGATGTGTGATGGCCCAGGCCAAAGCTTATTTGTGAGTAATCACAGACAAAAGGCATCCCCAGCATGAGAACATAGCTGACATCAAAGGAGCAAGAATAAAGAGGGGGATGTCACTGATGGCAAAGGTAGAGGCAACTATCAGACAGGTGACCACAATTGAAAATATATTCAAGGGGGAAGAGTGGAGCAAATTAGGTGAGAGCTGGACAAACTAACAGCAAGTCATCATCAGCCTTGGTAGAGAATGTAAAACTTGGGCCAATGGGAGGGCAAAGCTGGAAATTGATCAGCTGATAAATAATCATGCTGGGGATGGTGATGACAATGTGTATACTGATGGGTCTGTAATCTGTGGTGAGAAATCAGGGTGGGGCTCCTCAACTAGAGTAAAGAGCAGAATCAAGGCTGAACATAGCGGGGCTTACATGATAACAGCCTCTAGCATGAGAATGGAGGTAGAGGCAGCAATTGCAGCTTTAAAGGGGCTGTCTGAAACTTCATTAACAAGGACAGTTATTGTATCTGAATTACAATCCATGCTTCGGATGGTCCAAAGTGGATGGCTCCAGCATGAATGGGAAACCTCCACAGAAGCCTCGAATTTCCAGGAACTGGTGTGAATCTACTGTCCTGTCATGCAGCAGTATGTGGCAATGAAAGAGCTGTCAGACTAGCTTCAAGAGCACACACAGAAGGTGCATTGGATACGGATAAGGGAGAAATACTGAGGGCAATTAAGGATTGCATGTTAGAGAATGATACTGGAATCGATGAATCATCAAGGCTAAGACTGCTGGAATTTTACATCAAACATAAGACCAGCAGGGATGGACGTATGAGAGGATGCTTCCGGCGTGTATACAACCAGCGCACAACATAAAAAAAATAAGCATTCATACCCTTCGACATTTGCTGAGGTTTGGTTTGGTTTTAAGGACTATCTATCTTCATTGCACACAGTCAACTCCATCAGTACTCTGATCTCTTCCCTTAGATCACACAAGGAGGATCTCAACACGGTGCACAAACTCTGTAGCACCGGCGAGAATCCCAATGTGTGTGTATAGGAATCACACATTCTATAAATATATTTCGTGGTTAGGTTCCTAATTTTTAAATTTTGCCAGGGCAGCTGCCTTTTGGCCTAATCTTTACGATTTCCAACTGCCGTGGGATTTTCAACGTGCACACGGGACCACCTATTTTTTCACCCTTATCCAAGAAGGCTATGCATCTGATCTCACTACCCATGAGACCAGGGGGAAGAATATGACCAACAAAAAATCTCCATAAATAATATTTCCTCTACTGGGAATCAAACGCGGTACCTGTAGAATTCGAGGCGGACGCCAAACCTCTTAGCCACTCCAACCCCCATTTGCTGAGAGAGACTAAGCATCTATAAGTTTGCCCTGAGTGCAGTGAAATTGATTCTGATCAACAATAACTAAAAAAAAAAACTAATCAGCTGACACTGTTTTCAATTTGTTATTTCCCACAGCTTTGTCTGACAAACAAGCTTCAGAGATGCAGTCTTCTCAGTCTTACCAACACTTCAGACAATCCTGTCATGGATTTTTCAACCTACCTGGTAATACAACTTCCGTTATCATCATTCATCATCACTTATGGAGCAGGGAGCCACCACAGCAACTGGTACCCTGTACACAAAGCCAACACTGACGTATGCAGTGATGGTTTCTGCTGTGATGGTTTCTGCTGAGGTTGCCAACCCCTTGCACAACCTCATATTAGCCATCTCTGATGACATGCCTTGAGGGTGCAGTAGTCCTGTTATTTCTTTATCTCTCAGATGACCTTATGAACTTTACAAGACAAAATTTCAATTAGGCAATACATAATTCAGTTTTTAAGCCAGAAGACATTGCAGCCCAGCCTTCGATGTGAAGATGGCACCTGATGTTTTAGAAAGGGAATTAGAAAAAGGTCAAGGTAGTCCCATGGCAGATACTGCTATAGGTGAGTGAAGTGTTAAAGACTTCACCATAATTGGTCCAACATCCAGGTCAGGTGACCAGTTTCCTTCCTCGCTGTCTTCTCATTCCCTAACTCAAAGAGCAGTCAGGTATCCATTTACAGCTCGGTAGACTGGAGCATGTTGGTACCATGATTCCAACCTGGGACCTTTGTCGCAAGAGACCAGTCCCTCTGTCAATCAGGCACTGAGAATGGGAATTACAAATATTTTCAAAATATATTTGCCTAAATAAACATCTGATAGTTTCAATGTGCCAAAGGAAAATTCATTGAATCTTTTGGCCGAATACCATCACCAACCAAGAACTACTTATTCGGAGTAACCAACAGAACATGCACACCATCATAGCTGGCAGACGCTGGAGTTGGGTTGGCCACGTCCTCAGAAGGGACCCTGATGCCATTACAAGAACAGTTATGATATGGACCCCCAAAAGAAAGCGAAAGAGAGGCCGACCAAAAACAACTTGGTGGCGAACTGTGGAGGCCGAGATGCAAAGAATGAACCAGAGTTGGGGCACTGTACGAAGGATGGCCACCGACTGAACAAAGTGGAAGCAATTGGTTGCTGCCCTACAAAACGCCACCAGGCGTGATGGCCACTGACTGCTTTGACAGTTGGCAGCTAAAGATCACAGAAGAAGAAGAAGTGTCATGTTCTAGTCTAGCCAGCAGTAAATCGGTACTTTACCATGCTCTTGAATTACAGAAGGCAAAGACAGCATTGACACAAATTGGTCACCCCACCACATAAAGCTGAGACCTAGTTTCTGCACTGTGACTACTTAAAAAATATTTTACTTTTTAATTTTAAACCATTCAAATGATGAAGAATCATGGACTGATGCTAGCCATATAAAAGAAATTAATAAATAAACACTAAATAAATAAAACTTTACCTGGTGAATAATGAGAGGATACCTGGGCTGGCCATCTGTTTCCTCTTTCTCTTCCTGTTGGGCATCACCATCAATCTTCATATTCTTCCCCATCATTGCCTTTTCATCACCACTATCATCAAAACTGTCTGTTTTGATTACTGGTGTGGTCACTTTTCTGTCCAGTTGGTCGACACGAATGGAGCTTGGCCTCTAAAAGATAAACAAATATAACAAAATGTAACTTCATTCATAACTCTCCACTCCCAAAGGAGCATAGGCCATCAACAAACACATGCCAAGTCCTCCTGTCACGTGCCAACATCTCAAGTTCTTTCCACGTTCTCCTCATCATTTTCACTTCTGTTTCCAGCTCTCTTCTCCATGTGCTTCTTGGTCTACCTCTGCCTCTCTTGCCCTGGGGGTTCCAGAACAAGGACTGCCTTGTAATGCTATCAACAGGTTTCCTCAGTGTGTGTCCTATCCATCGCCATCACCGTCTTCTCATCTCTTGTTCCACTGGCACTTGTCTAGTTCTTGTCCTCAGTTCCACGTTGGTAACCTTGTCATACCATTTTAATCCCTCTATTCTACGCAAGCACCCATTTATGAAAGTCAGTAGCTTTTTGGTTGTTATCTTTGTTGTTCTCCATGTCTCAGAGCCATACAATAGGACTGACCACATTTGAGTTGAAGATTCTTAAAATGTAACTTGGTTACCTCTGAATTTTCTATAATAGTCCACACTTGTGAATTAACTTAACAAACTTCAGCACATTTTCAGTAACACATTTTTCTCTCATATTCTATCTTCAGTGGCATAGGTGATCATGTCTCTCCACAACTTCTTGTCTTCAGTACTCTTCATCAATTGTGATGTTGACTTCTTTCCATGTCAAGCTGTCCAGAATCTTCTCTCTTTGTCTTCCTTGATCACTTTTCCCTTTAGTCTTTCATGTTGTCACTATATATTCCAGCTTTCTTCTGCTCATTACGTGCCAGAAGACAGTGGATTGCTTCCTTCTATAAGAAAATGTTTTGTTCATGCAGATTTTCATGGCAGCATTCCTTGCAATTTCAATTTATGAGTCGCATCATTTTCATTCACGTTTTTATGTATCTAACTTAGTTCTTGCTTTCTTTCTTATCTGTTTTTGTTTGTTGATCCCCGATGAAGGCCTTGTGGCCGTCAAGTAGGATTTCTTGTTGCCCTAGTAAGACTGATTACCTATTTTTGCTTACCTCACTGTTTCTTTAACATACTACCAGTACTAAAAACACTCAGGTGTGTAGAGACAAAGGCAATGAACTCAAATTCCAACAGCATGTAAAGCATCCCAAATGGACCAACCCTTTGTGTTGCATGAATAGCTGCTCTCCTACTTCTTCTTCAAATACCGTTCCAAATGAAATAGGTGATCACATCTCTCCACAACCTCTTGTCTCCACTGGCTGTTTATCAATTCTGTTGTTAACTTCTTCCCATGCCATGATGTTCAACTATCCAATATCTCCCTCTTTATCACCTTTTATCTGTAGGTCAGAGTGGCTAAGAGGTATGGCATCCTCCTTGAATTCTAAAGGTGCTTGGTTCAATTCCCGGTAGAAGGAATATAATTTATGGAAATTTTTTTTCTTCAGAAAACCAGTTGGTCCTTATGATGTCATGCTTCCCCTCAGTCTCCTGGGTAGCGAGATTGGATGCCAAGCCTTCTGGGGTAAGGGCGAAAAAATAGGAGGTCCCGTGTGCAAGTAGCGCATGTTAAAAATCCCACGGCAGCTGTAAATCATAAAGGCCGCTGCCCTGGCAAAAATTTAAAACTTAGAAACCTACCCACCACAAAAATATTTATAGACTGTGTAATTCCTATATACACACACTGAGATTCTCACCAGTGCTACAGAGATTGTGCACTGTGCTCAGATCCTCCTTATGTGATCTAAGGGAGGAGATCGGAGCACTGATGGAGTTGTCCGTGTGCAATGAGAATAGTCCTTAAAACCAGAACCAAACCATCTTTGTTTCCTTTGATTTTTTTCCTGTTGTCAGAAAATATATTCCGGCTTACATTTTCTGACAATATTCCCAAAGAAAGTGAATTGCTTCCGTCAAATATGAGTAATGAGCTTTCTTTCAGCACGGGCTTCTTTCAGGCCATCCGTGTAGCGTATTCAAACTGTCCGTGGTAAGTAGCTACATGAATAGCAGCTATATGTGGGATCTTTCCAGTCTTGTGTCCACTGAACAAGACAAAGTTACCTTCCTCATACAGTGATTCTGCTGGCATATTCTGGGACTGCATCTTACTACAGCATGTCTGACAAGCTCACAAGTGTTAGTGAGGACAATAATAACAGCCCCTTCAGTCATAACTTGTTATTGTTAGTCAGAATCGACCTCACTGCACTCAGGGCAAACCCTTAGGTGCTCAGTCTCCCTCAGCAAATGTTGAAGAGTATGAATGCTAATTGTTCCTGTAGCTCGCTGGTTGTACAATACTGACTATGGGAATGCACCCTGAAGTGACAGCCCTCAGCTGCTTATTTTCATTGTTTTCTTTTCGACGTTTTCTCCCCTCTTCTGCTTGCTGTGAGAGCTTCTTTTCGCCCAATCTGAGATAGCACCGCCACATGATGTGATCGGCGGCTTCATCCTCCCAGGTTGCTGGATTTTTGCCCAGTGCCCTCATGTCTCTCTTGCACACATCTTTGAATCTCAGCTGCGGTCGTCAAACTGATTAGTGAGGATAAGTACGCAGACCAGAAAAGATTAAACATTAAAATGGGGGGGAAAAAATAACAACTAATAAGGTCAACGCTGAAGATAAAAATCATGAATGTGGCATGAGCACGCAAGACATGACTATATCAATGACTATTACTTGCTCTGAACATTATGCTTGTAATGATATTTTCACTTCAATCTCTGCTTAATTTTATGAACGATGTGTGCCTGTATCAATCAATCAATACCCTTTAGTTCCCCCGAGGAGCATAGGCCTTCAACAAACACATACCAAGTCTTCCTGTCCTGTGCCATCCGCTCAAGTTCTTTCCATGTTTTCCTCATCATTTTCACCTCTGTACCCAGTTCTCTTCTCCATGTGTTTCTTGGTCTACCTCTGCCTCTCTTTCCCTGCAGATTCCAGAGCGAGGACTGTTGATAGCATTACAAGGTTCTGGTGTGCCTGTATGGTTGTCCGGAACTCAGTAAATCATTCAGTTCCTTTTTTTTGCTCCCTTTGAAGCATGGAGCCACCGCTAAAGCTGGTGCACCTTCAGGAAGCCTGAGCCAAACCATCCATGTGCTCATGCTGTGATGGTTTCTGTTGCAGTCTGTTTTACATAATGATTAGCCAGCCTCATGTACAACCTCATTATTGTAGCCTCGTTTTGACCTGCCTGAGGGAGCGGTAGTTTTTGTCTCCTTGGGGAGACACATGGGAACCATAGGGGGGGCTCTCCGGAAGTAAAGGTAAAGGATCCCATTGAAGCATATTGGGAATATGGTGTTAGGCTCATATTTTCTTGACCAACTGCACACTAGGGGTGATGTGGTAAGCATCATGCCAGCCGCCTTAACCTTCCCAGAGTTGCTCTGGTACCCAATTTATGAGGCTGGGTTGACCCCAAAGCCATTTGCAGTCTAAAAACATCCCACCTCAACTGGGGATCGAACCATGGACCCCTTCTTACCAAACTAACCACTTTATCATGGGAAATAACTGTCATTTCGCTTATGGCACAATTCATTTAGCTGGAGCTGGTAGACAAGTAGCAGTCATTTAGGAAAACTTCATCACAAGTCATTTAGTGGTTGGTCATTTGTCATTTAAGGACTTTATCACACAGTCAACTCCATTAGCTTTATCACCTTCTTTAGTCACACAAGGAGGATTATCATGCATGTCCCAAAACTTTATGACAATTTGTCATTGAAAAGCTTTATCACAAGTCATTTAAATTATTAATAAGTATTTTTAACTTGATCAAAAAAAATCATTTAGCTTGATCAGAAAAATGACAGTTAAACCAAAAATGACAAGTCATTAGTGAAGCTAGGATCACAAGTCATTTAACTTTTAACCACAGGCAGTTCATTTAGGAACCCCCAGGGTAATGGGATAGGTAGATTGAAAAACCAGTCAGAAATTTAAATGATGAAGATCATAAAGTCATTTAGCTTTATCATAAACGGGAGACGGAGAGATGGCATTTAGCTGTATCACTGAAGTCATTTAGCTTATCACAGGAGTCATTTATGATGGTGAAAAGAAACAGTCAAAGATTCTTACTAAAAGCTTTATCATAAGTCATTTAGCTTTATCACAAGTCATTTAGCTTTATCATAAGTCATTTAGCTTTATCACAAGTCATTTAGCTTTATCATAAGTCATTTAGCTTTATCACAAGTCATTTAGCTTTATCACAAGTCATTTAGCTTTATCACAAGTCATTTAGCTTTATCATGTCATTTAGCTTTATCATAAGTCATTTAGCTTTATCACAAGTCATTTAGCTTTATCACAAGTCATTTATCTTTATTAAGTCATTTAGCTTTATCACAGGTCATTTAGCTTTATCACAAGTCATTTAGCTTTATCATGTCATTTAACTTTATCATAAGTGATTTAGCTTTATCACGTCATTCACAACTCATTTAACTTTATCATGTCATTTTTTTATTTTTTTTTTCTATAACCAGCGGCACTCGAGCTTTCCAGCTCTTTCGGCCCAATGACATGTCATTGCGAGGCTGGGGGGTCAGTGGACTTTCCTTCCAACCCGGTCAGGAGCTTCGCTCCTTCCCATCCACACGGGATTTATGTGCAGGAGCCGTTCAGGTTATTCAGTCAAATTTCCGGTCGTAAACATTTCTTCAAACGCCGACGGCCGGGTTTGAACCATGAACACCTGGTCGCCAGTACAACGTCGTAGCCATTACACCAGCGCGGCTCCCGGTCATAAGTCATTAAGCTTTATCATAAGTTATTTAGCTTTATCAAGTCATTTAGCTTTATCACAGGTCACTTAGCTTTATCACAAATCATTTAGCTTTATCACAAGTGATTTAGCTTTATCACAGGTCATTTAGTTTTATCAAGTCATTTAGCTTTATCACAAGTCATTTACCATGCCAGGACTGGTGACAATCATTCCTCTCAAGTTGTCCACTTTAGCATGCCACTCACTCTCTCCACAGTTCATAATCTCCTCCAGCCTAGACTCATCCACTAGTGGTTTGACCGACTTAAGCAGAAAGCTGAGCACAGTGTTCATGGAGAGAACCTCCTTGCAACCTGAGTCTGGCAGTGTTCGACAGAACCTTGGCAAGAAGTGAAAGCGCTGACAACCTCCAGATGGCCCTGTCCAGTCCACATCAAGCAGCTCAAGGATTTCAGTGAAGATGAATCTGTTTTGCATGTACAACAGAAAAAAGTGTCAGCATAACAATGTTTCAGTCTGCTTCAGTCACACAGATAACTGTTTATATTGCCTACAGACTCTTCAAAACCAACAGACTACTAGGATACCCTGCCAACATTATAAACAACATTACTTGGAAAAACATGATCACAAATGTCACCTTAGTTTTAATGTGTTAATGATGGGCAATGACTAAGCAATCATGACAGATGTACAAATGATGAGTGTGACAAAAAATTAGTATGAATGTGTCAAATGTACATGGATACCCTATTAAAAATTAGCATAAGTGTGATAAACATACACAAAAATAATAAGTGTGATAAATGTTTAAAAAAAAAAATGTATGTGATAAACACAAAAATGTAAAAAAAATAATGTATGATAAATGTGAATGAGTGAGAAAATGTAAAAACAATGCTGAAAAAAACTGGGACAGTTTTGTTTTTAACGAGACATGAACACACAAAAATAAGAATGAGTTTTTTTTTACAAGACACTGACTACAAGAATGTATAAGGGACAGATATTGCACTGAAGGAATGGGACAGATATTGTTTTTTACAAGACACTGAACTACAAGAATGATATGGAATGGGACAGTTTTTGTTTTTGCAAGACACCGAACTACAAGAATGATATGGAATGGGACAGATATTGTTTTTACAAGACGATGAACTACAAGAATGATATGGAATGGGACAGTTTTTGTTTTTAACGAGACACTGAACTACAAGAATAACATGGAATGGGACAGATATTGTTTTTTACAAGACACTGAACTACAAGAATGATATGGAATGGGACAGATATTGTTTTTTACAAGACACTGAACTACAAGAATGATATGGAATGGGACAGATATTGTTTTTTACAAGACAATGAACTACAACAATGATTTGACAATGGCAAATGTATAACATTTAACAATATGGAAACAGATCTTTCTTACGCAATCTCTACAGGACTAGCTAAACAGAAGTCAAACCTTGAGCCCTACAACTGTTTAACTTCACTGGCTTTTGTGGTTTCAATACTTACTTATCCGCACCTCTTCTACCGTGAGGTGTAGAGGTTTGGAAGTGTGGTTTCAATACAATATTCAACACTGAAATGTAAAGATTAAGTGCCATGCAAACTCAGAGCTATTTGAAAGGTCAAATTTGACTGTTTTGTTGTTTTGGTTGACTTGATGATAGGAAACTCTTTACCACAGTGTCAATACTTACTTATTCGCACCTTAATCTAACTACGGATGAGGTTTTTTACACAGTGATAGGAGGTTTGGAATGAGTCTTGACTCTGAAGTGTCAGCCTCCTGTTGTCTTGTGCAGAGAATTGAACCCACTCCATCTTGGTTGCAGCTTTCAACTTCACTCTTTGTGACTGTGAAGATTTATTATTGTCACCGAAGATTTCCAGCTTTTTTCCCAAAGATATTCGCTTCAAGCTGCTATCCAACTCTTTCGACAAGGCTTCGTCCAGCTGTTCTCAAAGTCCTTTTGCACTGGCAAGTGGAAACTTCATGGCACCTCTTTTCCCGTCCAAGAAGTGTGCGAGATCATCATCAGGCAGATCAACTTGAATATTCTCTGTGCTGTGGACTGATTCCTGGCTGAGATCTTCTACCGTCTTATCTGTCAAAACACAGCAATGTTGATCTACCACTGATGAGCCCCCATACCCCTTTATTGTTTATGAATTTTCATGCCTGAGTAGAGAATTTCCTACCACAGAGAAATTCCAGGAATTGATCACAACTCAAAGTCTGTGTAACTGGTCCGGTAAATTCCAATAAGTCACCTGTGGATTCATCATTCTCCCCTCCTTTCAGTGAATCCTGGGAGCATTTATCATTTTTTGGATCCTATAGAGATTGTTTACAGCTTAAGAGGTGCCAACCCAGTCGGCTGGTTTCTAGTCTTTCCCAGTGTCATCTTGTCTTTCCAGAAGTCCATCAGCCTTTTCTCAATTGTCAATGGTCTGACCACGTAATTATGATAGGAAACTCTATACAGAGCAATACAACAGGAGGCAATCTGATTGTTAGAAGTGGTCCCCCTGTCGATCAAGTGTTTTGGCCCCTTAATCTCCTTTATATTTTAAAGGGGGTGGGCCATGGGTCATGACTCCCAAGTGTCTCCTGTTGTCTTGTCAGAGAATTTAACCCACTCCCCCCTGGTTGCAGCTTTTAACTTCACTCTTTGCGACAGTGAAGATATATTATGTCGCGGACTCTGTAAATTAGCACACCAGAAATACATAATAATCCTACACAATCATTCTTTCAAATACCACCACTGACAATGACCTCCCTTTCATTCTTATCTCCCTTGCACTCCAAAACACCATAACATAAGCAACAGCCATAAGCTTTTTCGCCCAACCTTCCAAAAGGGATATAACTGGTTACAAGCATTAATTATATTATTTTTTAAAAATCTATCATTTGATAGAGAACTTAAACAAGAATAAATATTCCAGTAAACATCAAATACACTTTAGTTTCAGGTAATTAAGCCCAAGTGCACTGACCTATTAAACAAAGTGAGGCTTCGTACAGTGAAATTCTCAGGTGCACTTTCAGGAATGAAGTGGATAGTGTACTCAATATTGAACCTAAGCAGCTTGCATGACGGAATGTTCTCAAGCTTGACATGACTGAACATAGAAAACCCTTCAAAAATGTATTCATGGTTGTCATGGTTGATCAAAGTTGGCACCTGCAATAATGTCAAATAAAAAGGATATGAACTCCATTAACAATTAAATTTTTTATTTTATTTATAAAAGATTTTTAACAATGCACTTTTTAAACAAAAATATAGCATATTTAAACGTATTACATGAAGCAAACTATTTAGAGAGCATATCACGTCACGTTCAAGCATCACTTTTTCTTTTCTACTGTTTATTCTGTAAAGGAAATTATTAATGCATAGATAAGCTCCAATTCAGTTGACATTCACTCCCAGGACTCTTCTGCAAGTACGCAAAATGTACTTAAAAGTGACACCAACCTTAGTGAGAAAATTAGTGTACGGTGACATCGTAATGCGATAATGGTATAGTCGACTTAAGTTGCTGCTTTCATCCTTGCAAGAGTCTATGGGTATCTCTCCAGGGTAGATCTCATGTCGAATCCCTGCCATCCTTGACTTGATACTGCATCGACATAGGGGTCCATCATTTGCCTGCAATTAGAAATGAGATAACAAACAATGCCATGTTGAACGAACGAACGAACGAACTTTATTTTCAAAGGGTTAAGAATTGGGCACGCAGGCCCGTCTGACATTCTGCCCTTCCTCTCTCTCTCATCATGTATACTAATATCCTTTCATCCTCACATTTACTTTAAGCATTATTAAGACATTTATCATTATAAAAGTAATATTACATTTGCAATAATCATCATAATTAAAGTGTTTTTAAAATAAAATAAAATAATAATTAAAAAAAATAATAGTAATAATGAATTTGAAAAATAAATAAATAAATAAATAAATAAAAAATAAATAAATTTAAAAAAATAAATAAATAAATAAATAAATAAAAAAAAAGAATCGAATTCTTCGTACTGTAAATTAGTGATTTGAGACATATTTAGAGGTATGTTATGAGAACTTGTAAAATGTTCATACGGTGTTCAACTGAATGACTCAGGGACTTTTTTTTTTTTTTTTTTTAGGTTCATCAAGATGAGGTGGGTAGACAGTTACTTTCCATTTTCCTTTCCATTTCCTTTGCGTCCCAAACTCAAGACCAGAATCAGACTAGGTAGATAGTTAGATAGACATATACGAAAGCAATTAATTTGCCAAGGGTTGAAAATCGGACACAGTCCCCTCTTGCTCATCTTTTATTACTGTTACTCAACATTCTCCAGCGTACTGAAAGTATTAATTTAAGGACAGTGCAACATTACAAGGAAGTATAACAGCATACCGTTTTGACCTGCTGCCAATAGTCTTCTGGCTTCAAGACAACAAAAAGCATGGATAACAACAGAAACCATCAATAAGATAAAAGATAGAAAAAACAAGAAAGCAGAGTTAAACACAAGCAAAACCAGAAGTTCCAAAGCCAAGGCTCAAGAAGTGTACACAGAAGCAAACAAAGAAGTAAAAAGAAGTATCAAAAGAGACAAGAGGAAGTATATTGAGGAGTTGGCAAGAGAGGCAGAAGATGCTGCAGCCAAAGGAAATATGAGAGAACTGTATAGCAGCACAAAGAAGCTAACAGGGAAATACAAGCAAACAAGTTGCCTCATAAAAGATAAGAATGGGAAACTGCTCAGCAATATACAAGAGCAAATGAAGAGGTGGACAGAATATTTTGGGGACCTTCTCAATAGACCAGCTCCACAAAACCCGCCGGACATCCAGCCAGCAGAAGAAGAGCTACAAACTAACGGTGAAAGACCAACGAAGGAAGAAATAAAGAAAGCCATAAAGCTTCTAAGAGATGGAAAAGCGTCTGGACCTGATGGCATTCCAGCAGAGGCCATCAAAGCAGATATCGACACGGCTACAGAGATGTTATATAAATTACTTGGTAAAGTCTGGGAAAAAGAAGAGATACCAGCAGAATGGAAGGAAGGATATCTGGTTAAGTTGCCTAAGAAGGGAAATCTACAAGAGTGCACAAATTATAGAGGAATAATGTTACTATCAGTGCCAGGAAAGGTATTGAACAGGATTATCCTTGAGAGATTAAAGGAGTCCATAGACAAGAAATTGAGAGATGAACAAGCAGGTTTTCGACAAAACAGATCATGTACAGACCAGATAGCCACTTTGAGAACAATAGTTGAACAAAGTCTGGAATGGAATTCACCACTATACATCGGATTTGTGGACTACGAAAAAGCATTTGACAGTGTGGACAGAGAATCACTTTGGAAATTGATGAGGCATTATGGAGTTCCCCTGAAGATCATTAATTTAATAAAGAAAACCTATGAAGACATGACGTGCAGGGTTCTTCATGAAGGACAGCTTACAGAACCATTTGGGATAAGAACAGGAGTGCGACAGGGATGCCTCTTGTCTCCATTTCTTTTCTTGCTGGCAATAGATTGGGTTATGAGATCATCGACAACACACAACAGAAATGGAATCCAGTGGACTCTGACTAAGCAGTTGGATGATCTGGATTTTGCTGATGATTTGGCTCTCCTGTCCCATAACCGTAATCAGATGCAGGACAAATTGAAAACACTCGATGAGAGGTCACAGCAATTGGGTCTGAAAATACACAGGGAAAAGACAAAAATAATGCGAATAAATGCAGGTAATGAAAACAGGGTTGAACTTGAAGAAACGCCAATACAAGATGTAGAATCATACACATATCTTGGCAGTAATATAGATAAAGTTGGAGGGACAGACAGTGATATCAAAATAAGAATACAAAAAGCAAGAGGAGCTTTCATTGCATTGGGAAATATATGGAGATCAAGAGAAATAGGATCCAACACGAAAATAAGAATCTTCAACTCAAATGTGAAGTCAGTCCTATTGTATGGCTCGGAGACATGGAGAACAACAAAGACAACAACCAAAAAGCTACAGACTTTCATAAATGGGTGCTTGCGTAGAATAGAGGGATTAAAATGGTATGACAAGGTTACCAATGTGGAACTGATGACAAGAACTGGACAAATGCCAGTGGAACAAGAGATGAGAAGAAGACGATGGCGATGGATAGGACACACACTGAGGAAACCTGTTGATAGCATTACAAGGCAGTCCTTGTTCTGGAACCCCCAGGGCAAGAGAGGCAGAGGAAGACCAAGAAGTACATGGAGAAGAGAGTTGGAAACAGAGGTGAAAATGATGAGGAGAACATGGAAAGAACTTGAGATGATGGCACGTGACAGGAGGACTTGGCATGTGTTTGTTGAAGGCCTATGCTCCTTTGGGAGTAATAATAATAATAATAATAATAATAGCCCCTTCAGTCATAAGTGACTATGGGAATGCGCCCCTGAGGTGGCAGCCCTCAGCTGCTTATTTTCCTGGTGCTCCTTTCGACGTTTTCTCCTCACCTCTGCTTCTTGTGTGAGCCTCTCTTCGCCCAATCTGAGGTGGTGCCGTAAATAGCATCGCCACTTAGTGCGATCGGCAGCTTCATCCTCCCATGTTGCTGGATCCATGTCCAGTGCTCTCATATCTCTCTTGCACACATCTTTGAACCTCAGCTGTGGTCGCCCAACTGCTCTCTTGCCATCTGCTAATTGTCCGTAGAGGATATCTTTTGGGATGCGACCATCTTCCATGCGGCGAACATGGCCAAGCCAGCGAAGTCTGCGCTGTCTAAGAAGCGTATACATACTTTGAAGGCCAGCACGTGACAACACCTCGACATTTGTCACTTTATCTTTCCACGAGATGCCGAGGATGCGGCGTAGACACCGCAAATGGAAGGTATTGAGCCTTCTTTCTTGCTTAGCATAGGTCGTCCAGGTCTCGCTGCCATATAGGAGTGTGCTGGTGACGCAGGCATTATATACCGCAGCTTTGGTCTTCATTGTGAGTTTAGAGTTTCCCCAAACACGCGATGTGAGGCGGGCAAAGGTAGCTGCAGCTTTGCCAATGCGGCTGTCGATTTCTGTATCAAGTGAGAGTTTGTCATTGATGGTAGACCCTAGGTATGTGAAGTGGTGCACCACTGCCAATTCATAGTTATCGATAGTGATAACTGGTGCAGCACCCACATCCTGACTCAGCACATTCGTTTTTCTTTAGACTTATTGTGAGGCCAAAGTCCTTGCATGCTTTAGTGAAGCGATTCATCAAGCTCTGAAGCTCCTGTTGGCTTTGAGTGACGACTGCAGCATCATCAGCGAACAACAAGTCTCTTATAGTGACCCTTCTGATTTTTGTCTTTGCCTTCAGCCTTGAAAGATTAAACAGACGGCCATCTGACCTAGTGTGAAGGCATATTCCTTCAGTTGCATCTCTGAATGCATGTTTCAAGAGTAAGGCAAAGAAGATTCCGAAGAGGGTCGGAGCCAGAACACAGCCTTGTTTAACGCCACTTCGTATATCAAAGGGCTGTGACGTGCTTCCAGCATATTGGACTGTTCCCTTCATGTCGTCATGGAATGACTTTATCATTTCCAGCATTTTAGAAGGGCAGCCTATTTTCAGGAGGATTTTAAAGAGTCCATCCCTACTAACCAGGTAGAATGCTTTTGTGAGGTCTATAAAGGCGATATATAATGGTCTTTTCTGCTCTCTTGATTTTTCCTGAAGCTGGCAGAGAGAGAAGATCATGTCTGTTGTTGATCTGCCAGCTCGGAATCCACACTGTGCCTCTGGATATATGCGCTCAGCTAACTTGTGTAGTCGCATTAAGATGACTTTGGCAAAACCTTACCAACAATACTAAGAAGAGAGATGCCTCTGTAGTTATTGCAATCACTTCTGTCTCCTTTATTTTTATACAGTGTTACAATCTTGGCATCTCGCATGTCTTGAGGAATAGTTGTCTCTTCCCAGCACTGGCACAGCATCCTATGCAGGGGATGTAATAACTGCTACTTCCCGTGTTTTGCCGACACCTATAGGGTGAAGCTGGAGTGTCCTCTCCAGGGCGCGAGCTTGGGCACAGTTATATGGAGATCAAGCTGTTGCCCATGCAGCATGTTCCCCCTCTCCACACAGCCGGTAGATCCAAAGGAACGACAGTAGCCGATACAGTTTGGTACCAGCCATGTCGCAGGAGTTGCCAGAATAATGTCGAATCGACATTAGACTGCCTTAGGGACTCCGACTCCGGATTTATCCTCAGGGTTTACTCCCGAAGCCAATTCCACAAATGGATATTTCCGCAAGGCAGCGGTGGTTTGAATTCAGAGTTCCTTCTCTTAGATAAGCTACCAACCAAGGATCACGAGCCCTATCTGCCCGAAGCTGCTGGTTTTAAGGCGCCAGTCGCTCGCCTTTGCCCCTTCTCCCGTCAGTGGAAACAGTTACGCCGGGCTCAAATTGAGCCACACGTGAAGGCCGGGAGCTGGACTTGGTTGTCAGAGGCAGTTTGAGGCACGTGCCATAGAAGTATTTTATCTGCAGTGAGAGCTTATCCTCACTACAACTCCCGGCAATAACAACCATTGGAACCGAATATAAGTTATTAAGAATATAATATTAAGAATAAGTATAATGTAATAAAAACTAGATCATCAGAGCCTCCATACAGTATAATAGATAAAAGTACAACACAATCAGTTAGGGTGGCATATAATAAGCACTCATAAAGTATTTGAACAGTATACCATTGTATGAGTAAGGACTATGCGTGTTTTTCAGATCATTGGGAAGATTGTTCCAAAGATGAGCAGCTGAGTAAGCCAAACTAGTCTTAAATAGGTCTAGCCTGGGCTTGGGTACCTGTAATTTATTTAAGTGCTGACTACGTCTGTCATTGTATTTTAAAAGCGGCCAAAGATACTTTGGAGCATTCTGTGACAGGATTTTGTGAATAAATTTCCCTTTGTTAAAGAGGAAGCGCTTCCTGAGGGGTAATATTTGAAGATAATTATATAAATCTATACAATGTGATTGGTGTTTATCAGCAACAAGGCGCATTGCGCGTTTTTGAAGCGAGTGGAGCCTTCTTGTGTTGGAGACAGAACAACCATCCCAGATTGTGGAACAATAGTCTAGATGCGTTTGTATATGAGATATGTAGAACATTTTCCTTGCCTCTTCATCCAGGAAATGTTTAATTTTGGCTAATTGGTAAACTTTTTGTGCTGTTTGTTTTGTGAGTGCATGTACATGTGAGTTCCAACTTAGGTGTTGGTCAACAGTGATACCTAGAGTTCTGTGTTCATTTACGTTTTCAATTAGTGATGTTCCAATGAAGAGCTGAAGTGTTGTTTTCTGCAAGTTTTGTAGTTTTTGTCTGGTTGATATTAACATACATTTTGTTTTACTAATATTTATTTGCATGCGATTCTCGTTGCTCCACGTAATAAGATTATGTGTATCGTTTTGTAAAGATTGTTCTAGTGTGGTGCAACATTTATCACTAGTATAGACAGTACAGTCATCGGCAAAAAGGTCACATGATGAGTGTTTGAAATATAGAGGAAGATCATTAATGTATACGGTAAATAGAAGAGGGCCGAGAATAGAGCCCTGAGGAACACCTGTATGGACAACGGTTGGGTTCGACAAGGAATTATTGTAAGAGACTATTTGTTGTCTGTCTGACAGGAAATACGATTTAATTAACTTTACCAGCTTAATATTTACTTTCATTGTTTCTAATTTTCTGATTAAAATAAAGTGATCTATCATATCAAATGCTTTTTTTGAAGTCTACAAATATTGCTCCACATATATTATCGTTATTGATGTTTAGGTGCCAATTGTCTATCATCTTTGTTAAGGCTGTGTGGCATGAATGCTTTGGTCTAAACCCCGACTGACTGTCGATTAGCAGGTCGTTATCTACTAGGTGTTGTAGTGTTGTTTTGTGGATGTGTTTTTCCAGTGGTTTGGACAGCGACGATATAAGAGAAATGGGCCTATAGTTACTAAGATTACTACTATCAGATGAACCTGGTTTGAGAAGTGGGTATACTTTAGCGCTTTTAAAAGCGGATGGAAAGTAACTCCTTGCGATATATTGATTATATATGTATGTCAGTGAATCACTAATAGCAGGTGCGGCAAAACGCAGTATTCGATTACTGATTCCATCAAGTCCCGATGAGTTATTATCTTTAAGGCCAGTAATATAGTTGTAAACTTCGTTAACTGTTATAAAAGGGATGTCGGGTGGAATTGTGTTAGTACATTTGTTCTCGCAAAACGTTGATAATTTGCTTAAGTCACAAGGGGGAGACGGAATGGTGGATTTTATATTGTTGATGTCTGCCTGAAAATGATTGCTGAAGTCAGTACAAGTAAGTGGCGTATTGGGAGTATGTGGGTCTGGAAATTTTCGTTTGTTCATTAAAGTGTTGATTGCCTTCCATATCTCTTTACTGTTTGTTTTACTCTGAACTAAATTTCTAAAGTAGTTTTTCTTTTCTCTGCGAATTAAGTATTGTACTTTATTTCTTATTGTCCGATATGTAGTGATATCCTTATTTTTATGCGCTCTATCTCTTTGCCTCATAGCGTCAAGAACTTCTTGTGTGATCCATGGAGATTTAATTTGCCTTTTCACGCGAATTTCTTTAGTAGGAGCATGCCTATTAAAAATACTATAAAATATCATTGTCCAATATGCGATGGCGTCATCAGGATCAGGAATTTGAAAAACGTTGGCGAGAGGCGCAGTTCGCAAATCATTCAAAAATAATTCACGGTTGAAATTTTTAAGACTTCTATATTGAAAACTAATGTGTTTATTTTTTGGAGATTTGTACCCATTTTTTTGCCCAAGTGCAACATATGGGATAATGGTCACTCATAGCAATAGTAGGGATGGAGCATTCTATAATATTTTCTGGACAGGTTACATAGATATGATCGATCAGTGTGGATGACGTTGTTGTTACTCTGGTAGGTTTGTTGACTATTTGTTTCATGTTATACGATGCTATGATGTTGGTCCATATATTGTTTGGCTTGTGCATGTCGATATTAAAATCACCAAGAAGAATAATTTTGTTAACTGTAGTAATAACTTTATCCATCATGTTGGTAAAATCTTCAAACCATGTTGTTCCTACACTGGGATTACGATAAAGATATCCGATTAAAATAGATCTTTGCTTTTGGGGCTTTATCTCTAACCATATGCATTCTATATCTATAGTCTCAAGATCGTTTCTGTGGCGATAACTGAGAGAAGTAGAAATATAAACTGCTAGACCCGTCTCTAATTGTCTACTAGAATCTCGCCGAATAGTTTTAAAACCTCTGAGCGCAATGTCATCGTCGGTTATTTTCTCATTCAGACGACTTTCGGAAAAACCAAAAAACCTGGAAATTTTGGTTAAGAATTTGTAGAAACAACAGACTGAAGCATAAAAAGGTAGATGAAAGGGGAAAAACATAGGACTGCCATGCTGCTTTCAAAGTTAACTTGATTTCAGCTGAACAAGTTAAATCAATTTCTGCAATTAACTCTTTGACTCCGGAACAACGCTCAGAGCGCTGCAAAATTGTAACTGCCATGCCACTGTAACGCTCAGAACGTTGTTTTTAGTTTATTACGAATAAACCCGAAAAATTGTCCGTTTAATGCAGTTCATATTTTAAAACTCAAAGAATGACTTCTGCTACTATTTAAACAACTAATTTGAGTGTAGTTAAGCAGCACGTGTGCGTATTTTGATGTTGTTATCACAATTTGTGTGACTGACGATTCGTGTGTTTGCATTTTTCATTGTTATTGCTACAGAAATATGTCATGCTTTATATTTACATTTTCTAAGTCTCCTAAGCGAATAATTGTGTCAAACTACTTAGAAACATTGCTGACATTGACGATGATTGTTTGGTAGTCACAGTTTGTTGTCAAATAATGGAATCGGTGCAGAAAAGCTAGACACATTAGATTTAGTTGATGAGTGGGCGTAGTCCTATTCTGGCCGATCGAAAAGCAACAAAACTAGACCTACAGTAACATCTAATCACTAGTCCTAGGTAGAAGATGAAGCTAGGGATACTATTAAAACATTAAACAAATGTAAAAAGTTTTTATATGATGTTATTCTTCTTTATTTGTTTGAAAATTACGTAATGCAATATTGCATAATTTATTTTATTCTTATAAGGGACCACAGTAAAAACTGGTGTGAATAACACTAAATGTACTAACTGTGGCCATAATCAATGTTTTTTTACTTCGTAAATGGATTACCTTGATGTTTGAAGACTAAAAAGAAAGTTTTATTGTCTACAACAGTAATTTGTCTTTGGTAAGCTCGTATTCTACAGTTAACTTTTTAGTGTTTTTCAATTTTACATGCAAAATGTTTTAAGTATACCGAACGTACTTGTGTTAATACTATCAAAGACACTATATTTTACAATTCTCTATCTATTTGCCTACAGTTTGGTATATAATAAGTACATGTTCACAGAAGAGATTAACATAACATTTTCACTAAAAGATAGTACACTTCACCGTTTAGAATTCTTCACAAAATAATTACAGCACAGGGTGGAAACAAATTACGGAGTCAAAGAGTTAAAAGGCTGAAAGAAAAACAAACAATAAACAGAAGCAGCTTGATTGAGGTTTTTAATTTTAATTCTTGCAATATTTATTTCACCCATGTGTCACTGAGGGAGCCGCAGTAGCATAGTGGTTAGTGCACTGGCTTCCTAGTTCAGTGGTCTATGGTTCGATCCCCAGATGAGATGGGATTTTTTTTAGACCGCAAACGGCTCCAGGGTCGACCCAGCCCCAAATGGGTACCAGAGCAACTCTGGGAAGGTTAAGGCGGCCGGCGTGATGCTGATCACATCACCCCTAGTGTGCCAACGGTCAAAAAAATATGGGCATAACACCATTCCCCAATATGCCTCAATGGGCATGTAACGGGATCCTTTTCCCATGTGTCACTGAGGCTTGAAAAGGAAGCTAGGAATGGTAACACTGTAAACTACAATGCATGTCATAAAAAGCAACCAAATGGGTGACTGCATAGAACGGACAGACTGAAATGGTGCGACAAGTGAAACTGATGACAAGAACCAGACAAATGCCAGTGGAACAAGATGCTGGCAATGTTTGAGGGACACAATGAGGAAATCTGCTGACTGCATTACACGTCAGTCCTTATTCTGGAATCCGCAGGGTAAGAGAGGTGGAGAAACTGAATAACACATGGAAAAGAGAAATGGAGATAGAAATAAAATTATGAGGAAGATATGAAAAGCCTTGAGCTGATGGCACATGACAGGAGGACACGGCATGTGTTTGTTAAAGGCCAATGCCCCTTGGGGAGCTCAAGAGTTATGATGGATGAATGAAAGTGGAGATCCCCTTAATGATTCTGAAATAGGACAGCACTTGAGGACAGCAATAATTCTGACAGGAAAAATGATCAACAACATTTTTCACTACCTTCCCCTGCTAAAAGGTTAACATTTTCAATGAATCATTGGGATGTCATTTTCTGTCTTTCTTTGGATGACAAGACACCTTCTATGGACGTTTAACAGATTTTAAACGAGCTGGTAATTCAGGTAAAGTTTCCTCTCATAAGAGATAAACCCACGTCAACTTTTATAGGAGACAATCCTTTACAAAACTGATTGACAGTGCTTGACCAACTAGTAGGAATGACCAGAGACTAATAAAACTAGTATTAAGCATGAAATATGTCCCTCTGGAACAAAAAAAAAACTATTGCCACAATGGAACTACAAGCACAAGGAGTGGTACATATATGCAGTGATAACATAACATTCTAATACCATTGAATGTCAAACAGCAAGATGAAAGCAATAGCTGAAAGTTTTAAGAAGGTAATACTGCAAGCAGCTGATTAAGTTGTCTTGAGAGGCAAAGAGTAATTATAAACCATCTGGACCAAAGAACTACAACAGCTTGAGGATGAGGTAACAAAAGCCAGAAACACAACAGAGAAAGAGTAATCAATTGATGCCAATATCTCACTTGAAGCCATCTCTGAAAATTACAAAGGAACATTAAAATTGAAAACTATAAATTGCTGGAGCGGAAAAAATCCAAAACATCTTAATCTAGACAGAGATGAGAACAAACTGTGGAAACTAGTCTTGAACAATGAAAGAGCTTACAACAAATAAATCACAATAAAATAAAATGACAATATGATCACTGTAAAAACAACTGAAAGCACACTCAGGAAACACTACGCAAGTACAGACCTCACTAGTTTCCCAACACACAGGAAAACACAATAATTGAAGAGCAGCTAATCCATAACAACATAAAGCGTACCCTAGAAGAGCATGTGATGGCAAATTTAACTAATGAAGAAATATAAGAGGAGGCACTGAGACCACTAAAGAAACAGAAACCAGGAATGGATAGAGCAATGTATGAAATGCTTAAAGGTCTGGTACAAAAGTGAAGAAGAAATGTATAGCAGCAACACTGCATCTGGAAAAGAGATTTTGTACTCCACAGGGAGCAAAGAAAGGAAAATGATATAGTGTTACATATATGAGGTCAGTTAGCATGAAAACTAAATCGGCAACACTGCTGAATTATTAAACACACTAAAAAAAACAGCAAACTGAACATTGCAGCAATGAATTCTTTGGTGATTACAGCAAGATCACAATACAACAGAAATCATGTTTATTTATTAATGTTTTCACATTATCTTTCTTTTAATATTTTGCAGTCATGGTGGAATCACTGAGAAAGTTTTGTTGCAACATTATTAAGAAATATAAGGTTTTTATATTCCCTGCTGATGCATGGAGGAATATCTGGAGTCATCCTTATATGACCACCAGCTACACACACTGCAACATTATTCAAAAGTGGAAGTGAACCTGTCAATGAGGCTAATTACACCCTCAGTGATTCTTGACATCATACACACATTACCAGGGATTCCCCCTGTGGTGAAACTTGTTGAGAACCCAGCATTGCACACTAAGTTTGGAGGAGTCACTTGAGCCCAAGACATAATTCTTTGGCTTTGATCTGGTTGACTGCGTGCAGAAGGACCTCACTATGGGCACGAGCTGAAAAGTGGCTCTGTGTAGGATGTGACAATTCCTTGGGAGAGCCCAGAATGCTCAGTATTTTAGCTCTGCATATTTGGAGAGCCCCCCTGAATGGCGAAGAATGCCCAGTATGCCATGCGTTTCTTCCTCCTTACTTTGGACCAGATATGATGATCCTTTAAATGCAGCCAAGCAGGAAAAACTGGAGCTCATAACTTCAAATCAAGATGTTTTGGAATGGCAAAAAAGCCACAGGAAAAGCCTAGATTTACAGTGTAGATAATACCAAGGAGTCTTCAACGTGGTATTGGTTGCAAAAGAGCAAAAAGCTCAGCAGCTCTAGTTAAACAACAACAATATTCCCTGCTGTGCACTCATTTACTCTATTTACCCCTACTAATTTTCACAATGAAAACACACGGAGAAGAGAATTGGTGACAGACATGAAAGTGATAAAGAAGTTAGGAAAAGACCCTAAATGAATGGCACAGTATAGGAAGGCCTGAACTCCACCAGGAAGTGATGTGTGATGAATGAATCTCATAATGAACTATACATTTATACAGCTTTACTGACCTGGCCTTTTAAGTTGAACCACAGCTCTGGGTGAAGACTAAATGGGTGTTTCTTACGCTTGTCCCACTCCTCCATGATTTGACTGCATGAGCCTTCCTCATCATCATCATCCTCTCCATCAGAGGAGCTGTCACAAGATGATGAAGACTTGTGTCCTGAACAGTGATGATGGTGAACAGGCTGAACCACTGGCGCTTCCTCAACTACTGCCTGCGTTTCTCTTACTTTCTCAGCCCTCTTCACAATTTCCTCCTCAAACCTGTTCTCTAGTTCTATCATTCTGGCCGTTGCTTCCATGTCGTCGGTGGATGGGTTTTTACTGAAGTACAAATCAGCTGGACAGCTGCGGGTGAAGTAGCTTATACTGTCTGCCTCTGATTGCAGCTCTTCTTCTTTATTAATATCTAAGTAATCATCCTCCATATTCACATCCTGTTGTCTTTGCTTTGGAGACAAACTGCCCTGCTCTCTGTTCCTCTGCTCACTGTTGAGCAGATCTTGTCTATACTGACTAAGCTGACCACCATAGTTTTGCTCAGAGATTGAAGGGCTTCTGCTCCGTTTGCGTGTTCTCTCCCTTCTACTACTTGATGAATCCCTGCTGGATTGTGGGGATGACTGTCTCATGTTTGACGATCTACTTCTCGAATAGCCATCTCTTGTGGTAGACAGACTTCGCTCTCGTGATGTGCTGTATGGTCTATTACTCCTTCTAGTCTCTGGATTTGAGGGACTATGGTCTGTATTAAAACTGGTACCAGGCCGTCCATTCTCATACCTTGAGACTCTTTCTCTATCATGGCTTCTAGAGTGACTGCTTCTTCTTCTGTCTTCAGAATGTCTAGCTTCATCTCTTGAACTATCTCGTGATCCGTGTCTTTCATCCGATCTCTCTATACTTTGTCTTGAAGGAACTCTGTGTGGCGAACGTCTGTCCCGAACTTGATTCCTTTCTCTAGTTCTGTTGTCTTGGTTACTTCTATAGTCACCACCGCTTTTATCAGATCTACCATTCCTGTGCTGAGACCTTGAAATGTCTGCCGAAAATCTGTCTCCTCTCTCCTTCTCTCTTGGAGGCATTCTTGAACCAGTGTCATCAGTAACATACCCTCTATAATTCCCTTGTGTTCTATCAGAAGCAGACCAAGAGCGTTCCTGTGACATCTGAGGAGAGGAAGCTGCTGAACGATTACTGTCTATGGTATTGCCTGGCAATCCCTGGGATAAGGTTTTTCCTGGAGTATTCAATAGTGGTGGCCTGGGTCTATTTATAGTTGCGGTATCAGACCCAGGTCCATGTATAGGAACATGAGATGTTTTTTCAGCAAACTTTCCAAAGTGAGACATTTGATTCACAGATCTCTCACTGCCTGAAGCTGAATTAATGATGCGTCCAGACTGATCAAATCCTGGTGGCTGGTTAATATGGGCATGACTTTTGGTATCCAGAGGAACACTGCTGACTAAACCAGCATTATGAATGTCCATACTTCTACCAGGCGTATGCAGCAGTGGTCTATGTTGCATGCCACTAAACCGAGGGGCAGAAGGCATACTCTGCAACGGAGGATGAGAAGAATTCACATGAAAAGGTGGGGGAGTATTAAATCTTATAGAAGGTAAACTGTTTGGCTGTGGAAAACCAAGGTTATTTAAAGGTAATGGGGCTGTAGATGTAGGGTTATTGTTACTACCGCTGAGGTTTGTAGTAGGTGGGGTCAGGTTTGTATGCTGTGTGCCCCTGACTGGCTCTTCAAGTGAAACAGGATTATGTCTATAAGCAGGAACACTGGGAACTTGAGATCTGTTTGTGGATGGTGTGAATCCTCGTGGTTGATAATGAGGCAGATGCTGAAGCTGTGGTCTCTGCACCGGCAAATTTGGTGGTTGAAGCTGAGGATGCTGCTGTAGTTGCTGTTGTAGGGTTTTCTGCTGCAAATCCCGGATGGCTGCCATAAGGCCAGCTTGTTTCTCCTCTTCCTGCCGCAGTTGTCTCTGCTTCTGCAGCTGAAAGGACAGAAATTTTGATAAATTACTTCAGACATTCCAACTGCCAAACCATGGCATCTACTGCGGTTTTGTAACTTTGCTTATGCTATTATAAATCTAAAACAAGTAAAAAAGAAAACGACTGGCTTTAGAGATCCACTTTTATTAATGTTACCAAATACAATCAAAAACCGAAAAATGTTCATACTTTTTACTCCAAAGAACAAGAGGGTAGCCATTGTGTCTGTGACAAACCGTAACACTTGGTTCTGTTAACTGATAAACTTGACATGCCATAACATTCCTTTACATTATTCAAAATCTCACAAAAATTAGTTCCTTTCACATAAGCATTGGAATTTACATGAAATGTGAAAGGTCACAATTGGCTATGCCAATGCCAGTCAAAACATTACAGATTAAAATATACCAAGAAAGGGAGTGTATGCAACATTTCAGATTTCTCTTATGAGTGGAACATCCAGATTTTGAGCATCGGATATTTTAAACACCACAAATATATAAACCACATTTAGGTAAAGGATCCCGTTACATGCGCATTGAGGCATATTGGGAATATGGTGTTAGGCCCATATTTTCTTGACCATCTGCACACTAGAGGTGATGTGGTCAGCATCACGCGGGCCGCCTTAACCTTCCCAGAGTTGCTCTGGTACCCAATTCATGAGGCTGGGTCAACCCTGGAGCCGTTTGTAGTCTAAAAAATCCCACCTCACCTGGGGATTGAACCTTGGACCACTGAGCTAGGAAGCCAGTGCACTAACCACTGCGCAACTGCGGCTCCCAAACCACATTTAGAGTTAAATAAAAGACTAAAAAACAAAACATCTACACACACACATACACATCTGCATAGAGGAATTATGTATTGTTAACCATGGACAGCAAAAGACAATCAACAACAAAAGACATATTAGCTTACAAACAAATAATAAACAATTTAAAAATGAATCATCAAAAGATATTTATATACTGATACATACATAGAAATTCATCTCAAGGAAACAGAAGAAAACAGAGAAGTCTTAGAAAAACTAGGAATGAAAAGAAAATTAATGAAAGAGATGAAAATTAGAGAAATCATATACTGTAGACATAAAGAGATAACACCTTTACAGCTAGGTAGACTGAGGTATGAAGCCACCAGGTTTTGAGCCCAGTAAAACTGCCTTGAGAAGCAAGTAATAATAATAATAAATTCTTTAAGCGCCAAACACGGCGCATAAGGCAGAAACCAGTGCTCTCCAGGTTGTTCGTTGTGACGCCACTCCTCTTAGCTCTTGCACATTATTTAGGCCCAACGTTTCTTCCTTCTCTTATTATTGTTCTTCTGAGTGTTTTCTTTTGGTCTTCCTTTTTTCCGCTTACCCTCAGGAACCCAAGTGAGCGCCTGTAGTGGTATTCTGTTGTTTTGCATTCGTAGGACATGACCGATATATGACCATCGTCTTTTCCTTATATAGTCGGAGACATATTTTCTGCCTAGAGTCTTCTCTTATTTGTCGATTAGTCTTGAATTCTTTCCAACTGATGTTCATGAGTTTTCTAAGACATTTGTTCTCGAATGTATTCAGCTTGTTTCTCCAATGATTTTGTTATTTTCCAACTCTCACAGCCGTATGTTAACACTGAGATAACATTTGAATTAAACAGACGAAGCTTGGTATGTATATTCAATGATCGTAATTTCCAAATGTTAGATAATCTATTGAAGGCGCTAGCTGCCAAAGCAATTCTAGTATGGATTTCTCTTGTTGTGTCACCATCCTGAGTCATTTTACTGCCTAAATATAATTGAAACTTTCAACTTTCTGTAGTTTTTCCCCGTTCAAGATGATATCAAAGGTCTCGTTAGAAAAGTTCATAGCTTTAGTTTTAGAGGCATTTATTTGGAGACCAATTTTAACCGAGAGATGACACAAATTATTTATTGCTTCTTGGGATTGTCTTGGTGTTGAACTTAAGAATGCTACATCATCTGCGAAATCCAGGTCCACCAGGAATTTTCCATTTGTCCATTTTATACTTGAGAAGCAAGTACTCTAATAATTCTGCCACTTTATACTCTCTCAAGTTCTACTCAATTAACCACAGTTCTATCACTTTAGTTTTCTCACTTGTAACCTTACCTGTTCCTGCTGAATCATTTGTTGTCGAGCCATAAACTGCTGTTGCTGCTGAAGCATCATCATTTGTTGTTGTTGCTGCTGTTGTTGAACAATCATCGGGTTAGACTGATCTCGGCCCATCATCTGAGTAAAAATGAAATCTCAAATAATAATACTTAATTCAAACATAACAATAAATAATGAAAACATGGTTAAAATGAGCAACAGTGGGACGCGTCCTTCGATGGCATCCAAATATGTCGACAACATTGTTAGGGTTAGGATTAAGGTTTACAGTTAGGTTTAGGATTCCTAAACCTAACCCGTCCCTTTTTACTGCGTCTCTGAATTATTTTTTTAAGCTGTATCGAACAGACGGCCTAATATTCTTAATTTCAACCGAAAATATGTCTAAAAATATCTTCTTTATTTGCCTTTGTGCTCATTATGAAGCACGGAGCCACCACAGCAGCTGGTCCACTTGTAGGAAGCTTATAAAAAAAGCAGTTACATGCTCATGCAGTGATGGCTTCTTGGCAATTTTTTTCTCCTTTTTTTTTTTGAATGCCCGCTATTACTCGAGGCGAAATCTCTGGTTAATATGTCTAACCTGAGACTTATTTTACATGAGTATCCCTTTTTTTCCCTGTACAATAACAGTCCTCTCGCTATTCAGTCAGATGCTCGCCGATTTCGGAGGTACCCATTAGAGCTGGGTCAGCTCAGGAGCCGCTCAAATTATTCCAGTCCCAGTCGATGAGACTTCTTCAGATGTTCTAGCCAGGGCTCAAACTTGGATCACCCAATCGCCAGCGCAGTGTGGTAACCATTACACCAGCGCTGCTCTCTTGGCAATTTGTTTTACATGATAAGGCTACCAGCCCCAAGCAAAACCTCATAATAGTCACCTTGTACGACAAGCCTGAGGATACAGTAATCCAATCCTTTCTTTGTCTCTTCAGAGACCCCCGGGAACTACGCAGGGCAAAATGTTTCGGTAAAAACATATAACAAAATAATGTCATAACGGCAATGGCGTAAATGTTAGTAAATACTGGGCTGCTTCTCAGTTCTACTTTAACAACTGCAAAAAAAAAATAACAGACAAATAAACAACAACAAAATTAAACCATGACTGTTGCGCATAAAAGATGGCCAGAAACTGAAAGCTTTGGTAAGCAAACTCTATTTTCCAAAGGGATCATAAAGGATTGACGTCGTATCAAGTTTTGCAATGCTCTTGTTTGCTACATTATGTTTATTAAGAGTTATTATCTTCAAAAGTGTTCAGTTACTTTGAAAACCCTTTACAAGGTAGTTGTTAGTATTAGTTACTAAAGTCTTTATGACATAAACATGGTTGAAATGAAAAACAGTGGTACATGTTCTTTGATTTCATCCAAATAAGTCGTCAATGCCGTTAGGTAAGGATTAAGGTTAGAATACCTAAGCCTAACTCGAAACCTTTACCCTTAATGCTGCGACTCTGAATTCTTTCTTTATTGAGGCCTTATCGAACACACAGACCACTGTGCTTCATTTCAACCCATGACAAACAGTATTTCTGGTTGAAATGAACAACAGTGGGCCATCTATTCAATACAGAATTCAAAGATGCAGTAAAAGGGGGTAGGGCTTATGGGTTAGGAATCCTAAACCTAACCATAATCCTAACCCTAAAGACTAATGTGGATGACATCGAAGAACACGACCCCCTGTGCTTCATTTCAACCTAATTTCTAATATTAGCCTAATCCAAATACATTAAAACAAGCTTATTTTTTTTATCTGTAACATGGCATTAAGTTTAGCATTACTTTGACCGAGTCAGTTATCAATCAGGAATGAATACATTGTTTCAAACAAGTTTTAGTCAACATAATCGATAACTGGTTGAGGTCTGACGATCAAATATGACACACAGTAAAATTAATGTACCCCTGGTGGTTCTCCAAAGGGACGGTTATTGGTTCCTGTACCCCACATTTCAACAGACGGCCTCTCTCCCTTCAACGGAACATGGATAGCTGTTTTAATCGCTTAAGAATGGCAACAACTAGTGCCCCTAGATCTATAGATATAAAGGGGCACTAGCAACAACCATTGACAATTTGACATCTTATGCTAACCCGTCGGTCTTTAAAACTTTCGAGTTTTAATTTTTTTAATTATTTAATTAATTTTTGCAAGCAAAATGTAGCCTATCGTCAATTATTGAAGTGTCTTATTGACACGTTTATTTAATAACTTTTTTGGGGTGTATACAAGAAGTTTGCATGTTCTGATTATTGTTAGTATATTACATCATCATCCACGCTTTTTATTTTGCGAACCCCATTGAACCAGGAGCCACCACTTTTCTGAACCCTGAGCAAGAAGCCTGCAAGAACTATTAACATACTCTAGCAGCATTGGCTTCTGTAGCAATTTATTTTTCATCATGAGGTTGCCAGCTTGTACGACGGGCTTGATGGAGCAGTAGCCATATTCTTTCTTTGTCTCATAAGTGACCCTCGGGAACTACACGGGACAATTTATGACATAATCAGTGTACATTAGGCCTACAGTATTCTAAAGATCCACGTATAAACTCTGGTACTCGTAAACACACACATGTACATTAGGCCTACAGTATTCTAAAGATCCACGTATAAACTCTGGTACTCGTAAACACACACATGTACATTAGGCCTACAGTATTCTAAAGATCCACGTATAAACTCTGGTACTCGTAAACACACACATGTACATTTCAAACACGGGGCTAAATAGCGAATCCTACTAAAGACTTGATATGACAGGAACATTTGTTGATCTGGAATTTGTGTATATGGGACAGAAAAAAATAATTAGCCAAAAAGTTAGTTGCTTGTCCTTTACAGGACATGGCAATCAACCCCAGCTTTTATTGGCTGTTTGTGATTTTTCTAGGCAATATTTTTTTCAGTCAGTAGTTTGCCATTGCTTTCTGAACGGTACGGCGCTTATACCATTGTTAAAAATCCACACAAAACGATCTGCTACCAAACCGCCTGCAGCAGGTTTCGAACCTGGTATATCTGGATTATGAAACTGCGTTCATATCCATTAGGGCACAGACGCCGACATTAGCCAAACATGATATAAATATTAAGAAAAAGTCCGAAGATGAATGAAAGGTAACCCTAGGAAGTCGGTTCTCCACGTGTTAATTTGGTTGTACCTCTTCGTAGGTATCGGAGTAGCTACGAGATCCGGCTCAAATTCTAAAGGTACCGGTGCCGAAATCGCCAATGGTTCCTAATGATGTCGTAAAGGGGACAACTGCAGTGCTGGCTCCATGCTCCATAGGGAGAAATGAAAATAATTATGAGTACAACGTGGGGAAAAGGACAACGAGATAGAGCTGTGCTCACTAAAAAGACAGCAGTTCTCTATGCTCCTGTTCTTTGAACGAATTAGACGGTCTCTCAAAAGCGCTATTGGAAACACGATCTAATAAATTCTGTAAAGTGAAAGTATACTTGACTCATACTTACTGCAAGAGATATGAAAATGTGATACAGATATAATTGCCACATAAAGATGATAAATTCAAACCCATGACAATATGAGCAACATTCGACGAAGTTTTCGTTTTAAGGACCAACTTCATAAACCACCACGGCAAGTACATATGAATGCTTTGATGCAGGCTTCCTGCATGCTAGGAGCAGTGGTTAGTGCAGTGGTTAGTGCACTGGCTTTCTAGCTCGGTGGTCTGTGCTTCAATCCCCAGTTGAGGTGGGATTGTTTAGACAACAAACTGCTCTGGGGTCGACCCAGCCTCATGAATTGGGTACCAGAGCAACTCTGCGAAGGTTAAGGCGGCCGGCGTGATGTTGACCACATCGCCCCTTGTGTGCCAATGGTCAAGAAAATATGGGCCTAACACCATATTCCCAATATGCCTCAATGGGCGTGTAATGGGTTCCTTTCCTTTTTCCTTTCATAAAAGACAACACAGTCCGTGCTACGATCTCTTCATGTTTGTATAAAGGAATCACACATTCTATAAATACCTTGTACTTATGTGGTGGGTAGGTTTCCTAATTTTTAAATTGTTGCCACGGCAGAGGCCTGATAGGCCTACTCTTTACAATGTCTAAGTATCCCGACTAGGTCTATCTATTCTCAACACCTATTCCACAGTTATGGATAAACTGCATGATTGTAAATAATCTAATATTGGTTTTCTCTGTTGTTCTTACTTCCTACATTTTAATAGGAAATGCTCTGTATTACTTTTTTTCTAGACACTGCGTAGAAAGGTTCTTCTATGCTAAAATAGCCAATTCCTAGTTGCTGTTTAAGAAGGTTCTTATTGCTAGGAATTTTTAGTTCTCAATATACCCGACACGTTCTTGTTGGAGTCTTCAACAATTTATGTACTTGTCTGCCCTTCAGACTTCTATCCCACTCTACTGTCCATTCTTCAGTTATTATTCTTTTAATTAAACTTTTGATCTCTGTTTTACTCATCCCCCACATTTATTTGGTTTCTATTATTTCTAATTTTCTTAGCTTCTTTATCCGCCTTTTCATTTCCTTCTATGCCAACATGTGAAGGTATCCAAGCTATTAGAACAGAACATACTCTGGAGCATAGGTAAGTATTTGCCAGTAATATCCCTTTTGCTAAATCAAGTCTACTGCATTCTCAAAAGTTTCAAATAGCCTGAATAACCGAGTCTGTCAATATTGTTAATTTATGAGGAGGGTGGTTAGAGAATATATCCAGAGCTTTCAGAATTGCAACCATATCTGCTGTGAAAATAGATGCATTATCTGTTATACTATATCCTTTCACCATTTGCAACATGGGAACATGAATTCCTATCCCCAATTTGTTATCGTCTCCCTTAGATCCACCTGTGTACACTATAAAACTGTCCTTTGATATTTGTTGAATATAATTTCCTGGCTTTGTTTTTTATCGTTTCCATATCAGTTGTTTTATCAATTGTGCCTGCCAGGTGGTAGTCTGTATCTGGTTTCATGAGCTCCCAGGGTGGCTTGTAAATACTTCTTCTTCAGGTGCCTGGTCTGGAACAGACATTGGCCATCATGACCCTCCAATCTTCTCTCTTTTGATAGTCTAATGAGGTTGTTGTTGCCCATGCTGTTGTTTGTTGCCCAGTTGTTTAAGCTTTCCACGTAAATCTTTCTCTGCCGTCCTCTTCCTCTCCTACCTGGTATTTTCCCACATAAGATTAATTCCTCCACTCCCCCTATGTCCCATAAATTTCCTTTGTCTTTTCCTGATGGTTTTGATGAGCGATCTATTAACACCTCGGCATTTGTTTTCTTCTCTGTCCACGATATTCTCAGTATCCTTCTCAAAAACCACATTTCCGCTGTCTCCAGTTTTTTTCACTTGGTTACTCATTGTCCAACATTCGCATCCATATAAAAGAACAGACCACACGTAGCCCCTTAGTAAGCGAATTGTTGTGCTTATGGTGATGTTTCCGTTTTTTATAACGTTGTATATAGGCCTACCGTACTACTGTTATTAATTGATGCATTTAGGGCATCCAAGTGTACTAGTTCCTCCATGCATTAAGTCTGGCTTCTTGGTTGTTGTCTTTGTTGTTCTTCCATGTTTCAAAGCCGTTCAATATGAAGAAATGGATTGTAGATGACAATTTATAACAGATTTTAAAAAAACAGGCGCAAGAAAAAGAATATGACAGACTAACCAAAGACGAAGCAAAACAGCGGACAAACAAACAGCAGTTTCGTTAAATGTGAAGTGTTGGGAGTTTGAGGTACATCAGTCTATGCGGAAGCAAATAAATAAGTTAATGGGTAGAATAACAATCGCAGTAGCAGTAACCTGCAGTCAAAGTAGGTCAATGGGGATGAAGACTATAAAAGAAAAATGGTAAATGTATTGCCCATTATGTCTTTACATGTTCTTCTTCTACCTCTATTTCTCTAGCTCTCTCCCTCTATTTTTCTAGCTCTCTCCCTCTGTTTCTGTTGTCCCATCTCGATCGCCCGATTGACAGAGTGGTTAGAACACTGGTCTATCGCGGCAGAGGTGACGGGTTCGAATCGCGGTACCGACACGCTCTCTGGTTCTTGTCATCAAGTTGACTTTTCTATGCTATTATTGAAGTGTTTATGGATTACAGTTACTATAGGCGTAATTCTTTGGCAGCAAGCAGAAGGATCTCACTAGGGACTTAAATGATATGCAGGGGAAGCTGAGAAGTATCTCTGTACAGGACGTGACAATTCCTTGGGAGAGCCCAGAACCAGAGTACAGTATTTTAGCTCTGCATAGTTGGAGAGCCCCCTTGGATGGTGTGGCGGGAGGTTTTATTTGGCTCTAGGATCAGTATAGTACTGACAATTACAGAAATAGAATTTCTGCAGAAAATGGTGAAGTCCCAGTGTCTGAGAGAACTACTGGTATCACAAATTAGTTACGGCTGTGAATGTTCTGATCTCGAAAAATTAGTAGAGAGGAGACCGACATAACTTGCCACCTCCGCTGTGTAACTAACTGTGATATTAAGACAAGGAAACATATTTTACTTAACAATGATAAAATTGACAAGTCTTCAAATACAATTTCCTTATTATTTATTTAGTATATACACTATCTACTCTTGTGCTGAAGGGTGAATGTTGAAAAATGGAACGTAATGAATTTGTAAGTTTACATATGATTTACAAATATTTATATTTATGTAGATATGTAAATATATTACATCAAGTTTTCCAGTTATAGGAACAAAAATTATATCAGCTGTGCTGTTATTCAATTATAGTACATGTATCAGCTGTGCTGTTAATTACGTATAATTTATCAGCTATAATCTTATTATTGTCTCTTGCTACGCTAATTCACTTTCTCGTCACTGACACTAGCTTTTGCTCACAATGCCGACAGAAATGGTACTACTGGGTACTCATCTCTTAAAACGTTCTGTTCTCCTTAGTTTGGTTCACACAACAGCTGCTGAGGATCGTTACTTTAGCCCACCCAAGACTGAGGGGGACTAAAGATGTAGCTTCTGTACAATCTCTATGCTCCTGCGAAGTTCCAGGCAGCTGGATTGACTCGAACATACGACCTCAGGTTTTATGACACGAATAAAACCTGTAACAAGGAAAAATAGGGGCTAATTTCTGTCATCAAGCCCACCTATTTCTAATGTGGATGAAATGAGCGTGTGCCTCAGGTGTCTGCATGTACGATGAATGACAACATGGCTCAGTATGATTTAGCAATAGCGAGACAAGACAGGTGTCTACTTGCAAAACCTTCTTTCTGATAAATTAATACATGGATACATCCAATAATATGAATTCAATACATGAATACATCCAATAATATAAATTCAATAAATGAATACATTCAATACATGAATACATCCAATAATATGTACACCTAGGTGTGATACAACCATTTCCTTCCCCCTATAGTATACCAGATATATCCTAACAATATTGTTATGTTCTTATGATAGGAGTATATGAGACGAGGACTGTTTGGTGATATATCAGGTGGGAGTTATAGGAGACAATAGATTGATGTTAGATGAGACAATAGATTGAGTCCTAACAAGGACTGTTTTGGTTATATGTCAGTTGGTTTTATCTGAGATAATAGACTGAAGTTATAGGAGACAATAGATTGAGTTATAGGAGACAATAGATTGAGTCCTAACAAGGACTGTTTTGGTTATATTGCAGTTGGTCTGAGAAAATAGATTGAAGTTATAGGAGACAATAGGTTGAGTCTTAACAAGGACTGTTTTGGTTATATTTTAGTTGGTCTGAGAAAATAGATTGAAGTATGAGTCCTATTAGTCTTCGTCTACTGAATCATATTAGGAAATACAATCATTATACCTGATTCCCCAAGATACAATCAGTAACCTGATCCGTTCATATTAAAACCTATTTTCCTACCAGTTTATAGTAAATTATATTTACCCTCCAAGATTTAAACAGGCCAGATTTTGACTCGACTTAGCGAAGCAGGCTGCAGGTCAATGATCTCAGGTAAGCTATAAATCAAAGCTGACAGCTCCTCTCTTCAGTCGGTCGTCTCTGGCTTCGTGTTCGGTGTTTAGCATAAAATCTCGCCCGATTATATAGGCAGGTAAAATAACTTCTACTGGTAAAGGAAAGCGTTTGGTTGGTTCCTGGCGGAGCAAGCTGATTGGTTTCCTGCAGTTTCGTCTTTTGCTCGTACAGCCTAATTTTATTCAGTTTCCTTCCGCCATCTTGCGTGAACAAGATGGCCACGACCCACATCCGAAAAAAACAGGGCTTAAGTTTTTCCTGGCATAACTTCAGGTAATTTATTCCGGCTCAGCAACTGTGCGTTGATTGGCTGGGGCAAATTTGTATCCCGACATAATGATTTAACAAAGTAGTGGGGTTACACACATTCGTTTCACGACAGATGGCGGGGAATGCACAGTATGCCACACACTTCTTACTCCTAGCTTGGGACCAGATGTGACGATCCTTTAAATGCAAGCCAAGCTCTGGAGCTCATGAGTTCAACTCAGCACGTTTCGGAATGGCAGAGACGCCTAGATCTACAGTGTAGATAATACCAAGGAGTCTTCAACTTGGTATTGGCTGTTAAAGAGCGAGAAGCTCAGCAGCTCTAGTTAAACAACAACAACAGGATGGGGAAGTCAACCCCTTGCTCAACCCTCCTTAGTTTTTATGGCACCAGCGTTAGAGTACAGTGTTACAATTGATTGAATACATACCCTTCGGCATTTTTTAAGGGAGATTAACCACTTCTGGGTTTTCCTGGAGTACAATGATGTTGATTCTGAACCACAATACTTACTTGGTCGTTCCTCTTCTACCCTGGGGTGTAGAGGTTTGCCAGGTGTCGTGGTTGAGTAAAGTGTAGAGTATTTGTCGAGTTGGACAATAGTAGTGAAATCGACAAGGGATAGTGGACTGGCAGAGTTATAGATTACACACACAGAAAGGTGTAAATAGGAGATGGACTTGAGACAACCTGGAAGAAGATTTACCAAAATGATCTCTCTCTCCAAGCCTCAACTCACTTTTCACTGTCTAAGCATCTCCTGCTCTCACTCTTTTCTCTTATCAAATATAGAGATTATAGTAAAGAGCTAAACAAGTTACTTATGGATGGAAAGGTCGTGAACAGCGTATTAATAAAGGTGTAAACTTTATTAAATGAAGAAAAGCATGGAATTAATGCATATCATCATACACAGCATAAATTACATCAATAATCAAATAATCATCAATAGTCATCAATAATCATATACACCAACAACCACACACACAGATCACCATTCATAAAACCTGTAGAACACAGAGAGATAAATAAATCGAGTGTCAGTCCGTCCGTTTTCGGGGACCATATGAAATAGCTCCAGTAAGTGTTTTTTTCGTACATATCCTCCATGGGTGATGGAATTCACCTGAATAAAATCACTGTATAGGCGCTATCATTGGTGATTCCTCCCTAATTGCGCGAGGTGGTCTGGAAGACTCTATTTATCTCCTGCTGATCGAATAAACAAACTGAGCGACAGCCTGTCCGCGGTCGTGGGACCAAAAGCTAGCTCCAGAAAGTGTATTACTTGTAGATCCTTCGTGAGGGACTAGCCTACAAAACTTTCCTTGTTGGTGCTAAACGTTGGTGACCTCTAATGGCGTGAGGGGGGCTGGAACTCTGTCTATCTTTCTTGCTGACCAAATAACCGAACTGAGCGACAGCCTGTCCGCGGTCGTGGGACCAAATGCTAGCTCCAGAAAGTGTATTACTTGTAGATCCTTCGTGAGGGACTAGCCTACAAAACTTTCTTTGTTGGTGCTAAGCGTTGGTGATCTCTAATGGCGTGAGGGGGGCTGGAACTCTGTCCATAGATGGCTGCTCATACGTGCGAAGTTCTACATAGACCCAGAAATACACCAGACGAAGTTACTTGAGGACAAGGCAGTCCCTAGCGCTCTTATCCGGCGCTTTTGACCTTTCGTACTAGGCAGTAAATCCTGGTTGGGCTTGCTTGACCGTGGCGTAGCTGAGTGCCCCGTTTAGGCACACAAAGGCTTGGTGCTATCAGATTCTGCTATAGACATGCTGGGCGGTTTTGGATATTCTGGAAGCCGCAATGCTCTGACTGGTAATCCAATAGGCGAGTAGAGAACTACTACTGCATTCGATGTTTCCAGATTTAGCGTTGGCTCGTTGCATTGCGTGAGCTTAACTTGGCGTTGACAAAAAGGTTTAGGTTCAGGAATGGGGGTTGACGACTCGTGATGCTAGATGTACTCAGAATCCCTCTAGAACGAAGAGAATGTGACATTCTTCGCCTGACTGGAGACTTGACTCTAGCAATTCGGTATCCCTGAAACCCGAAAATAACTAGAACACAGGCAAACACATTCTAGTACTGTGTTAAAGTTTGCCTTATCTCATGATGGTCATCTACGGGCCAGGAATATTCACGAATGTCTTTGTTTATTAAACCCGTCTACTCTTATAGATTACAAGGACGCTCCCCCCAGACACCTGGCCTGCATATTTCTTCAGAGGTATCGGCGTAATCGTAATACCGGGTAAGACAAAGGTTTCAGAAGCCACAACTTTGCGAAAATTCCCCCAGAGAGACAATCATAATATTATGTGCTCTTTGCTCATCTAAGGGCAAACAACCCACAAACTGACCGCGATTGTTATCTCCCCCCGAAACTGATCAAACTCGTTACCCAGGCCTCAAAGGGTACTAGCCGCTCGTGGCTAACACTTTAAGCGTAACAGACGTTCTTCTGATCAGGCCAGGTGTGCTGACGTAACATTATCGTTCGCTGACCGCTGCAGGCTCGAACGTAAACAACCTCGGGTGGGGTTTGAGAAGGAGAAAACAATTGGGCCACACAGGTAGCAAAGCAAAGAGAAACAAAATGTCTAGGAAAACAGAACATTAAAGAGTAATAACATTGAGACGAGATGGAAAAATAAATTAAGTCACTGTCTACGTGACACCAGGGAGATCGTCATTCTATTCTTTTGACTGTCTTCCTCCTGGTCTCATTCCAATCTAGTCCGCGGCACTTCAGAGATTGTTTAATGTTGTCCTCCCAACGAACCCTGGCTCCTGGTTTCCCATATTTGTCATGGTAGCTGATCTTCTCCCATTCTGCAGACATGACCAAACCACCGTAACGGACAAATATGAGACTGGAAACCTCACCATGTAAAAGAAATTGCAACATTACTGCAAGAGTACAGGGTTGCACTGGTGCAAGGAGATTAGTTGCAGTAATGGCTCAATGTTCTTAAGAGAAATAATAATGATAATGACAGTATATGTAGTTCCTGAATTCTCTGAGTACAGAAAAAAACACCACTACTGCTCCCTCACGCATAACAGGAGGCTAATATGAGGTTTGGCATGAGGCTGCCAACCTCAACATGTCAAATAAATACGTGTACATTAATCTGAGCTTCCTATAAGGATATCAGCTGTTGTTGTACCTCAATGTTTAACAAACAGCAACAAATGAAATGATGATACAGCAAAAGCGATGAATCTTGTCAGCGATCCATAGCTTGGCTGCTTGAGTCAGAACCAGAGCTGACCAAGACCCTAGTCTACCTCCAAGTGGTAGTCCTGGAAACAGTCTGCATCATTGCAGTCTGGCTGAGAGAGTAGGGATCGAAGAGGGAAGGCAAACCCGGTCCCAAAAAATGCCGTGCTGAAGTCGGATGTATGGGAGCCGCGCTGGTGTAATGGTTACAACGTTGTACTGGCGACCAGGTTTTCAAGGTTCAAGCCCGGGCGTCGGCGCTTGAAGGAGTGTCAACGACCGGGATTTTGACTTTCTTCTTCTTCTTCGTACACTCTCAGACGTCCACTTGAATGTTCTCAAAGAAAGCAGTAGTCAGTTTGAGGCTATTTGAATCCCCGTAAAGCTTTTCCACGAAAGGAGCATGTAGAGAATCACCAACGTCAAAAAACAATGTCCGACATATTGGACAGGAACCGGAAGATTTTGACTGAATAATCTGAACGGCTCCTATGATAAACCCTCTGTGGATGGGAAGGAGCGAAGCTCCTGGCCGGGTTGGAAGGAAAGTCCTCAGGTTCCCCAGCCTCGCAATGACATGTCATTGGGCCGAAGGGCTGAAAGCCCAAGTGCCGCTGGTTAAGGAAAAAAAAAGTCGGATGTATCTGCCGAAAGGCGCAAATATCGCAGCTTTGCTGTAAACGGACACAACGCAACCAACGTTCTTTTTAGGACGAACGAGGAAGTAGGAAATAGAAGATAACAGTACCGGATATAAGGAAAAATAAACTAAAAATAAAAAATAAAAAAAGAAAAGAAAGGACTTTCATTAACATCCGTAGCATACCAAACATGACTCTTTTTGTTGTTGTTGAAAAGAATAAATGTTTATTGATATGTTCCACAATATTAAAATATGTATTACAATTTACCCAATTTGGTACAAAGCATTGATGCATTTAAAAAAATAAATAATTAACATCACTTTTTCAACTTATGTACTTCAATTGGTAATCTTTACCTGTAGACTAGTAAATTATAGAGTGACTTCCCTTGTAATGATTGTCTTGTTATGTGTGATCCTCTTTCTAACGGGAGGTAACTCTATAACATACCAGTTTAAAGGTAAAGATTACCCTTAATCCTGTACACGTTCTTACTCGTTCAGAATAAAAAACAAAGTCCCTTGCGTCATGTACTGTTTTGGCACCTATCCTACTAGATTGAAAGCACAATTTGCATCAACAATGTATATTGACATGTTGGGCCTTTGCATTGTTGAGTATAGTGTTTTGAAATGCAAATTTATGTGAACAAGTAATCTGATACCATCATATGAAAAAATAATAGAAAAAAAAAAAACCCATCGACAAAGTACAAAAACATAAAAATGGATTAACAATCACTTTAAACAACACAGAAAAAGGCAATTAAATTTTTTTTTTAAAGTTTTGCCTCGTTTTGGCGAGGCACGTCCCGTTCAACCTAGTCGGTTATATTAGGGCGCATGTCCAAATATAAAAGACTCTTAGGTCTGAGGTAAAATTGACTTAACCAAAAGAAGTACAACTCGCACACAGGATAAAGGTACAGATTGAGTTGATCAAGGATATTCGAAAATTCGTTATCAAAGGAATCGATTTAAACCTAACGGAAGAGGAGATTCGCACTAACATAAAGAAAGAAAACCCACAAACAAAGATAGAAAAAGTAGAAAGAATAAAAACCAAAGAGCAAAAGAATACTACAGTGGTAGTGCTAAGTGTAAAGGGCACAGAAATACCCAAGCAGGTCAAACTCCACCAGAGAGCCAAAATGACAGAGATATTCATACCTAGCATTATACAACGCACAAACTGTCAATGCTTTAGCCATACGCAACATGTGTGTAAAAGAGCGACAAGGTGTAGTTTCTGTACGGGAGCACACAGACATGCGGACTGTACAGTGGCTAAGGAGGACAACGATTATAAACAAGAAAACAAAACAAAAAAGAAAATATGCAAACTGCCAGGGTAATCACAGTGCCAGGTATCAGGGGTGTCCAATCTATCAAGCGACAAATCAATCAATTAATCAATACACTTTAGCTCCCCAAGGAACATAGGCCTTCAATAAACACTTCCTGTCCTGTGCCATCCACTCAAGTACTTTCCATATTGTCCTCATCATTTTCACCTCGTTTCCAGTTCACTTCTCCGTGTGTTTTTTGGTCTACCTCTCTTTCCCTGTGGATTCCAGAACAAGGACTGCCTTGTAATGCTATCAACAGGTTTCCTCAATGTGTGTCCTATCCATCGCCAGCGTCTTCTTCTCAACTCTTGTTCCACTGGCACTTATCTGGTTCTTGTCATCAATTCCCCATTTGTGACTTTGTCGTACCATTTCAGTCCTTCTATTCTACGCAAGCACCCGTTTATAAAAGTCTGTAGCTTTTTGGTTGTTGTTTTTGTTGTTCTCCATGTCTCAGAGCCATACAATAGGACTGACTTCACATTTGAGTTGAAGATTCTTATTTTCTTGTTGGACTTGATTTCTCTTGTTCTCCATATGTTTCCCAAATCAAGCGACAAAACACATATCAAAAGAATCACTAGAAACAAACGCACCATTCTGGCAAATAAAAGAAAGACAGAAAACAAACAACCATTTCCAAAACTCCCAAGAAAGCATCATTACGAAACAAATAAAACAAATAACCATTGAAGTGAAAGACATAAAGGAGAAAATCCAGAAAGAAGTGTTGGGAGTTGCCCCATGGTGTGTAATTATCGTGGCTGCTTAATTTCAGTCGGGGTGTATGCACCATGTACCACCCCCAACTTAGATACACTCTGATGCGTGATGTAGCGTAGGATGACGTACTATCCCTAGTAACAAGACATTCTACATGTGGCCGAAGGAAGCGTATAGTCTATGTGGTTTACCCACTTGTACAGATAGTGTTAGTCTGCGTTGTGGCTGTTGAGCCCAGCTGAAATAGTTCAGAGTTAATGTGATTTCAATAATTCTATAATGCATTGAGCTAGGTATGGCCGGTGCTGTTGAGACTTACAGATAATTGTGATAATTATCGACGAACTGTGTAACATGGCAACAATGCCAGTAGAATGTATAAAATGTGAAGATGGCCCGAGAAGCCAAACATAAATGATTATGAGGAATTAAGACTAGGAGAGTTATAAGACTAGTTCCGCAGACGTGAAATAACAGTAAATAGTGATACAATTTAAATAATGGTCGACGACAGAACTGTATATTATATAAGTCGAGAAAGACTAATAATCTTAGTGAAAGCACCATATTATGTGCTAGTTTTCAAGTTTGCATTCGGTCAAACTGTAAGGAGTCATTACAGAGTTGAATTGTCATGTTTTCCTGTTTCTGAAGAACTGTGTCGTTATTAAACCACGATCAGTCGTCATCAGTGGAGTTCCTTTATGAAGTTGAATCGTTTGAGCAATTTTGACCATTATATCATCACCTTAATGATGTTGTCGTTGTCCTTCAAGAAAGACATGTTAACAATGAACATGTACCCTAACACAACTTGGCATAAATAAGAATCATCAGGGTAGAATCTTAATATCAACAAAGTTGAACATAAACGTAAACTTGAAAACCATAAAGAATGAATTCTAAAGCGACAACGAAAGCGGCAGAAAATGTTGCAAGGTTTATTCTCAGACGAAATTGAACCCAGGGTACTCCAGCAACAAGAAGAAGAGCACCCAACAGGAGATAAAATTAAAACACACATAAACAGTAAAGAAGATGACAGACGAGACAGGACATAACCTCATCCAAGCCAGGCAGGTACTAGAAGAAATAAAAACAGCACAACAGGCAATAGAGAGAGATCTCACAAAAAAAAAGTAGAGATAAAAGAAGTTAATAAAGACATTCTTAAAAAATAGAGATAGAAAGAGCCTTTTTGACGGAGGGAAAAAGATAAGAGAACAAACTGTTCAAAAACCAGGAAAACAAAGACGATATGGAAGAAAAGATTAAGGAAACAGTCGAACTACACCTACCATACATCGTAGAAAGAGTACAGAGTAAAATGGTTACTTGGAATGAATTAGTAAATAAATAAATAAATGTAATTAACAAGTACTCGTTGGACATAATGGATGACACCAGACAACAGAAAAGAAAATATAAGTGATAGGCTTACCGGGAATCGAACCCAGGACCAACCAAACGGAGCATCGCCTTGCTGTGACAGTACATCGTGAAAGGACGCTCAGCCAATTTTGCACCCCAAAAAAAGTGCATTAATGGCCGAGGTCATTCCCATGACACTCACACAACTACGGTATATAGGACCCGTGGACGACCCAGACAGATTTAAAGACGCAGTCACTAATATAAGTTTCCTATCAGCAAGTACAGACCAATGAAAAGACGGTAGCAATATTCCTTGATGTAGCCCGAGCTATGAAGAATGTTGAAGTGAGGGTTGTGACCGGTGGCTTGGGGATTTGAGAGTGAAAGAGAGTACAGAAAAATGGTTTAAGAAAGTTAAATAGAGTTGTTAATGGACTATATGTCTTTGTTAAGGGGAAGTGAAATGAGCAGATGAGTGTTTTGAAGGAAGGGAGTTAGCTCCGTAGGTCCCCTTTTGGGAGACATAGCTTAGTGTTTTGGTTTAGTATTTCATGTAAGTTATAAATTATAGTGGGACTGATTTGCATAGTAAAGTTTTAGTAAGAAGACTACTTACTTACTTAGTCGTTCCCCTTCTACCGTGAGGTGTAGAGGTTTGGAAGAGAGAGCGCCAGACGATCCTATCGGCTGTAGTAAGAAGATTAAAGAAGATTATATGGGTTTTGAGTTTAATCAGCAAAGGGAGATGATTTTGAATTACGTCCCTTGAAAGGTTTTGGTGAGTGATAAAAATAAACACGCACGAGAAAGTGTTGCAAGGGTGACATAAACATATAAGGATGCAAGGGTGAACACATTTTAACAGAGAACGGGGGGGGGGGGGGGGGAATGTTAAATTGTGAATAAGATGAAGTCATTCTGATTTTGGAACGCGCTTAGCGTAGGATAGCAAGTTTGCTATGATTTAAAGTTGTGTAGTGGCGAGCGATGTTTGATGGTTCATTCTGGCGAACAAGCCACTGAAGGTGGTTGGTTGCTGTGGTCACAGTATTGTATCAAATTATTTTGCCGAACCAACAAGACGCTCAAACGCCACCTTTAATAGATGATAGATAAAGACAAGAAATAAACAATGTCGCCAGTTCAAGATTTGTGTTAACAAAGTTGTCAAGACTACAAGACGAACAGGTATGTTGTGTTAGATGCAGAGACAATAGACAGTATCTAGGGGCAGCGTAGAACAAATGACTAGTGATACAAATAAACAGCCCTGGTAGTTAGACCAGTCTTATATAGAAAGATACATCAACTAGTTCCACCAGTCCTACGTGCCTCATCACGAGTTAAGAAACCAGAAGAACATAAATCTTATACGAGCTAGTAATCTTAGAGACAGCGTCAGACTATGTAAAAGAAAAAATGATGGAGTGAGAGAAGATTTATTTCAAAAGTTGCCTATGAACATTTTATGTATTATGAGATGGCCGGCCTCGGTGGAAGGTTGGGCATGAATTATGATTTCAGCAGATTTGATGACTAGCTGTAAATAAATATCATCTTTGTTGTTCACCTCTGGTTGAGTACAGTAATTTTCGCCAGATGTTCCCCATCCCTTCATCTGTATGTCGTGTGATGTTATATCGTCAAGATATGTTTTAACATAGCATCATCAACACCTAGCTGCCTACTGTCGGGTAGTGAGACGAGTCCCACTATACGACAAGTATCATCAACTCTAACATCATACGCTGTAATGCCACAGGGTGTACTATATAAGACCAAGAAATTAGGTATAGTAGGTAGAACTTATAACTATCTAGAAAGCGTCATGCAGAACAGATATTTCACGGTACAAATAAACAATGATAGATCTGATGTTTATGAACAACAGAATGGAATCCCACAGGGATCAATAATATCACCATCAATATTCACGATTATGGTCAACGACCTAGGAGACGAGTTTAAAGACTTAAAAAGCAACCTATCTCAGTGTGCAGATCATGCTGCGATATGGAGAACGGAAAGAAATCTCCAATTCCTCTTTAAAACGGTATAAAAACAAATAGATAAAGTATCCGACTGGATGCGCAAGTGGGGATTTAATCTAAACGTTAAAAAAACCATAGGAATGATCTTCAGTAGACGGCGTGTAATTAAAAATAATATAACTGATATTAACATTAATAAGCAAAAAGTAGGCACAGCAAAATCCACTAAATTTCTGGGTATGATACTAGACCAGCAACTAAACTGGAACAAACACATAGACCTATTAGTAGAAAACAGTAGGGGACTTATTAATATGCTAAAATATATGAAAGGAAGTGGTTGGGGAGCCTTCAATAAGACAATGATTACCTTCTATAAATCATTTATTAGGGCAAACTTGACTATGCCAGTGTTGTGTATGCATCAGCCGCTCCATACAATAAGAACAAAAAAACAAGACACAGTCCAAAACCAGGCACTGTCAATAATAGCAGGTGCTTCAAGGGGAACATCAGCAGAGGCGTTAGAAGTAGCGCCATGCATTATACCCCTAGAGCTAAGGAGAAAAGAGCTTTGATTCAGCTACTGGGCAAAACTGGCCAAAGATCCAACTTACCCAGCACATAAAACCTTTGATAGGTGTAACCAATACATAGGCCACATTCCAATAGACCATAATAGATACCCGTCAGGATGGAAAACAATAGAAGAAGTGGATCATCACCCAAACCTATTTAACATGATAAACAGTAGTAATCCTTATAAAGCAAAGATCCCACCATGGGAACTAAAGGTACCAGAAACTGACTCTCACCTAGCAAAGGTCATAAGCAAACCTAAAGACATAATCTCAACAAACATTAAAGCACTAGAGTATATAGAACAATATATAAATAATAGCCTCACTATATACACGGATGAGTCAAAAGATGAAGAAGGACAATTAGGAGCAGGAATAGCAATACCAAAATTGATAATTTATAAAAGATATAAAGTAACAGCAGAATTAGTGGCAATCCTAAAAGCTTTAGAAATAGTGGTAGAAAACCCACCAAATAAAGCAGCAATTCTCACAGATTCCCTTTCATCAGTACTAGCTATCAGAAACAGAAATGAATGTAGCAGGCCAGATATTATAGAGGAAATACTACAGTTCAATACATATCTACTCACAGCAGGATGCAGTGTCACACTAACATGAATACCAGCTCATGTTGGGATAGCAGGAAATGAGCTTGCAGACAAAGAAGCCAAAGGGGGGAAAACTAGTTTTAACCAAATTAAAGTAGGCTTAGGGAAGTTTGAAATTAAGAGCTTAATTGCTCAAGCAATAACTAAAGAGTTGGTATTAGCTAGGATCAAAGTAAAAAAGCAAGACACTCATATAAAATCTTTAAAAAAAAAACAAGCAAAAAATGTCAAATACAAGATGAACTAAAAATACCAATTAATAAAAAATTGCTGAGGCTCAAGCTTGGGACTAGATATTTCATGACTGAGGAACCCATATTCGAAAAGTGTCAAGAACCAAACACAATTAGACACTTTCTGGTGGACTGCAAAAAATATGACCAGCAGAGGCAAAACATTAAGACATACACTAAGACCCCATCAGAGATACAAAAGTTAATAAAACAATATATTACAAAAACAAAAGCTAACATATTAAAAATAAATAAATAAGGATGCGAGCCAGTAGTCTACATTGGTGAAAGACTCCCCCCAGATAAATACGGATTGACCAAATAACCCTCCAGTGAAAATTAAAAACATACCAGTTTAGACAATATCAAATTTTGGATAATAAAACCATATTGAACTATAACTATAAAAGGAAAAATACCTACTAGGGATAATATAGTATAAAATAAAAACAAACAAAAACATATTACAATAAATGAAACACGTCCTGATATAACCAACAGCTCCATATATTTGGTAGATGGTTGCGTGCTGCAAAGAAAAGTAGCAAACACCTTAATAAAAAAAATGAAATGTGTTCAATGAAGATGAATTACAAAAAAAATATGTTTTGATATAACTAGAGCACTAGCTTCCTAGCTCAGTCGTTCATGGTTCGATCCCCAGTTGAGGTGGGATCTTTTAGACCGATTTTTTTATTGGGAATACGGTGTTAGGCCCATATTTTCTTGACCATCGGCACACTAGAGGTGATGTGATCAGCATCACGCCGGCCGCCTTAACTTTCCCAGAGTTGCTCTGATACCCAATTCAGGAGGCTGGATCGACCCCGGAGCCGTTTGCGGTCTAAAAAAAAAAATCCCACCTCAACTGGGGATCGAACCATGGACCACCGAGCTAGGAAGCCAGTGCACTAACCACTTTGTAAGCCTTACCTTAAAAAAAAAAAAATCATAATTTTCCTTTGCACTCTTTACGTAGCATTGAACCATCACTGTAGCAGGTCACAATGAATGAAGCCTGCACTAAGCATTCACTTGTACTTGTACTACTTGTAGTGATGGTTTTTGTGATCATTTCTTTTACATGGTGAAGTTGCCAGCCTCATGCACAAAATAACCAACAATCTCACATATCTCTCTAAATGCTAAAAGGCCCAAAGAAGCACTCACAACTACGAGGGACAGTCAAAAAGTAATGCCTCGTAATTTTTAATTTCATTCAATAGGCAAGAAAACAGATAAAATTCACATTGAAATGTAGCCCCAAGTCTGAACTTCAAAAATTTATTTTTCAATGTAGTCTCCGTTATTTGTTACAGTTTTTGTCCATCTTCGCACAAGGGCATGTATCCCCGCACGGTAAAAATTTGTGTCCTTTTTCCTAAACCACTGGCGTACGGCGCGTTTAAGGGTCTCGGTGTCCTCAAAGTGATGTCCGCGAAGATCTTCTTTCAGTGGTCAAAACAGATTGAAGTCAGAAGGTGCAAGATCGGGACTGTAAGGGGGATGTGGTAATAATGTCCAGCCAAATTCTGCAATCGCATCAATGGTGCGTTTAGCGGTGTGTGGCGTGGCATTATCGTGCAACAGTAGTGCAGTTCTCTGATCTTTTAATGGGTAAAGTCGCCGAAGACGACCTCTAAGCTTCTTCAAAGTTTCAATGTAACGGTCTGGATTCACCGTGTTTCCCTGTTCCAAGAAGTCGAGAAGAATCACACCCTTCTCATCCCAAAACACGGAGGCCATAACTTTCCCTTCAGATGGTGAACTTTTGAACTTCTTTCTTGTCGGCGATGTTGTGTGATGCCATTCCATTGACTGCCTCTTGGATTCTGGGTCCAAAAAAATGAGCCCAAGTCTCATCACCTGTCACAATATTCGATAAAAACTCTTCTCCTTCAGTTTCGTAATGGTGCAGGAGGTTGATGGCTATGGTTTTCCTTCAGCATTGAGAAATTCTATGACAAAACGTTGTTTTAACCAAACGTCTTTGGCAGCCATTTTTAAACTGTTACTGTGGTGCCACCTGTTACTGAAACAGGTTGGTAATGCTATACAGTGCAGAAGAGTGTTTGATGAATCCTGCTAAATTTACAAATTGCACACCGATGCAGTATTTACATACATAAAAAATAGGAGGCATTACTTTTTCGACCTTCCCTCGTATATCTCACCACGTACTGGCTGCGTTCAATATCCAAGTTTGCCTTCCAAACAAAAGCGTCACTTATATGCTCGAGTCTCCTTCCATTGCGCGCTATAACACATGATTCTTTTACAGCTAACCAGCATTCAGATATCCCTTTGTTCATAACACCTCAGTCACACATGTGAACATAATACCACAACTTCATTGCTACTAATATCATGCGTAGACATAGCCAAGCTTAACTTAACTCACTTCCACTCAACTATCACATAAACAAATCTAGCTCTAGGCAGAGTATGAGTAACTGTCATCCACATTACAAACAGTTCATGAAACTAAACATTGCTACAATTTGTATTTATAATATAAAACACAATAAAAATTAATTCGTATTTGTCAGTGTTGTTGACTTGAGTCAATCGACTAAGTCTCGAGTCAAACTTAAGTCACTACAGGGTTTTAATTTAAATCGGTATCACCCAGAGATCACAATGCGTACCAGAACTCCTTTGTGCATACACAACCTTTTACTTCAGCTTATCAGGCATATAGGACACTTGCTAGACAAGCTGTCGGCACAATAACAGGCCTCTTCAGCTATCTAAACTTGATCATTCGGACTGTGGGAGAAATATATACCTTGCACCAGACAGAGAAATATTATTGGCGGACATAAGTCATTAAAATAATGAAAATAAGTAATGGTGCTGAGAAAATGCATTATTCCTTCAATTCCACAATAGACGGACAATATGGCTGAGACGATAGTATTTCTAAAATGTAATGCTTAAAAATAACTTTGATCAAATAAAAAAGTCATTAAATTAAATAGTAAAAATAGAGATTATTTTTCATTATTGTTTATAGTGATTGATGTGATTACTTGATAAAGTGCGATTGTGGCTATAAACAGCATTAGATAAAAATTGAGTCTTGACTTAAAAGCTAATATGAGTAACTTGAGACTTGCACTAAGATACTTGAGACTTGCACTAAGATACTTGAGACTCGACTTGAGACTCGTAAGGGAAGACCTGAAGACAACTCAGCTATTTGTAACAAACCACTAGTATCTACGTACCACCATAGTAAGTAATATCTTTAACATATGCAACTACAATATACTCCATCAACAATACATAGTGACAGGTCTTCTATCTATAAGATATCATTACAACAAGTTCCGTCAATAACTCACCTCACGTCGGATCTATAACACCACTTAAACAAGACCCTTCTAATAACATTATATCTATCACTAAAACAAATCCTCTCTATACCATTACTACAAGTCCCATCTATAACATCACTACAACGAGTTACGTCTATAACATCACTATAACGGTTCCATCTATAACATCACTACAACAAGTCCCATCTATAATATCGCTACAATAATTTCCATCTATAAAATCACTGCAAGTTTCAACTATAACATCACTACAATCACTGCAGGTTTCATATATAACATCATTACATCCACTGCAAGTTAATCTATAACATCATTAAAATCACTTCAAGTTCATTTATAACATCACTGCAATCACTGCAAGTTCAATCTATAACATCACCACAATAACTGAAAGTTTCTTCTATAACATCACTACACTGACTGCAAGTTCCTTCTATAATATCACTAAAATCACTGAACGTCCATCTATATCAACACTACAATCACTGCAAGTTCCATCTATACCATCACTACAATCACTGCAAGTTCCATCTATACCATCACTACAATCACTGCAAGTTCCATCTGTGACATCACTACAATCACTACAAGTTCACCTATAACATCACTACAAGCACTGCAAGTTCCATCTGTGACATCACTACAATCACTACAAGTTCACCTATAACATCACTACAATCACTGTCAGTTCTATCTATAACATCACTATAATGACTGCAAGTTCCATCTATAGCATCACTACAATGACTGCAAGTTCCATCTACAACATTATTACAGTCACTGCAAGTTCCATCTATAAGATCACTACAATGACTGCAAGTTCCATCTACAGCATCACTACAATGACTGCAAGTTCCATCTATAACATCACTACAATCACTGCAAGTTCCATCTATAACATCATTACAGTCACTGCAAGTTCCATCTATAACATCACTACAATGACTGCAAGTTCCATCTATAACATCACTACAGTCACTGCAAGTTCCATCTATAACATCACTACAATGACTGCAAGTTCCATCAATAACATCACTACAACCACTACAATTGTATATATAACATCACCACAATGACTGCAAGTTCATGTATATCATCACTACATTCACTACTGGTCGGAGTGGCTAAGAGGAATGGCGTTCGCCTCTAATTCTAAGTTACCGGGATCACTTCCCAGTACAGGGAATATATTTGATGGAATTTTTTGTGTCCAGAAACAGTGGGTTCTAACAATGTCATACTCCTCCCTGATCTACTGAGTAGTGAGACTACTTCTCGGATAACTGTGACAAAAATAGGAGGTCCTGGGTAACAGTTGCGCATTTAAAAATCCCTCTGTAGTTGGAAATCGTAAAGAGTAGGCCATACTTCCTCTGCCCTGGCAAAATTTAATAAAATTAGAAAAAAACCTACCCACCAAAAAAGTGTTTATAGTATATGTTATTCCTATATACACACATTGGGATCCTCGCCAATGCTACGGAGTTCGTGCACTGTGCTGAGCTCCTCCTTGTGTGATCCAAGGGAGGAGATCACAGCACTGATGGCGTTGTCCGTGTACAATGAAGATGGTCCTTTAAAAAAAACGTGTACAAGCCCCAATCTATACATTACCACAGGGACAAGTCTTAAGTATCACATACACAACTACACTCACATTACACACTAAACCGACAAGTCATTCTAAACATGTACAAAAACCTACTCAACGACATAAAAACAAAAACCTGGTATTCTAATACCCACTCCAGTCTGTTGGAGGGAATGCAGTGGAAAAGACATTAAAAAAAACAGAGAACACTACAAAAGCCAGAAGAACTGCCAGAAATATCCAGCCCAGAACCTTCTCCCATTTCAGTTTGTTGAAATTGTAGAGCAGTACAACGCCCAGCATCATTCCTGATTGAGACAAATGTAAACATTATTTCAGTAACAGTTCTGACTTACAATGTAGACATGAATACATCATTTTCAGAGGATTAGTAATCTCACGATCATTTTATCTTTGCGATCCTTACGGATCATGGAACCACCACTACAACTGGTCTTCTTCCAGGAAGCCTGCATAAAGCAGCGACTTACGTTTGCAGCAGTAGTTTGTGTGTCACTTTGTTTTATTTGATGAGATTGCCAGCGCCATGCACAATCTCATATTAGTCGCCTTGTACGACATGCCTGAGAGTGCGACTGTCCTATTCTGTCTTTGTCACTTCAGAGGCCCCATAGGAACTACATGGATTAGTAATGTCATCATCATCATGTGACGTATTCTCTCCAGAACGTTGTCTCCATTACAGCTGCTTTATATATTATTACCATATATGGGAGACGTGACCTTTTGCAAAATTATCTATGTCGGAAATAATTTGAAAGTACCACACCCGACCTGTTTGAATATGATTGGAGCGTTTATTTAACTCCAGCACGAAAGAAGGAGTGGGAAGAGAGGGAATATAGTCTGACCATTTCGCAGTTTTATTTCACTGTGAATTTCACGCTCGCCAAGACAACATCAGACCTCGTCAGAGTGAAGACTAGATTCATCATTCTTTTTGTTAACCGGACCTTTTATTGGAGAACCAAATAAGACTTACAAAGCACAGGACATCTCTACATTTTAATAAGGAACACCCGGACTAGGATTTTTAAGAAAGACACTGAGTCTGAGGGAATTGAAGTTACAATTAACGACACCCAGTATACGTGAAAGAAGGCCGCTATCAGCGCCTTTTTTTAAGTCCTCTTAGCAAAACGTCTGTAGCCAGGATTGGCTCAATGGTGGTACCAGCAGAAAGTACTATCTCTGGAACCAAGTGAAGGTAGAAGTGGACTGACGTTGTGCGAGACACCACCATAAGATGATCTTATAGACAGACGCAGAAACAGCTCGGCTGTTAATCCTTGACGTTCTGGGAATGTGCGGCGCCTGAACGTTGACCAGAGACAAGCGCGAGCAGAGGGAAAAGAACCAACCTATAAGGAGGATTAGAATCATCATTAGCAGCTAAGTTAACCTATATTCTGTCACTTGAGCTTCTTTTAAAAATAAATTCAAGTGATGAAAACCTTTTCATAAATATTCAAATTATTTTCCAACTGTTAAAACCTAAAGTGATTATTAAATTTCGTTATTTGTAATTGTCGTGTGGTGCGTATTGGGGCAACTACGACAGTAGTTTTTGCCAGGAATAACCTATGAGATATTAGGTAGAAGGTCTCTAGAAATTGGCTCGTTAAGAAAGAATAAAGACCTATTCGAGATAGGGACAAGAAGACGGGAATGCGAATGCTTTCCACTGGACAGTGTTTTCTAATTAATTATGGAAAGAGTTCTGTTTCCCCACGACCTTAGCTTCTGCCCTTAGATCCCGTAACAGAAAAAGCCCCCAACCTCATCTGAGTAGAGAAGTGTTCCTATATGAGAATATGTAACACAGACAGCACGAGTGATACATTAACAAACTAGATAATGATCAAACGTTTGCTGGGTGTATTAATTAAATATTCACACATATAGGGTTAGTAATGGTTAGAACGTGATGGTGGTAAAAGACGATTCACACAAAACACACAGATGAGATATTAAAATTGCAATTAATTAAGTAGTAGTTAATTAAGAATGAACTGGTGTAAAGGGAAATGATGATGATGTGATATGATACGTGTTACCAAAATGGTGAGTAATCTACACAACCCATGTGTCTCTAAATGCTTCTCATGGATACGATGATTCACATGTATGCATAAAATGTCCCAAGTTGTCATACGTTATGTCGAGTGGGGTATCTCTAAGTCGAGGACGTTCTGATGAGAACTGTTGTCGTACTGAGAACGTTGACGATATATATATATATATATATATATATATATATATATATATATATATATATATATATATATATATATATATATATATATATATATATATTTCTATATATCTATTGATATATTAGCCGCCGATATATATATATATATAGTATATCACGCCTATATATAACTTATATATATATAATATTTATTCCCCACTTTGCTTTATTTATCCGGTTATTTATTTATTTATTTATTTATTCGTATTGCCCCCCCAATTAATAGATATTCCATTATATTTATTTATCTTAGCCTTATTTATTCCTTCACGCCAGTTGTGCTTGGTCGGGGCCTCTCTGTAGTGTTTTCCTTCAACAGTTAATAGCCATATGAAAAAGCTAGTTCTTGTTTAATGGCATCGGGGTCTCTTCTGAGGACTGGCCAGACCCATTATCCAGCGTCTACCAGAAATGATTAGTGACGTGTATCTCCTGATATAATACGTATGTAGTCGTGATTCCATAAAAATATACTTTATAGTCTTGCTTATATAAATGCGCTTAAGAGTGTTTGCACTTATATATAAATATAGATATCCACTATATTGAGCTCTTTAGCTTGACTTCAGATAATAAGCTTTCGAGTGACTTGAACTTGTAAAGGTAAAGGTAAAGGAACCCGTTACACGCCCATTTAGGCATATTGGGAATATGGTGTTAGGCCCATATTATCTTGACCGTCGGCACACGAGGGGTGATGTGGTCGGCATCACGCCGGCCGCCTTAGCCTTCCCAGAGTAGCTCTGGTACCCATTTGGGGCTGTAGTCCAGTTATGACCCAGGAAAATAGACTTTTGTGGCCTAAAAAGAATGCCGCCTCAACAGTGGGAGTTGCGAACCATAACCACTGCCACTTTAGGAAGCCAAGTGCGGCACTGAACCACTATTGCTTTCCGAGGCTTCCTACTTGAACTTGTGATAACTATGTATTGAACTTGTGAGCCAGCAAATATATGGGACGAAAAATGCTGCGTCCACCTTCTGAATTGTGGGTGAGACAATATTCCTTTTTAATTGATGAATGAAAGATGTCCTGTGGCGAATTCTGCTAGCCAAATGTCCGTTTTTTGATAACTTATTTCTGGTTAGACGTCAGAAACGTTGCGTGTAGACTCAGACTTCTGATGAACTGAAGACACACAAAAGCCTTCGTAAGTTTTCACACTTAACATCACTGGTTGACTTTCATTTATACTACTGCTCATTATTGATATCTCTCTGAGTTCAATTCTAATGATGTTAAATATCGTGTGCATGAGAGTGTGTGCGCATGGGAGATTGTGATGATGATGAAGGTGAAGTATGAACTATTAATTACCTCTTATCATCCTATCATCTTCTAGGAAAATATTCTGATTTTATTAATCAGTTATGAAAAGAATTAATTGAAACTCTATCTTTCGAACATTTAGCTGTGAGGTTAAACTAAACAAAGAGTAAGAAAATGTATTAATAATCTGTATAAGATCTACTAACCTTCTTTTCCCTTCGCAAAATCCTTTAAGAACACAATTCACGACAGAACTGGATTATATCCACTCTGAATGAGGACGTGTATTTAGGCTAGGGGTTTTAGGGATTGGATCTCTGCCTCACAATGTAAAAACTGGACTCCTCTCTCTAGCGAGCTACGCGGTATATTATATCTCCAGAAGTCCAATGTGGGTTCCTTGGACCGGTGACGTTCAACTCCACGCATACAACCAATACCTAAGAGACCCTCTGGTCACTCATTTCCCAGTATCGCTCTTGTCCCCTGTCAGTCCAAAAGTGAGTGGGGGGAGATAATTCGCCACCATTTTTCGTTGCCTGGCTTACCTGACAAACAGGTAATTGAGATAATTGGGCTGGCCAATGCAAAAGTTCTGTCACATTACTCCCTGATTGTCTATCGCTCCGTGTGTTGGCTGCACTCTTTGTTACCTCCGTCCATTGTTGCCAGCATGCTAACATGTCCCCTCTGTGGCGCCGCCTATTGATTTACTTGCCGGTTGGTTTAAACAGCATGAGACGTTTTCACCTAGCCGAGCTGGGCGTCCAATGTGGTGACCCATCGCTTGTATAGTCAGCGGCCGAATAAAAAAGATAACAACAGTACACAGAAATTGTATAATGCCCAGATGTCTGATTTGGATGACCAGATGTGTTTTCACCAGATTTATCACGATGCAATGTGGACTTCAAACGATGATGTCAGGTATGGGGACTCAATCAATAGACTTTATTTTACCACTGATGAAAGAACAAATTCGGTTCTCTAGATACCGGTCGCGAGTAATCAAAACGATGAAATATCAAACGTGGGATAAAAGAGCACAAATGTGGGAGAAAATAAAATACGAGAGATGTAGGAAAAGATAGAGTTATAAGGCCTTGGCGCTCGTTTATCACAGTAATGTTACAAATTTAACTTCGATTCAATCATTTTAAATGTACTACATGTTTGTCACAGTTAAAGTTACTAAACACACACTGTAAACAGAGCTATATTATAATAATAATTCCACTGATTAACACAGCGGTGGGGGTTTTTTAAGGAGCTAGGATATAGCATTGCGTAAATTCTTCATAAAAAGTGTCAGCAGAATTACAGAATTAACGGGCTCAGGAACAGCCAGCATTGTTTTCGCTTATCTGAATATCTCGTGAAGACTCCCATGTGATAGCAGCTTTACTACTCTTCCATGTACATTTCTGCGAAGAGTATTCTTGTGTAAAGATAGACTCCATTGACGCCTATAATAGATACTCTTGAGTTTTGGCCACTGTTGGACCACTGCAAAGCAGGGGTGGCAATACCGTCACACTGTAGTATTCTTCATTTCATTTGTAGAAATACCTGTACTACTACCAGATCGCCCCTTCTGGACAATTACACTGCAAATGGATGAATCAACAAGGCTGAGACTGTTGGAATTTTGGCATCAAACGTGGGACTAGCAGAAATGGATGTGAGAGAGGATGCATCCGTCGTATGTACAACTAGCATGCTACAGGTAACAATTAACATTCATACTCTTCGACATTTGTTGAGGAAGACTGAGCACCTATGGGTTTGTCCGGAGTGCAGTGAGGTCGATTCTGATTAACAGTAACAATAAACAAATACTACCAATAGTAAAACGTAAAGGCTGGTCCCATAGCAAATACTGCCCGTAGGGGAGTGAAATGTTTAGAGACTTCAACATACTAGGTCCAGCATCGAGACGTGGGGGTGACCAGTTCCCTTCTTCGCTTCGCCTTTTTTTTCCTTCCCTAATTCAAAAGTCAGGTACCCATTTAATTTACAGCTACCATACAGTACTTTTACCTAAAACAGTGATGCTACACATACAGTACAAGAACTTAACTAACCTGCCAAAAAGCTATCCAATGTGTGTTGTCACGCCTATTCCCTTGTCCGACTTTAGGATCACTTACTCTTTTTTTGTGGATTGCCAGGGCTGTATCTACAATCGCTGATAAAGTGCAACATACAATCTTTTAAAAGACACATTCTCAGAGTTGTACTAAAATATTCATGACTACGTACTACGTAAATTATTTCTCATATTGCCGCATTTTTTGTTGTGCCATTTTTAGCAGTATTAATTCCTATACTTTGACATTAAATTATTTTTTATTTCCACACATGCATTGATGTCCATAAGGGTTACTAGCAGCGCCCGCCCCCCCCCCCCCCACCCCCAGACCCCCCACACACACCCCACCCTCCCCCCGCGGTTCTAAATTGGTGCAGAACTCCCTAATTAGTATTAAAGGTAGTTAACACAGAATCTGGAATGCTTTGGCACGGCCATGTTTCAGAAACTGGATTGTTTTGGTTTCCAGATTTTGCACAAAGTAGCCAAGCTGCCCAAAAGAAGCCCAAGAATCGGTTCAAAAATCGCCCAAAAAGTTGGCCGAAAAAACTTTCGATTTTCGGAATATTTCGGTTTTAGGGTTTTTTCAGATTCTGTGTTTACCGACCTGTAATGGTTTTCTATGGCTTCATCTAATTAATTCCTCATCAATTTCCAAAGTGAGGCATTATGGAATCCGCCCGGATGATCATAACCTTAATACAGAAAACTTACAAAGACATGTCATGTAGAGTTCTTCATGAAGGACAACTTACAGAACCGTTGACGATAAGAACAGGCTTTCCTCTTCTTACTGGCTATAGGTTTCATTATGAAAACATCAACTTCACCCAACGGAAATGGAAACCGATGGAATCTGACTAAACAGCTTGGTGACCTAGATTTTACCGACGACTTAGCTTCTTCTATTTCATAACCATAATCGGTTGCGAGACAAAATGACAATACTCTATGAGAAGTCACAGCAAGCAGGTATGAAAATACAAAGGGAAAACACAAAGATAATGCTAATAAATGCAGATAATGATAAAAAACTGAATTTTATGAAACGCCCCTACAAGTTGTAGATTCATACACATATCGTAGCAACAATTTAGACAAAGTTGGAGAGACAGACAATGATGTTAAAATAAAAATACAAACAGGTAGCAGAAGTTCTTATTTATTGCAAAGCACATACAGAAAAATAGATAGTAATCTTTACAGATGCCCTGTTAGTAATAACAAATTTGAAAAGCCATCAAGCAAAAGGACTGAAAGATCTGATAAACTCAGCTGCTGTTTGTTCCTAGTGTTTCTTTCAGCGTGTTGTTTTCTCGCTTGTTGTGAAAACTTCTTTTTGCTCAATCTGAGTTGATGCCGTAGGAGCATCACCACTTTGTACGATCGGCAGCTTCGTCCTCCCAGGTCGCTGGATTTATGTCCAGTGTCTTCACGTCTTTCTTGCACACATCTTTGAACCTCAGCTGTGGTGGCCCATCTGCCAGTTGTCCGTAGAAGATATCTTTAAGGAAACAGGTGATAAACTCTCTTGAAAGACTGACCAAAAGCTTCAAGAAGTGCACAATCCAGTGGATACCACCCGCCACATTCCCTTCGTGCAAAACAAGGTTTTTGATAAATTCTCGCTTTATTAAAAGTCGAATCACATTGAAATTTGGCACAAGCATTAGTCAAGTTTCAGCGAGTAAAAAGCCATTATTTGTTTTCATAGAAATAAAGTCTGTTAATGTTTTTGTTATGCCTCGACTGTCGTCACAAGAGCGATGGCAAGCTGTTGGTATGCTCAGCAGTGGAATGGCGATCAGAGAAGTTGCCAGACATTTCAATTGTGACCAGTCCACTATAGTGAGGCTGAACCAGCGATTTCGGGCGACAGGTACCACCTTGGTCAACCTCGTGTAACAACACTAGCTCAGGATCGCCAAATTCTATTGTTACATCTGCGCATTCGCTTCCAAACAGCAACGACGGAGACGCCGATGCCAAGCCTGTATTGATGCTGTAGGGGGTCATACACGGTATTAATGATGGCTGTGACTGAATGACAGTGAGTGCGACTTTTGTTTTTACACCTAGGGTTGACAACTGCTTAGGAGCCGGTTCTGAATTGTCTCATGTTTAATAACACAGCAAATTTGGGTTACTAAATGGATCAGAAATGTAAAATCAGTGGTTTCATGTATTTTAAATTTAGCACAACGAGTTGCGGTTCATAAACTAATGCGATGCGTTTTTAATGGCGGCTAGTATATAATGAAAGAGTAATGGGGAAATGCGGCAGCGGAACAGCAAACGAAAATGGTGATAAATTAGTAAGTTTCTGTAGCATTAACAACCTGGTCATTGGAGAAACACTTTCCCCACACAAAGAAATTCACAAATTAACATTGGAATCACCAAATGGTTGGGATAGAAACCAGATAGACCACATCACGATTAACGGTAGATGGAGACATGCATTACAAGATGTGAAGGTAAGAAGAGGTGCAGATGTAGGAAGTATCACCATTTAGTAGTAGCAAAATTGAAAGTGAAACTAAGAAGGGCTGGACCAACTGTAACTACACAGAAAAGGTTTGACATTAGCAAATTGAAGGACCCCCTTACCATAAAAGCTTTTGCGGCTGACATAAAGAAAAGATATCAATTTGCCAAAAGTCAGGAAAAGACATTCACTGATGATACAGACCAGTAATTCAACACCATTTCAACAATATATAAGGAAAGCAGCAAATCATGCTTGGGATTCCAGGAAAGGAAGAAGCAAGACTGGATAACACCAGAAACATCAAACACCATAACGATGAGAAGAAGCGAAGTTCCCCAGGTTAAAGCAACTATATAGCGAGCAGTACAGTCAGCTGGACAAGGAAGTTAAACGACAAACCCGAGCCAACAAAAGGTATTTCCTAGACGATCTTGCAAGACAGGCAGAAGAGGCAGCACTGAGAAATGAACAAAGCACAGTATACAAAATAACTAAAGTCATCAGCGGAAAACGAAGTGCAAACAATATTACATTAGTAAGAGATAAGAAAGGAAATCTTATCACGACCGCAGAGGCACAGGAAACAAGATGGGCAGAGCATTTCAGAGAAACTCTGAACAAGGAACCACCAGAGACACAATCGAATGTTCCCGAGGCTGAAAACGATCTAGATGTTAATACAGACATTCCACGAAAAGAAGAAATCATCACAGCAATCAAAGAGTTAAAGAATGGAAAAGCTCCTGGCCATGATAACTTAAATGTAGAGATATTTAATACAGACCCAGAGCTAGCAGCAGAACTATTTGAACCACTTTTTTTCACAAGTCTGGAAAACAGGGACAACACCAACAGAATGGAACAAAGGAATAATTGTCAAATTGCCCAAGAAGGGAGATCTTGCAGACTGCAATAATTGGAGAGGAATCACTCTTCTCTCAGTTCCCAGCAAAATACTAGACAGGATAATTTTACAGAGAATTTCAAAAGCAGTAGACCACAAACTGAGGAAAGAACAAGCAGGATTTAGAAAGAATAGAAGATGTGTAGATCATATATTTACCCTCAGGAACATTATAGAGCAGTGCTCAGAATGGCAAAGACAGCTGTACATTAATTTCGTTGATTTTGAAAAGGCTTTTGACAGTATACACAGGGACAGTTTATGGAAAATACTGAGGGCTTATGGAATTCCAAGCTGCATAGTGTCAATCATAAAAAGCCTCTATGCCAACTTTACTTGCAGCGTTGGGCAGAGCAACCTAACCTTTGAGGTGAAGATAGGGGTACGTCAGGGATGCCCTTATCAACCACTATATTTTTAACAGTCATAGACTGGGTGATGTGCCAGACAACAGAGGGCAGTCCAAGAAGAATACGATGAACTACATTTTCTACATTGGAAGATCTGGAATATGCAGACGACATTGCACTACTAGCACATTCACATCAACGCATCCAGGAAAAAACGGATAGACTTAATAAGTATAGCCAGCAGGTAGGCTTGAACATCAATCTAAAGAAGTCAGAGGTCATGACGCTCAATGTGAGCAACCCTGAGCCCATATCAGTAAGGAATCAGCAACTGGTACAGACATACACCTTCACATACCTAGGATGCATAGTAACACCAGACGGCGGAGCAAGCAAAGACATCAACAACAGAATGAACAAAGCAAGAACAGCCTTTTTTTAGGCTAAACAACATCTGAAAGTCCTCTCAATACAGCACAAGCACAAAATGAAGATTATATCAGAGCTGTGTGCTTTTTGTGCTTCTCTGTGGTGCGGAATGCTGGAGAGTTACAGAGAAGGAAATGTCGAAATTGTCCTCTTTTCACACAACATGCCTAAGAAAAATTCACCGAATCTTTTGGCCGAATACCATCACCAACCAAGATCTGCTTACTCGGAGCAAGCAAGAGGCCATGCACACCATCATAGCTGGCAGACGCTGGAGCTGGGTTGGCCATGTCCTCAGAAGAGACCCCGATGCCATCACAAGAACGGCTATGCTATGGACCCCTGATGGAAAACGAAAGAGAGGCCGACCAAAAACAACTTGGCGGAGGACTGTGGAGGCTGAGATGCAAAGAATGAACCAGAGTTGGGGCACCGTACGAAGGATTGCAGGATGTAATCTGATCATCAGAAGAGTTTCCTCGTTGGCGCAGTGTTTCGGCCCTTTTATCTCCTTTACACTCCAAAGTGTGGGTCTCCTGTTGTCTTTTCCCCGCCTTTTCTGGGAACTGAACCCACTCCACCTTGGTTGCAGCTTTCAACTCCACTACTAGTTTTATCCATGCTGCCAGCATGAGGCAATTGTACAAGGAACCATTATGTTGCATTTAAGGATTTCACAATGAAGGCAATGTAGACTTTTGTAAATGAACAATGATACATGCATAATTCTGACAACTTACCAAAACTACAGATGACAACCAGTCTGACAGGGGCACTAAGGAACACACGGTAGCAACATGAATTGACCATTTCGTCAGTGTCAAGACATTTGAAGTTCATCTCTTGCCAGTTCTGGACACAAACAACGAAAACAATGACTTAAAGTTAAACCTGTGGCAGTACAACTGACATTAACTCTGTAAGGACCAGAAGCGAGTGTTTGGGGCCAATTTCAATAGGCGCTCGTAAACGGAGGCCCGTTTTTTTTTTTTGGGGGGGGGGGGGGGGGGGGGGGGGGGGGAGAGAGAAGTGTCTGAGGGAGGAGAGAACTGGTATATTTGAAACAAGATGTTGTTTTGTTTTGTCTCAATTTAATGTTTTATCAATCATTTATTCAATTTCCTTTATAACTATGTGACAAATCGGGGCGGCCTCTATCGATATTTGTTTCTCTCCTGCGGTATCGGTTCATTTGTGGTACTAATTTTTATTATGTGCTGTCAAGTATCGCACTTTTCTTTCTTTCTTTCTTTCTTTCTTTCTTGCTTTCTTTCTTTCTTTCTTTCTTTCTTTCTTTCTTTCTTTCTTTCTTTCTTTCTTTCTTTCTTTCTTTCTTTCTTTCTTTCTTTCTTTCTTTCTTTCTTTCTTTTTCTTTCTTTCTTTCTTTCTTTCTTTCTTTCTTTCTTTCTTTCTTTCTTTCTTTCTTTCTTTCTTTCTTTCTTTCTTTCTTTCTTTCTTTCTTTCTTCGTTATTTTTCTGTTAAGTAGCAGATATTTGATTTCATCAAACCATTCGACACTCCTCTCTGTGATGTCGCCTGTTTGTTACACGGTCATCCTGGCTTGCGGTGAGCAACTGAGATAAGATAGTCGCCGGCGTGTTTAGATTGAACCGCTGATAAGACGACTCGTTTGGTAACCCAGATGGGCAGACACGGAGTTTTTGCGTACTCATACGGCAGATAACGAGATTACTGTCTGTGTGACACATGTAGGCAGACAAGTGTGACATAATCGTTTCCGGGCCGACTTGTTATGACAAAATTACTTTCTAATAAAATGTCGTACCGATAGGTTTGGAAGTTATTTAGGGTCTCATCTGAGTAGAGTAGATAGTGATAAGTACGTGAGAAGAAGGTGTGAGAAATAGATTTCACGGGTGAATAGTTTAAGGAGAAGATATGTCTCTGGAATGAGTAAGTTTCTCTAGTCCAGCCTATCTATACGACTATAATTTAGTACAAGACAATCTTTCCATCCTCATACATGTAAATATAAGTTTAACTACACACACACAGCTATGTGGCAACAAGACACACAAACATGAAAAAGTACGGTTAATTGGGTATGGGTCTGACCAACACACAAAGCTAAGTTTCTTTTGTTGTTTATTATCATTTAAACTTGACAACGTCAAATATCTAAAGAAAAATCAAATAAAATCAGATTTACATACATAGGAAAATAACAGAATAAATGTGACCTCCCTCTCTTGAGAAAAGAACCCAAAAAGTTAATAACCCAAAGTCAAAGGTTAGCACTATGTTACAGAATAGACGGTAAAGAAAAACAAAGTTCCTACTACATGCTACTCAGTAAAGTAAAAAATTTTAAGCAAAATCCAGGATGGTACAATTCCTGTAACAAAGAAAAATATTCACTCTCTCTATCATACAGTGGCCACGCAATCTCGCGTACCTACTATTTGGTGATATCCCTTGGAATTACAATGGTTCCTGAATATACAAAATGTCAGGTGTATTTCCCAAATTGGCCTTAGTTCATCCTCTTACAAATAAGATTAACGAGGTGGACGCCAAATTTGGTGTTTTATTCCTGGATGAACAAATGTCACTTCGAATAGTTAGTGTAGAAACCGAGATCTATGGGTTCACAGTAAACAAAGTAAAATACTTCCAGTATTAGGAAACCTCTGGTTGCTAAAAACTATAACAATTGATAAATGATGTTAATCCTATCGGCTGGCTCTATGGTGAGGGCCGATTCTGAAACAGCGTAAATTCTGGATGAGACACTTGAATACGACTATCAGTCGTCAGATAATGTTATTATTATGCTCAACCCCAGTTGGGCTGATAACATTTAAAAAAAATAATTGTTCGGTTTTTGTAAGTCCAGTTAACTTTACAAGTTAAAATGCTTCAACCTTTGATCCCCGCCCTTGCTCGCGCTTTAACTATTAGCGTACAATGTCAATTATTATTTAATTGTCCATACGCGCACTTACATAAATATCGCCTGTCGTTAATAGCTATTAAATTGTCGGCGTCTGTTGGTCATCGTATGGTATTAAATAATAGTCACTTACTATAAATACTCAAAATGATATATAACGTGAATTCTATTCTGCCACCATCAGTGGCGCCTAGCATATAATATCAGTCAACTAAACCGTCTCTTCTTGTGTGAGAAAGCGGGTGGTTTAAATTAACATTATTACTGAAACATCTGGCATAAAACAGCTACGCGTTATTTTATTTCATTGGTTTTAACAGCTAGAACTCGAAGGGAATTATAATGGTAAAAGTTTTAACACTTGAACACGTAAGCACTAATTTCCAGCAAATCAGAATGACAATACCCACGAATGCTATTAACACATCTTCCACAATGGTTCTAGACTACGTGTTTAGACTATCCGAAAAATTCTGAATGACAACTGATAACAGGTTAAAGAGCGCACAGTTTATATATCATCATGGTTCTCTGATCTATAGATGATGCTACTTTTCACGTTACCATGTATATCGAGAGAATCAGAAACCTAAGTTCCCTAGATAAAGACTTTATGGTCGCTCTGTCTCAGGCGTTAGACCGCCATCAAAGACTTAAATCCGTGTAACGGGGTTCTCAGAGATTTTGTCTGTATCTGAAGATCAAAGCTCGGGGTTTTTCCTCTGTGTACGAACTTCAAGGGGTACTCGGGGAAAGACTTTTGCCCGTGCCTCTACTTCAAAATGTCCGGTGTTATTCACGTGCGGTCTGTCAGCTATCCGATGATTGACAGATCAGCTCGCGTGAGAAACTTGGGTAAACAAACCTGATTCGCTCCGTGTTGTGACTGGCAGGTCACGAAAGTTTGTAAACAACTTCGTTTAATTATGTTTAGAGAAAAGAGGCGTGGATCAAAAGCTCGTGTGAGTAAGACAGGCAGAAAAATGCGTGGTTTTGCTAGCAAATCGTAGAACGGTAACGGGATTACAAAGGCTGTCAGATTACTGTAGGTTATATTTCCATTATACGTTACATAAAGTAATAAGTATTACAGTTTACACATGTTGTCATGTGAGGTCCCCGATCTGTCTGTAAGTTTGTACACAAGGGCATTGGAAATCATATTACCATATATGGGAGACGTGACCTTTGCAAAATTTGTCCATGTCGGAAATATTTTGAAAGTACCACATCCGACCTGTTTGAATATGATTGGAGCGTTTATTTAACTCCATAACAAACAAAGGCGTAGGAAAGCAGGGAATATAGTCTGACAATTTCGCAGTTTTATTTCACTGCGAATTTCACGCTCGCCAAGACAACATAAGACCTCGCCAGAGTAAAGACTAGATTCATAATTCCTTTTTTTAACCGAACCTTTTATTGGAGAACAAAATAAGACTTACAAAGCATAGGAAATCTCTACATTTTAATAAGGAACACCGGGACTAGGAAACTGAAGAAAGACACGGTGTCAGAGGGAATTGAAGTTAAAATTAACGACCCCAGTACACGTGAAATAAGACAGGTGTCAGTGCCTTTTTTAAAGTCCTCTGAGCAAAAACGTATGTGAGCCAGGATTGGCGTAAGTATTGCATTTTCATTCTATGTTTCATTACTAATATATATATATATATATATATATATATATATATATATATATATATATATATATATATATATATATATACCCTTCAAAAGAAGTTAAGGACCATTTTTATTAAGGGTGCAAAGTGAAAATGAAAAATAAAAACACAGCACAACTGGGCAAAGCGCTGCTGCAGTCTGACAATAACTGAATGAGATACTGCAAGCCTCTGAGCGATATTTCAGACAGTAAGACCTTCCTGCAACCACGCAATGGCTCTTCCTTTATACACAACACTCAGCCTTCGTCGTTGAGGCATATTGTTGTGCAATGGTTATGCAGCACTTGTGTTGCTTATAAAGACAATTTTGTGAGTACAGCTCAAGACCAGCACTATAGTCTCCCACATGCATCACGCATTTTTTTCAGCGTGCTTGCTGAGCTGAACACTAGCCACACGGTATGCTGGTGGCCCATGCAGCACGTGTTGAATGTTTGTCGTTCGAGAAAAATCAATGTCAGATTAATTGCTTATGAAATATAATTTTTATAATTTTTATTCTTCTTCTTCTTCCTCGTTAGCCCTGAAAAGGACGGTGGTTGCGTTGTGTCTGTTTACGCCGTAGCTGTGATATCTGCACCTTTCGGTCGACACATCCGACTTCTGCACAGCCTTTTTTGGGACTGGGTTTGCCTTCCCTCTTCGATCCGTACTCGCTCAGCCAGACTGCACTGCTGCAGACTGTTTCCAGGACCACCACGTGGAGGTGGAGTACGGTCTTGACCAGCTCTGGTTCGCTGATCCTGATGCAAGCAGTCAAGCTATGAGTCGCTGACTGCATTCTCTATTGCTGCATCTTTGGGTCCCTAATTTTTATAACTTTTGGGTCATTTTCACCTACTGGTCCTTAACTGCTTTTGAAGGGAATATATATATATATATATATATATATATATATATATATATATATATATATATATATATATATATATATATATATATATATATATATATATATAGATATATATATATATCTATATATATATATATATATATATATATATATATATATATATATATATATATATATATATATATGTCACAGAGAGTTTATTGATCGTAAATTGCCTATATCTTCTTCTTTTTCTTTCACCCGTATCCTCTATTTATTATCACTCTTTTATCCTTTTTGTGTTTTTCGCATTCGTTCGTTTGCGACTATATACATTACTATTTTCCCATTCTAACGTTTACCTGTTTCGTTTTCTCATTTAGAAACGCATTTATGACATAACGTGTCAGAGAGAGAGCGTTAAATGCATTCTATGGCATTAGGTATCAGTGGACCAAACTGTGAACATATTCGTCTGGCCAGACATAGGAGCAGACATAGGTCTACAGCCTTCCCTGCACCAGACGAAATACACCGTGAATATTCGTTTTTCGCCAGACATATAGGCGACAAATTTGTCTGCATTTTCACCTGCCACAACGAGTGGTGTCGGCTGAACGCTCAGAAAGGCGCGATAACTGACATCTCCTCGACGCAGTTTGAGACATTTGTCTGGAAATCCCAGCTGACAAGGCACTCACGGTTGGCCTGGTCCGCGCGAGGTGTGAAAACGCACGAGTGTCAGTTCATGGTAGTCTTCTAGTTACGTAAGTGTTAAGAAGGGGAGGCTATTGCGTGGTTTTCGGAAATAGCGCACATCTTTGTCTGGTTTTTCATATATACTAGAGAGAGTTAGATTTCATTTTCACTCAGTAACTTCGCAGTCAATACTAGAACAAGCCTTCGTTCAATTTCTAGAATCTCTGTTAATAGAGATGTCATTTAGTATGATTGTAGTGGTTTAAGTTCTTAGTAGTTCTGTGTTGAGGTAAATCTTATATTAAATATCTAGTATTTTGTGAAGTGTTTAAAGTGTTAAATCGCTTATTTCATTTTGCTAGTTAGATTGTGCAGAAAGTTAAATTATTAAGTCTGTATTATTTTATAGTGACGAGTTACAGGGGAAAACAGAAATTATATTTCTAGAGTAAACTCAGTCGGCTATTAAGGAATTTAATTCTACTGCTAAAATAATCAGACGAGAACAATTTTTCTAAACTAACTATTAAATGACTGCTACATCTTGAGTATTGACGGAATGCGTAGGTATTCCTAATTCAGGATGTTTGATTTTTATATATAACTTACTCCACGGGAAGTGTTAAACTATAAGACCAGCTACGCTTGCAGTTTAAATTATCAGTTATAGTATGTATAATTATTTGCTATGTGTTCTTTCCATTTATATATAGTGAAACTGTGGTACCCAAACTTTGCCAGCATTTAGTACAGAGACATACCTGTGAGAAACATAAACATTTTTATCTTTTAACCACGTGGGTTTACAAGTTAACACCTGTCTGACAGTGCGTGTGTCTTCATTAATAGACAGAGAATAACTCTCACTAACGGGTTTTATTAAAGACTAAATGTTTTATACTGGGCCTTTGAGCCAGATCAGATTTTCTGCACAAACTCTGTGTACAAATTTAGCCGGTGTGGAAAGTAACATATAAACGTCAGTAACATTCCGACGGAGTTTCGACTAGTGGTGTGGTGACCAAATATAGTCTTTTCCTGAAAGTAGACACCGATAATCATATTTCCCTTAAAAATTAGAGCAGAGATAATCAAGTCTGTCCCCACTACCTTAAAGAAGGGGAAATATTAAACCTAATCCTATGTATCCTGGTGTCCTTCGGGCTATCACTGTCTTCCAACAGGACTGTAGGCATACCTCAAGGGATAAGATCTAACTGTGGGTCTATCATTTCTTGTAGCAATTCCTTGATTTTTTATGACTATGTGTATATGCTTTGATGTAATTTCTATGTGTTGTGAAGAAATTTTAGATGATAATTAAAATTTCTCTTTAAATTAATCAGCGTGTTGGTCAACTCGTTCTAGAATATTTATATAATCATTTGTTATAGCTTTCCTACGTCTGTACGTCCAACTGTCATCATATATGTGCGTGCACGTGAGTGGTTATATATATATATATATATATATATATATATATATATATATATATATATATATATATATATATATATATATGTGTGTGTGTGTGTGTGTGTTTAGACTGTCTGACTCCTCGAAAGCTGTCGTAGAAGATAGGTGAGAGAGAGAAGATTTCTCGATCTCAGAGACAGCCTCTTAATCACATTCTACCATCTCACTCGTGGAAATCTATTGCTATTACTACTTCTTACTGTGACTATCACTTATTCTAATCTATTCAGAAGGGACAAACCCAAGTCTTTTTTTTTTTTTTTTTTTTTTTTCGTACGCCCGCTAATACTCGAGGCGAAATCTCAGGTTATTACTATGTCTAACCTGACATTGATTTTACGTGAGTATCCCTTTTTACTTGTACAGAGACAGGTGTCCCTCGCCATTCAGGCAAATACTCTCCGATTTCGGAGGTACCCATTGCAGCTGGGTCGGCTCAGGAGCCGCCAATCCCTGGTCGACAACACTCCTTCAAATGTTCTCGCCAGGTCTCGAGTTAATCCAGTCCAATTCCCGGTCGACGAAAAATCCTCAAATGCCGTCGCCCGGGTTTGATCCTGAATCACCCGGTCGCCAGAGCGGTGTTGTAACCACTACGCTAGCGCGGCTCCCACCCAAGTCTTAATTCCCCTATCAAAAATCTACGACAATATACACTATATGAATTTCAATGTGTGAAAATTGCTACAGGACGCCCAAGTCATTTGAGGCTGGCAACCTCAGCGTATAGAATGATGATTCATGAACCACCACTGCATGGGCTAGTGATTGCTTTATTGATAGTTTCGTAAAGAGAACTAAAAGCATAAAGTAGTTCCAGGTTCCCTATGGAGCAGGGTGGGAAAGATGAAAGAAATGATGTACATTCTAAGAATAATACTTACAGTTTCAAAGCTTGTCATAACCCTCCACTCCCAAAGGAGCATAGGCCTTCAACAAACACATGCCAAGTCCTCCTGTCACGTGCCATCATCTCAAGTTCTTTCCAAGCTCTCCTCATCATTTTCACTTCTGTTTCCAGCTCTCTTCTCCATGTGCTTCTTGGTCTACCTCTTTAATCCCTCTATTCTACGCAAGCACCCATTTATGAAAGTCTGTAGCTTTTTGGTTGTTGTCTTTGTTGTTCTCCATGTCTCAGAGCCATACAATAGGACTGACTTAACATTTGAGTTGAAGATTCTTATTTTCGTGTTGGATCCGATTTCTCTTGATCTCCATATATTTCCCAATGCAATGAAAGCTCCTCTTGCTTTTTGTATTCTTATTTTGATATCACTGTCTGTCCCTCCAACTTTGTCTATATTGCTGCAAAGATATGTGTACGATTCTACATCCTTTAGTGGTGTTTCTTCAAGTTCAATATTTTTATCATTTCTTAAATTTATTCTCATAATCTTTGTCTTTTCCCTGTGTATTTTCAGGCCCATTGTTGTGATCTCTCATCGAAAATTTTCTGATTATGGTTATGAGACAGAAGAGCCAAGTCATCTGCAAAATCCAGATCATCAAGCTGTTTAGTCAGATTCCACTGGATTCCATTTCTGTTGTGTGATGTCGATGTTTTCATAACCCAATCTATTGCTAGTAAGAAAAGAAATGGAGACAAGAGGCATCCCTGTCGCACTCCTGTTCTTATCTCAAACGGTTCTGTAAGCTGTCCTTTGTGAAGAACTCTGCATGGCATGTCTTCATATATTTTCTTTATTAAATTAATGATCTTCAGGGGAACTCCATAATGCCTCATCAATTTCCAAAGTGATTCTCTGTCTACACTGTCAAATGCCTTTTCGTAGTCCACAAATCCGATGTATAGTGGTGAATTCCATTCCAGACTTTGTTCAACTATTATTCTCAAAGTGGCTATCTGGTCTGTACATGATCTGTTTTGTCGAAAACCTGCTTGTTCATCTCTCAGTTTCTTGTCTATGGATTTTTTTAATCTCTCAAGGATAATCCTGTTTAATACTTTTCCTGGCACTGATAGTAACATTATTCCTCTATAATTTGTGCACTCTTGTAAATTTCCCTTCTTAGGCAACTTAACCAGATATCCTTCCTTCCATTCTGCTGGTATTTCTTCCTTTTCCCAGATTTTACCAAGTAATTTATATAACATCTCTGTAGCCGTGTCGATATCTGCTTTTATGGCCTCTGCTGGAATGCCATCAGGTCCAGACGCTTTTCCATCTCTTAGAAGCTTTATGGCTTTCTTTATTTCTTCTTTCGTTGGTCTTTCACCGTTAATTTGTAGCTCTTCTTCTGTTGGCTGGATGTCCGGGGGGTTTTGTGGAGCTGGTCTATTGAGAAGGTCACCAAAATATTCTGTCCACCTCTTCATTTGCTCCTGCATATTGCTGAGCAGTTTCCCATTCTTGTCTTTTATGAGGCAACTTGTTTGCTTGTATTTCCCTGTAAGTTTCCTTGTGCTGCTATACAGTTCTCTCATATTTCCTTTGGCTGCAGCATCTTCTGCCTCTCTTGCCAACTCTTCAATATACTTCCTCTTGTCTCTTTTGATACTTCTTCTTACTTCTTTGTTTGCTTCTATGTACACTTCATGAGCCACGGCTTTTTAGCTTCTGGTTCTGTTTAAATCTGCTTTCTTGTTTTTCCTGTCTTCTATCTTGCTAATGGTTTATGTTGTTATCCATGCTTTGTGCTGATGTTCTCTTTTTCTCATTACTTCTTCACATGTCTCGTTCCATATATTTGTTTACTTGTTGCCAGTGGTCTTCCGTATCTGCTTCATCTACCAGCTGTTGGAGTACTTGGTATTTGTTGGATACTGTGATTGAAAATTTTTCTCTTATTTCCTGATTTCTTAGATATCCCACATTGTACTGTTGTCTATAGCTATATACTGTTGTAAATTTCTTGAGTTTTAATTTTGTTTTAGCCAACAGAAGATGGTGGTCTGATACCACATCTGCTCCTCTACATACTTTTACATCATGCAATGTGTCGCGGGAGGTTCAGATGTTATTAAAATATATGATATCCCAGACAAAAAGATGTATCAAAAGATACCAGTATAGCGCCAGATAAGAGACTGGTCTTATAAGAAATACCCCCTTCTCTGAAAAAGAGTAAGGGTGTATCGACAATCAAGGTAGGGTCAAGCTGTATAAACCTTCAAGTATGATGATAGTGAATGCTACTTAAGGTCTAAGTGCTACCTCTCCAGATCCCACCCTGAATAATGGTTATTATATTTATTGTTATTGTATTATGGCTAATTGTCTAGAGGATTAATTAATTTAATAAAGTTAGTTGCTTATCCTTTACAGGACGTGGCAATCAACCCCAGCTTTTATTGGCTGTTTGTGATTTTTCTAGGCAATTTTTTTCATTCAGTAGTTTGCCATTGCTTTCTGAACGGTACGGCGCTTATACCATTGTTAAAAATTCATACAAAGCGGTCTGCTACCAAACCGCCTGCAGCAGGTTTCGAACCTGGTATATCTGGATTATGAAACTGCGTTCATATCCATTAGGCCACAGACGCCGAAATATACATACAAACAGAATCTAACTCAATGTGACGGACAACTTAGCTGTCCCTGAATTGTTGGATGATGGTAAAAACCCTCTCATAACATCAGTACCCCTGAATTGTTAGAGGATGATACGTCCCTTGTATAACATCAGTATTGTTGGAACTCCACCTGGGCTCATTAGCAATGCACAACAGAAACGTGGACTCATTAGCATGCAACCTTTCCACGTAGATTGTCAACACGTTGGCTACTTAATATGTAGACTGCTATCTTCCGTGCATTCAGAGAATCGCATTGATTTAAGGAGAGGTTAAATCACGCCCACGGATATCTCTAGAGCAATTATATGCAGTATCTTCATTACCTTGGTCAGTACGCCTGCCCAGTATGGGCGTTGCCAAAGTCAACGAGAGAAGTGGCTACGATCAAAGCAGTGATGGTCCACAGAAGAAGCGTCTCAGCGGCATTTCGCATCTCCATGTTAACCAGAGGAGAGCGCTGAAGCGCTCGAAGAAAAGATGGAACGGGAGAAACGAGCCGGTCAGGAAGTGAGTAATCGGACGAGGAACGGGCGGCTAGAATCTCGATTTTACCCTGAGTTCAAGAAAGGTGTTAGATTCTAACATGTCCCACTAATATTACATTCCACTTACTATATATAGAGACCCTGTAGAAATGCATTTTATCATTCGTTTGCCAGAGATTTTAAAATACACTAGCGTATAGTTGAATCCTGCCAGATTTCATCTGAATTGTCGACTATATTGGAGTGCTATTCTGTTCTGTGCAGACGGTATAATATATTTGTTAAAGTGATCAGTGGTCTAGGGCTTTCATAGGGCTTTCCAGGTTCACTGGATTTGTGTGTTAATTTAAACCTATTAAATAAACCCATTTCAAAGTTCCAGTTGTAAACTAAATGATATAGCTATAAGTTAATTCCCAATACAACTAGATGCTTAAATTAATTTTGGAAGCCGTTAAGGGATTTGTAACTATTTAATACAGTTTAGTTCTGTATATATATAGTTGTGTGTGTTTTAACTATTAGACTCGCGGGGAGTTTTTCTTGAATTTATATAATTAAAGACGCGAGTGCTTAAAATAGTTTAGACTGTAAATTTATCACGTGCCAGTATATAATTAATATTGGAAATTATGTTGTCATGTTTTTCTATCTTTTCCTATAGAATGATCATACAACCTTTGCGTTCCCAGCAAAGAATAAAATATATAGAGAGTCCAGACTCGGTTCTACCTTCAGTCATTACATAAACATTTTAAATTAACTCTTGTGGCGATCCTATTTGGGATCCAGCTAACTGAATTTTTCCAGAAACAAAACACACCCAAGTACGTTTTAAAATAAACATTATCTGTTAAAGATAAAACTGGAGCAGAACATTGCCAGAAACGATACATATAATTTTACTGTTCTACTGTGGAAATAAGAAATAACATTTAAGAACACTGACAGTTTTTTTCGTCATCAAGCTAGAGAATATTGTCTACCACCAGCGGTGAATAATACCTGAGACCACACTATTCACACCCCCGTATCTGTGTCTGTGCCATCCTATAGAAACCTTTTTAATATAAAACCAACAGAACACTGAGGCTTCATCTAGCGATTCTCGGGGAAATCTGTGCACCACAAAACCCGCTAATCTGGGGCTAGAAACGAAGGAACGACATTTGTTTATTATGTCATGTGTTTAAGCTGCTGTTGTGTATTTTCTATGAAGTGCCAGATTCCACGATCGGTAAGTGTGTGTGCGAGACTGAGTGCTGGCCATCACGAGCGTGCATGAATGAATGGGATTTATTTTGCAAACCTTGTTAATTTGCTTTACTGTATGTCTCGCATTGTCCTTTAATCGGGATTTCTTAAACTCTGTTATTTCCCCTCCCTTGTATCTGCTTAGAAAAGGGAAACACGTTTGAGAACGATCGGATTTTTTTTCCACCACCATACCTAGTATTGTAACACCTCTCTTTGAAGTAAATTTAATTTACGGGTTGGGTTACATTATCTATTCTGATAAAACACCTGTCTTTGGATTGGGGTGGTTTTCTTTGTCTATTTAAAGCGGGAAGGGCATAGATGACCCCATTCTTCAAACCCCCCCCCCCCCCCATCTTGTTAGTCGTATTTTGCTGTAACTATTGATTATTCCTGTATTTTGATAAATGTTGTGATCTGATTTAAATTATAAATAAACACGTAAAACTTTTAGTACTATATTGGAATACCCAAGCCCAAATTACCCATATCTGTTTATCATAGTTTGTATTCACCTACGTCCGTGTGTTTGAAGCACCAAGTTGGTGTGAGCGCATGTGTGTTTGGAAGCTGGCAAATAATTGTTTGTCCAGGAGAGTTTAAGGAGTAGAGTGAGAGAAACGATTGTCGTATAGAGTATGTCCTTACTCTCCCCAGCACTCTGTGAATCTACTATTTACTTTCTAACCCTTATTATCACAGAGCCTTCACCATCATTCTTCACTCTAAACGGGACCCCTATTTCTAAGACTCTTTCTCTCAAAATAAATTTACGACACTCAACTTGAATAATTAAGTAAGACTGAATGTAAATATTTACAATTTATTGATCCTATACCGTTTCTCTTTTCGGTTAGGAAAATGATAATAAAATTCAAATGCTTTTTACAAAATGGAAATAAATAAGTAAGGAATTTTCATTTCCACACTAGTTAAATATAAAAGTTATATTTAAAATGTCAATTATGTTATTATAGATATTTATATACAGTTGTTAGTTTCACTGGACTGTAAAGTAAGTAGGTAGAAGTTCATTAAATCCTTCATTAGTCATTATTCAAGTGTTTGTTTAATGTGTGGTTTAATTCTTAACAAAATAAGGATGGATGTGCCGACCAGTGGAGTTATGTGTCCACCAATCTTGTATAGTTTGAAGCACACAGTGTCAGGATCCCCAGGCTGGGAACCAATCTAGTGACTCGCTTTAAGTATATTGAGAACGTCTCGCACCAACAGAGTTCCTCAGTATTGAATGTCTCGAAGACTGATAGTCATTTTAGGATAAAACCCTGGAAATACAAATAATCGCAATCCTTGTATGATCCAGCACTATTTTATCCACACACACACACAATGAACGTTACAAACAAACTCAGACAATGTGCTAACAGTTGCACATAACCATTTACTTCAGTACCACTTACAGCTAGTTCAATGTGATTACATTTTCCTTATAAATCATAAGTTGATCCAATTGTCCATCATATGCTTCCTTACAATGATTTGGTTAAGTACAAATTATGAAGTAACACCTTGATTAATACATGTAAACAATTCCTGACATCCTTTCTTATGTTCCTGAACAGTGTGACGTTCCTTTACGAAATATTCCATTAAATACATTATTAAACTTACAATCGTAGATTCTGCCATAATTCTCAATTATCCTACACATTCCCAATGCTGGCTTTCGTCCCTAAAAGTTAACACATGCTTGCTTTCAAGCCGGCAGCACACTCGTCCTGTAATTTTTTCTTAACACAAATAACACACTAGCGAACACACAAGTGGATTATACACAGGAAAAGTACATAATTATACACACACACACACATATATATATATATATTACCTATAAATATACGTATAATATATATATTTATATATATTAAATAAAGATATATGTACATACATATATATATATATATATAATCATATAATATTAATATATACTATATATATATATATATATATATATATATATATATATATAAATATATATATATATATATATATATATATATACATTATATAATATATAATATATATAATATATAATATATAAAATATATAGAATATATTATATATATATATATATATATATATATATATATATATATATATATATATATATATACATTTCTCTTACCCTCAGATAGCATACAATAGCTATAACAGGCTGTAAATGGGTATCTAGGTCTGCTACGTAGATACAGCTGCAAAATATTTGACAGCAAGCGTTTGCCGCTTTCTTCTGTTCAGTACTGTATTTTGAAAATGTTGTGGCCTCGATTCAGCCCAAGTTCAAGGTCTTATATAGGGTCTCAGCGTACCTCGCAAATGGTTGGGGGAAAAGCGGTGTTTTAGGAATCCCAAAACAATGCGTCTTTTTGCCTTCGCGTTCAATGTGCAGAAATTTTAAAATCTATTATCTTTCTTAATTGTGGACCGATTTTACTCATTTAAAGTTAGTATTATACTGGTAATTTATCTCTATCAGTCTAGCTAAAATTTGTGTAGTTAGCAAAGTGCATTTAAATCTATGCAGCCTTTAACATATTGGGGGCTACCCTGATGTATAAATGTCAATTAAAACGATTTTTCTCTTAGAATAGCATATTATTTGAGGACGTCTTTACACATACCTCTTAAGTAATATCCCCGTTGTTTAAACTAGCTATAACTTTCGTTTAAATATCTTTAGTCTTTGAGAAATTAAATATCTTCGTATTTTCAATTGCACAAAATAGGTCTCTATGTTAAGCATAATAGGTTTCCTTATACAAACCAGAAAAAGGAGCGTTCTCATTGGCTGTTATACCGGTCCGTATTATCCTATTATTGTGAGCGGTAAATATGACCGTGGTGTAAGACAGACCAAAACACGACACAATGATGACCTAAACTTCTTACTTTTTCATATGTGATCAATCTGATTCTCAGTTCTGTGGTCTGGTGATATCCATGCTGCTTTATGTATTCTTTTTTGTGGAAATATGCTTCCTCCTATAGCTAGTTGATTTGAAGCACAGAAGTAGCTAATAGTTCCCCATTCTCGTTCATCATACCTAATCCATGCTTCCACATGATTTCTTCAAAGCCGGTGTTGTCTGTACCTATTTTCGCGTTTAGGTACCCCATCCAAATTGTGATGTCCTTTCTTTTCTTTTTGTCCAAGACATTTTGTAGTCTGGTGTAAAAGTCTTCTTTCTCAGATTCTTCTTTATCATTTGTTGGTGCATAACATTGGATGATGTTTATATTTACTTTCTTTTTGGCTGATTTACACTTCAATAAAAAGTCTCTGTGCTAACTTTACATGCCCTACACTGTGTAGGGCAAAGAAACCTTACTTTCGAGGTGAAAACAGGTGTATGACAGGGATGCCCCTTGTCAATCATTCTATTTTTAACTGTTATAATTCAGGGTCCCATGGCTTCCCATTCTATAAGTGCATTCTGTGCTTCTCTAGACAGCATTAGAGCCACCCCATTCAATGTGGTGGGCTCTTTCCTCCTCATGTCCTGAGGACAACACCATTTCTCCTGTGATCAATCTCCTCCTCTCTATGCCCTTCCACCGAGTCTCGCAGAGACCCAGGATATCAATCCTATAATTTGTCATTTCTGCTGCTACCTCTGCCGTTTTCCCTTGTTCCCATAGAGTGCGAACATTCCAGGAGCCAATCATGGAGATTTTCCTAGACGAAAATAGGTTAGTCGGCAACCCAGACTCCCTCGGCTTTCTCTGGGTTGCTTCATGAGCCTCCTTTCCAGAGGACCTTCTTCTGTCTTGGGCGGCTGCGTTGATTTATATTCTGTATTTGACTTGTCCATGTTTGTTGACGTTTTTGTGGTAAAAAGTTTTTACGGGATGGGGTAACCAGCACCATGCCCAACCCTCCTTAGTCGTTTTTTACGACATGCATTGTAGGGTACAGTGTTACTATTCTTTGCTCACCTTTCGGGCCCTGGTAAGACACGGTGTGACCTGGCAGGTCGCAGTAATCTAAACCAGGTCAAAGCCACATAATTATGTCTGGGGCTCAAGTGACTTCTCCAAGCTTAGTGTGCAATGCTGGGTTCTCAACAAAGTTTCACCACAGGGGGGAATCCCTGGAAGTGTGTGGATGATTTTAAGAGTCAATGAGGATGTAATTAGCCTTACAGACAGAGGTTCACGTCCACGTATGTATACTGTAGCATTGTGCATAGTTGGTGATTATTCTAGAGATGCCTCAATGCAAATCTCAGAGTGGCAGAGACAGCTACATATAAACTGTGTCGAGTTTTAAAAGGTTTTTGACAGCATACACGGGAATAACTTATGGAAAATACCATGGACTTATGGGATCCTTAATTGTATTGTTTCCTTCATAAAAAATCTCTGTGCTAACTTTACATGCCCTACACTGTGTAGGGCAAAGAAACCTTACTTTCGAAGTGAAAATAGGTGTATGACAGGGATGCCCCTTGTCAATCATTCTATTTTTAACTGTCTTAGACTGGATGATGCTCCAGATAACACAGGATACCACTAGATAAATAAGATGGACAGCGTTTACCACACTGGATAATCTAGAATACGCAGACGATATGGCACTACTGTCACATTCACATCAGCACATGCAAGAAAAAACAGACAGACTGAATAAATAAAGTCAACAAGTGGGACTGAACATCAGCCTGAAGAAGACAGAGGTCATGACACTAAATGTGATAAATCATGAGCCCAATAAAATAATGAACCAAACTCTGCAACAAACACACATTTACATATTTAGGAAGCAAAGTAACACCAGACAATGGAACAAGAAAAGACATTTGTAACAAAAGCCAGATCTGCCTTCGCCAACCTAAAGAACATTTGTAAATCTTCTCAGCACAGCACTAGCATCAAATTAAGATTATAAGAGAGTTACGTACTTTCTGTACTTTTGTATGGCGTGAAGTGCTATTATAGAGAGTAACGTAAAACGGAAATGTCCAAATTATCTTCTTTACACACAACCTGCCTAAGGAAAATTCTTAGAATTTTTTTAGCAGAATACTATTTGCAACCAGGAACTGCTTATATGGTGCAGTCAAATAGATATGCACACCATCATTGCGAGCAGACGCTGGAAATGGGTTGGTCATGTCCGCAGAAGAGACTCTGACACAATCACAAGAACTGTTATGCTCTGGACCCCAGGATAGCGAAAGAGCGGCAGACCAAAGGCAGCCTGGCGGAGAACAGTGGAGGCTGAGTTGCAAAGCATGAACCAGAGTTGGGGCACTGCACAAAGGTTAGCCACCGGCCGAGCAAAGTGGGGGCAGTTTGTTGCTGCCATACAAGACGCCACTAGACGTGATGGCCACTGACTACTTTGTCAGGGGCTAAGGATCCACGAAGAAGAAGAAGACGTATAAAGTACATCATCATCATTATCCTCAGTTACCACAATCACAACCAAGGTTGGCTGTAATACTCGTACATTTTCAATATCTTCTATCTCTTGTCTTGAAGGTGCACTCGAACAGACTCCTGTCCATCTCTTGATGTTATCTTCTAACTTACAACGCTGTCTTCCTCTTGCAAGTGTGACTTCAACTCTGCCCTCTATTGTGGTCTTCAGCAAGGTGTTATGATGTTTGTTTATATGGTCAAAATATTGTAGCTGTCTAATTTTGTTGAAAAAGACATTCAACCAAATAGAAATTAGCAACAAAAATTAATAAATCATTATAAAAAAAACAGAAAAAACAGCAAACGTACTAACTACCCATAGGACAAGGAAAGACAACGAGGTTAAAAAAAACACCACCTCAAAAAGAATAAATACTATTACAAATTAAAACCAAGTGCAAAAGACCATAGTTATCTATACAAAACTGAAAATAAAATGACAAATACTAATATAAATTAAAACCAGCAACTGCAAAAGACAATATTTATTTAAATTTAATACAAAATTAGTAAATTATAATTTTCAGGTTGAACAGGGTAGACCAAGATGGAACGAGAAGAGGCAATAACGGTCAGCTGTTAAGTGCCCGCTCTCCACCCATCACCGCTTCAAAACAACAACAATAGTAGACATGTATTAATTAGACAATAGTTGAGACACACAGGAAAACTGACTGACATGCACCTACAATGATTACAGATGCCAGATGTGCTCCTAGCAAGGCATAAGCTCCACCACTGGCTCCGACCACAGCAAGTCTGTTCTCTATGACGGAATGAGCCAAGCAACCTAAGGAAGTCATATTGTGTGTCAGAAAATATCATACAAATAAAGATAACAGTGTCGGCAAACTGTATTAATTAAATTACTGACTTACTTAGTCGTTCATCTTCTACTGTGAGGTGTAGAGATTTGGAAGAGAGAGTGCCATACTAATCCCATTGGCTGATTTATTCCTGGCTTGGTTCCAATCTATTCCTCGGACTTTCAAATATTGTCTAATGTTGTCCTCCCAGCAGACTCTGGGTCGTCCTGGAAGTCTGGATCGCTGGCTCATAGTTTCCCATGCTTTGTCGTGGTAGCCGATCTTCTCCCATTCTACAGACACGGCCAAACCATCTTAGTTGGGACTGTACTACTTGGGTCTGCAGAGGTTGGGTTTTTAGGCCTGGTTGAGGACCATGTCTCTTCTTGTTACTTCAACTACCTTCATCAGATACCTCATTTCTGACTTTTGGATTTGGCTTTCGTGGGTTGTAGTCATTGCTCATGACTCGCATCTATACGTCAATATTGGAACATAGGTGGAGCTGTATACAGCCATCTTTTTCTTCTTGTTAACTTCACCGTTGCTGAGGAATCCTCGATTTATGGCCTGAAAAAGAATCACAGCAGCTGCTCTTCGGGTAGCCAACTCTTATTTGATGCCTGCCTTCCAGTCTATGACAGCTCCGAGGTATTTAAAGTTGTTGACCTGCTCCCGGATCTGTTCTCCCAGCTTTATCTGATGCCTTCTTTCCTCTCGTGATTATCCCCATGGTTTTTGTTTTGGAGCTGCGTAGTAGTAGTAGTACCAGTAGTAGTAGTAGTACTACTAGTAGTAGTAGTAGTAGTAGTAGTAGTAGTAGTAGTAGTAGTAGTAGTAGTGGTAGTAATAGCCATTTCACTCATGACTGACTATGGAAATGAGTCCTTGAGGTGATAGACCTCAGCTGCTTTTTGTACCTAGTGTTCCTTTCATCGTGTTGTTTTCTCGCTTGTTGTGAAAGCTTTTTCTTTGCTCAATCTGAGTTGATGCCGTAGGGAGCATCACCACTTGATGCTATCAGCAGCTTCATTCTCCCAGGTCGCTGGATTTATGTCCAGTTCCTTCACGTCTTTCTTACACACATCTTTGAACCTCAGCTGTGGTGGCCCATCTGCCAGTTGTCAGTATAAGATATCTTTAAGGAAGCGACCATCTTCCATGCAGCGAACATGGCCAAGCCAGCATAATTTGTGCTGTCCAATCAGTATATGCATGCTCTGAAGGCCAGCACCTGTCAATTTCTGTATCCAGAGACAGTTTGTCGTTGGTTAATATTTGTAAGTTACAAATGTATGTCACGACCTTATATGTCAGGCTGACCGGGTTGGCACCTTGTAAGATGTAAACAATTGCTATACCACCCTTCTTCTTCTTCTTCAAGTAACGTGCCTAGTGGCGCAGGAGATCATGCCACAACTTCCTGTCTCCAGTAAAATTGATCAATTCTAATGTCGACTTCTTTCCATGCAACGATGTCAAACTGTCCAGTATTTGCTCTTTTTGTCTTTCCCTATCTCTTTTTCCTTCAGTCTTACCTGTTGTTGCGATATATTCCAGGTTTTCTCTTCTCATAACACGCACTAAATAAGTGGATTGCTTCTTTCTAACTTGTGAAATAAGTTTTCTTTGGGCATTGGCCTCTTTCATGTCATTCTCGTTACTCTCCTCATCTTGATAATACAGACACACATTTTAAACTGATTTTCTCATTTTGACAACACAGAAACACACATTTTAACTTGATTTTCTTATCTTGATAATACAGACACACACAGTTTACGTTAATTTTCTCATCTTGATAATATAGATACACACATTAACGTTGATTTTCTCATCTTGATAATACAGATACACACATTTTAAGCGAACATAAACCAGCACCAAAAAGTGAAATTAGTAAATTTGTTTCACCAAAATAAATTATTTATCCCAAATTTCAGACATTAGCCTAATTTGTGATAATGTGTCATACCTAATAAATGTAAACTATGATATTTAGGGAAGTACAAGCTAAGCCAAAGTTGAAGATAAGAAGAAATGGGAAAATACTGGAATAAGTCAAGAGTTTCTCATATCGTGGTCGTATAATAACAGAAAACACACAGTGAGAAAACGTAGCTAATGAGAATAACTACAGGAAAAGATAACACGATTGTACGGGAAGAAGCCCCACTATACGATGTAGAATCATACATATACCTTGGAAGAAATATAAACACAGTTAGAACAACAGACAATGATATCCAAATAAGAATACAAAAGAAAGGCTAGAGGAGCTTCCACTGCATTGGGAAACATATGGAGATAAAAAGAAATAAGGCTCACCACAAAAAAAGATCAGAATTTTCAATTCTTCTTCTTCTTCTTCCTCGTTCGTCCTGAAAAGGACGTTGGTTGCGTTGTGTCTGTTTACGCCGGAGCTGCGATATCTGCGCCTTTCGGCCGACACATCCGACTTCAGCACGGCATTTTTGGGGACCGGGTTTGCCTTCCCTCTTCGATCCCTACTCTCTCAGCCAGACTTCAGCGATGCAGCCTGTTTCCAGGACCACCGCGTGGAGGTGGAGTAGGGTCTTGGTCAGCTCTGGTTCGCTGACCCTGACGCAAGCAGTCAAGTTATGGGTCGCTGACAGCATTCTGTATTGCTGCATCGTTGGGTCCCATTTTCAGTTCAAATGTCAAGTCAGTCCTATTGTATAGCTCTGAAATATGGAGAACAACAAAAAAGCTACAGACTTTCATAAATAGACACTTGCGAAGAATAGAAGGATTGAAGTGGTATGACAAGACCTAGGCAAACGCCAGTGGAACAAGAGCTGAGAAGAAGAAGCTGGAGATGGCTTAGACACACAATGAGAAAACCTGTTGAAAGCATTACAAGACAGTTCTTATTTTAGACTCCCAAGGGTAAGAAAGGTAGAGGAACACCAAAGAATACATGGACAAGAGAACTGAAGACAGACACGAAGGGGATGAAAAAGACGTGGCAAGATCTTGGTATACGTTTGTTAAAGGATTGGGGAGTTGACAGGTGAAAGAAAAAGATTCTCAGTAAATACAACAGCCCAACTCTCTGTGAACAAATTCCCTGTTATACCTCACAGTAAATACAACAGTCCTACTCTTTAACAACTGTGAACAAATTCCCTGTTATACCTCCCAGTAAATACAACAGTCATCCTCTCTAACAACTGTGAACAAATTCCCTGTTATACCTCCCAGTAAATACAACAGCCCAACTCTCCTACAACTGTGAACCAATTCCCTGTAGCAACTCCCAGTAAATACAACATCCCAACTCTCCACAAAAATGTTAACAAATTATATGTTATAACTCCTAGTAAATACAACAGTTCAACTCTCGAACAACTGTTAACACATTACCTGTTATAACTCCCAGTAAATACAACAGTCCTACTCTCCACCACTTGTGAACAATCTCCAGTGGGACACCACACAGAATCTGGATCACCATGTTACTTATGATGTGCATGTACCTGACAGTTACAAAAAAAAAAAAAAAATAAAAAAAAAAAATCACTATGTCGAGATACAGATTTGCTTCAACCAATCAACGAGCAACGTTCACCAGTCTCTGAGACAGAATAAATTAACGGCCATCTTGTTCACGCAAGATGGCGATATAAAACTGAATAAAATTAGGCTGTATGAGACCAGGTACCAAACCGGAGGAAACCAATCATTTTGCTCCGCCAGGAACCAACCGAAAGCCTTGCTTAAGAATTCACCTACCTATATAATCGGGCGGATTTTATGCATAATCACACATCACCGACACGGCGCCAGAGATACCGACCGACTGAAGAGGGCTTTTGTCACCTTGATTTATAGCTTACCTGGAGTGCAATGACCTGCAGCCTGCTTTGCTAAAGTCGAGTCAAAATCTGGCCGGTTTGAATCTTAGAGGGTTTATACGTGTCCTAAAACCTGAGATCGTGGGTCGTCAATCCAGCTGCCTGGAACTCCGCAGGAGCATAGAGGTTGTCCTGACTCTACATCTTTGGTCCCCCTCAGTCTTGGGTGGGCTAAAGGAACGATACTCAGCCGATGGTGTGTGAACCAACCAAAGAAGAACAGACCTTAGAGAGATGAGTACACATTAGTACCATTTCTGTCAGCATTGTGAGCATAGAAACTGTCAGTGATGAGAAAGTGAAATTAGCATAGCAAGAGACAAAATAACAGCATAGCTGATAAGTGTTATATCCTTAATTAACAGCACAGCTGATACATGTACTATAATTGAATAACAGCACAGCTGATATAATTTTTGTTCCTATAATTGGAAAACTTGTTGTAATATTTATTTACATATATATATATATATAAAATAAATATTTGTAAATCATATGTAAACTTACAAATTCATTACATTCCATTTTTTCAACATTCACCCTTCAGCACAAGAGTAGATAGTGTATATACTAAATAAATAATAAGGAAATTGTATTTGAAGACTTGTCAATTTTATCATTGTTAAGCAAAATCTGTTTCCTTGTTTTTTTAAATATCACAGTTAGTTACACAGCGGAGGTGGCACTTTATGTCAGTCTCCTCTCTACTATTGTTTCGAGATCAGATCATTCACAGCCGTAACTAATTTGTGATACCAGTAGTCCTTTCAGACACTGGGACTTCACCATTTTCTGCAGAAATTCTATTTCTGTAATTGTCAGTACTATACTGATCCAAGAGCCAAATAAAACCTCTCGCCACACTGGGGGCTCGTTCCTGGGATATTTCTGTATATCTTGAGCCATACTTAGTCTATTCATCTATCTACACTCTATCTTGTGCCACCCATAGATAACATAAGAAATATAATTTTGGAAAAAAATTATTTTTTAGGATTTTTAAACCAATATTTTCTTAGGAGGAGTACCATTTAGTACTCAGTAAATAGTTGATGCTCACAAAGTTGCACGGAAATTTTTTGTTCATTTAAAGTAATTAAGTTTAATTACAATAACTTGGTTATAGTGGATATACATACCCTATCTAAGTAACGCCATGGCTGATCTAGTAAAGTTCAGAACTGCGGTCATGCAGATGGGTAAGGAATTAAATATGACAGGTGATGCTCTCACTCAGTATGTCACAACAGAAGTGGACAAACATATAGATAGGGAAGAAAGAAAGTTGCAATTAGAGACTGAAGCAAGGAAATTAGAGGCTGATAGAGAAGTAAAGAAATTAGAGGCTGAAGAAAGACGGTTGCAAGCGGAAGCTGAGAGAGAAGCCAAAAGAGCGGAAGCTGAGAGAGAAGCCAAAAGAGCGGAAGCTGAGAGAGAAGCCAAAAGACTGGAAGCTGAGAGAGAAGACAAAAGACTGGAAGCTTAGAGAGAAGACAAAAGACTGGAAGCTGAGAGAGAAACCAAAAGATTAGAAATTGAAGCCAAGAAATGGGAGGCTGAAAATGAGGAAAGGAAATTACAAGCAGAGAGAGACCATCAGTTGAGATTAAAAGAGCTTGAAATTCAGGCAAATACTGGCAATAATGGTGGTAGCTCACCTCACTCTGAGAGTAGCTCCAGCCAGAGCACCTCAAGTGGGGCCATGAATTTTCATCTGGACCCATTTGTTGAGAAAGAAGACGCCATTGAGTCGTACCTGGATAGATACGAAAGACTAGCCACTACCTATGGCTTAGTGAAAGAAAAATGGAGTCTTAAACTATCTTAGGGATTGAGAGGTGTGGCCTACGATGTATATTTAAAGCTCTCAAGAGATGACCAGGAAGATTATGAAATCCTGAAACAGGCACTGCTTGTGAGATATGAAAAGAACTCAGAATCATATAGAAAGAAATTCCGAACAGCTAAACTTCTTCCAGGAGAAAACTATCACCAATTCTCTGCTAGATTGGAAACCTATTTGGAAAAATGGAGTAGTTTAGGAAAGTGTCAGGATCTGAAGGAAATGATAATGATGGAGCAAGTGAAAGAGTCCATGCCTCAAGAAATGAGGAAGTTTATCATGGAACAAGGAGCAGAGAGATTGGAAGATATTGTAACTGTTGCTGAGAGATATCAAGCAGCTCAGGCAGAAGTATTAGGAAATAGGAAAAAGCAGGGTGAAAACTTCAAATCATCACAAAACTATACCAAATATGAACAAAAGGACCATACCACAAGGAACAAACAAAGATTTGACCAAAAGGACAAAAACCCTCTAAGATCGGATAAGACACCTTACCGGAAGGAAGGAAAGTGGTGTAAAACTTGTCTAATGAGTAACCACAATACTGCGGACTGCAGAAGGAAGAATCCTCCTCATCATGCTGCATGTCTTACAACAGGGAATCAGGGAAGGAAGGAAATGGCAGTAAGTCAAAAGGACTTCCATCATCCCCCTGTCTGTGAGGAAGTGACCGTGAATGGCACTCAAGTACTGTGTTTATATGACACAGGATTGGACTTTGATTCAGTTGTGTGCTCTTCTCTAGTGAGTCCTGACCAGATAACCACAGAAACAGTGGAAATCAGAGGACCGATCAAGGGAGCAAGAACCTTGACACTACCCATAGCTCGAATCAACATAAGATCTCGCTATGTGGAAGGAGAAATCAAAGCAGCAGTGATGGACGACCCTATTTACCCTTTGATTTTGGGGTGTAGGTATGTTTTCCTTGGAGAACCTATAAAACCTGTAGTTATGGCAACAGTCCAGACCAGGGAAAGCTCCAGGAAAATGGAGGAGAATCCTATCAATACTCATCCAGAAGAGATGAAAAAGGCTCAGGCAGCAGATAGCACACTGAAGCCTTGTTTTGGCAAATTGCCTAAAGCACATAACCCTACAGAGAAAGGAGACATGTATATGAAGAATGGCCTACTATACAGAAAAGCTGGAACAGGACCTAAAGGGCATGGACAGCTTGTAGTGCCAAAATCTTACAGGGAGAAGGTTATGACGCTAGGACATGCTATACCCTTCAGTGGACATATGGGAATAGGGGCCACTGGACAAAGGATAGCCTGTCACTACTTTTGGCCAGGAATTACAGAGGACATAAAAAGATATGTAAGATCCTGTCCAGAATGCCAAAGAGTAGCTCCTAAGCATAGGACTGCACCAGCAACACTGGGAGAAATGCCTATTATGGGAACCCCGTTTGAACGTGTTGCAGTGGATATTGTTGGACCCCTCACTAGGACCAAGAAGAGAAATGCATATATCTTAACCTTGGTTGATACTTGCTCTATGTGGGGAGAAGCAGTGGCCATGTCAGCTATAGATTCAAAGCATGTGGCAGAGGCTATTTTGACAATATTCACCCGATTAGGTTTCCCGCATCAGATATTGACTGACAATGGGTCTCAGTTTAAGGGAAAGCTAACACAAGAAGTATTCAGGATATTTCAAGCCAGGCACTATCATTGTAGTCCCTACCATGCCCAAGGGAACGGTCAAGTAGAGCGGTTCAATGGTACGCTAATTTCAATCCTTAGAAAGCTGGCGAGTGAAAAACCTGATACTTGGGATACATACTTACCCGCTGCACTATTTGCATATAGGGAAGTACCCCACAATTCAACTGGATTGGCTCCAGCTACATTGTTGTTTGGAAGACCAATCAAAGGTCCACTGGAAGCATTGCTGCGGACATGGACTGATGAAAAAGCAGAGGAAACAGTGACTTCCTCATACCAGTACGTCAACGAGTTGACATCTCGATTGAAAGCAGGCTGGAAACTGGCCAATGATAACTTAAGACAGGCCAGGAGGAAGCATGCTGCGTACTACAACAAAAAAAAGCAAAGGATAGGGAACTGGAGGTGGGTGAAAAGGTGTTATTACTGTTGCCGAGCAGCAATAATAAATTGCAGATTGGATGGCAGGGACCCTATGTCATACTGGAGAAACTTTCCAGGACCAATTATAAGATTGACAAGAAAGGAAAGGAGAAGGTATATCATGTCAATCTTCTTAAAAAATACTATGACAAGGAATCATCAGAAGTTGCACATATCATGACCCTAGCCATTGCAACAGAAATGCACGGTGAACCACTTCACTCTATGGAGTATCCACTCACAACTACAGAGGATTATGTTCAAGTAAATATTAGTGAACATTTAACTCCAGAGCAGAAGAAGAGGGTTCAGAAAGTGTTGGAAACCCATGCTGATGTGCTCACAGATAAGCCAGTCGTACGAATCTGTTAGAGTACGACATGAAGGTTACAGGCCCTACACCAGTATGCATGAGAACATACCCTATACCCTATGCGAAAGCCCAAGTACTAAGGGAGGAAGTTGATTATCTGTTGAAGGAGAAAATTATCTCGAAGTCAGACTCTCCCTATAGCTCAAGTGTGGTGCTATTGAGAAAACCGAGTGGTGAACACAGGTTATGTATTGACTACCGGAAGCTTAATGCGATCACAGAATCTCAGGTGGACCCATTACCTGACACCAACCAGCTGTTCTCTACACTGAGTAAGGCTAGGTATTTATCGAAGGTAGATCTAAGCAAGGGATACTACCAAATACCAGTGAAACCAGAAGTTAGGAAAATGCTGGCATTTAGTACATCAGACGGACACTACGAGTTTAATGTACTACCCTTTGGGCTGAAAAATGCTCCAAGTATCTTTTCAAGAATGATGAGGAAATTGTTGGAACCTCTACAAAATCCCCATATCACTAACTTTATGGATGACATTCTTGTTGCTACAAACACATTTGAAGAGCATATAGTAGCGCTCTCCATGTTGTTTGACAGACTGAGAGCCACTGGATTGACTGCACGTCCAACCAAGTGCTATATCGGTTGTAAGGAGTTGGAATTCTTAGGTCACACTATTTCTACAGGTCATATGTCTCCTGACCCAAAGAATATAGAGAAGTTAAAGAAGGCACCCAGACCTCAAACGAAGAAAGATGTGAGATCATTCGTGTCATTATGTAGATTCTATCAGAAGTACATACCCCACTTTAACTCTCTGTGTGCACCATTAACTAACTTAACGAAGAAAGGACAGCCTGATAAAATCCAATGGAATGCTGATTGTGAAAAAGCTTACACAGAGCTAAAAGAAAAACTCACCAGCAAACCAATCCTTACACTACCCGATATCACACAGGAATTTGTATTAAGGACGGACGCTAGCAGTATAGGTATTGGTGCAACTCTCTTGCAGAAATCAAAAGCCCAGCCGGAGGTACTTTTACCAGTCGCCTACGCCAGTAGGAAGCTGAATGCAGCTGAGTTGAACTACTCGACCATAGAGAAAGAATGTTTAGCTCTAATTTGGTCCATCAACAAATTTTCACCTTATCTGTATGGGACACACTTCATTGTCCAAAGCGATCACCAACCTTTAACATTCTTGGCTGCATTTAAAAAGCTAAATTCGAGATTGTTAAGGTGGAGTCTGCTTCTTACGCCTTATTCCTTTACCGTGAATTACATTCCGGGAAGAGACAATGTAGGAGCTGATTTTTTAAGTCGACACCCTAGTACTCTGGAAGGACAGACGCAAAAGGATTAACCACAGCAGGGGTTTACACGTCAGCTATGACAAGTCACAGCTAGAAAAGGAGGGGGCTATGTCGTGAAACGAGTGTAACCCACTACTTTGTTAATCACTATGTCGAGATACAGATTTGCTTCAACCAATCAACGAGCAACGTTCACCAGTCTCTGAGACAGAATAAATTAACGGCCATCTTGTTCACGCAAGATTGCGATATAAAACTGAATAAAATTAGGGGGAGCCGCGCTGGTGTAATGGCTTCGGCGTTGTACTGGCGACCAGGTGTTCATGGTTCAAACCCGGGCGTCGGCGTTTGAAGAAATGTTTACGGCCGGAAATTTGACTGAATAGCCTGAACGGCTCCTGTGATAAACCCTCTGTGGATGGGAAGGAGCGAAGCTCCTGACCGGGTTGGAAGGAAAGTCCTCAGGTTCCCCAGCCTCGCAATGACATGTCATTGGGCCGAAGGGCTGAAAGCCCAAGTGCCGCTGGTTAAGAAAAGAAAGAAAGAAAAAGAAAAGAATAAAATTAGGCTGTTTGAGACCAGGTACCAAACCGGAGGAAACCAATCATTTTGCTCCGCCAGGAACCAACCGAAAGCCTTGCTTAAGAATTCACCTACCTATATAATCGGGCGGATTTTATGCATAATCACACATCACCGACACGGCGCCAGAGATACCGACCGACTGAAGAGGGCTTTTGTCACCTTGATTTATAGCTTACCTGGAGTGCAATGACCTGCAGCCTGCTTTGCTAAAGTCGAGTCAAAATCTGGCCGGTTTGAATCTTAGAGGGTTTATACGTGTCCTAAAACCTGAGATCGTGGGTCGTCAATCCAGCTGCCTGGAACTCCGCAGGAGTATAGAGGTTGTCCTGACTCTACATTTTTGGTCCCCCTCAGTCTTGGGTGGGCTAAAGGAACGATACTCAGCCGATGGTGTGTGAACCAACCAAAGAAGAACAGACCTTAGAGAGATGAGTACACATTAGTACCATTTCTGTCAGCATTGTGAGCATAGAAACTGTCAGTGATGAGAAAGTGAAATTAGCATAGCAAGAGACAAAAATAACAGCATAGCTGATAAGTGTTATATCCTTAATTAACAGCACAGCTGATACATGTACTATAATTGAATAACAGCACAGCTGATATAATTTTTGTTCCTATAATTGGAAAACTTGTTGTAATATTTATTTGCATATATATATATATATATATATATATATATATATATATATATATATATATATATATATATATATATATATATATATATATATATATATATATATATATAATATATATATATATATATATATATGTAAATAAATATTTGTAAATCATATGTAAACTTACAAATTCATTACATTCCATTTTTTCAACATTCACCCTTCAGCACAAGAGTAGATAGTGTATATACTAAATAAATAATAAGGAAATTGTATTTGAAGACTTGTCAATTTTATCATTGTTAAGCAAAATCTGTTTCCTTGTTTTTTTTAATATCACAGTTAGTTACACAGCGGAGGTGGCACTTTATGTCGGTCTCCTCTCTACTATTGTTTCGAGATCAGATCATTCACAGCCGTAACTAATTTGTGATACCAGTAGTCCTTTCAGACACTGGGACTTCACCATTTTCTGCAGAAATTCTATTTCTGTAATTGTCAGTACTATACTGATCCAAGAGCCAAATAAAACCTCTCGCCACATACTGATATCATCAAACGCCATAATTCTCGCCGTTTTTATGTCGGTCACAACTAAGGGATGCAACTGTGTTGAAAGTTAGGCTTTACTTGTATTGTTTCCCTTATTTGTACTCTCCCGAAAATAGTAACATTAAACGAAGAAAAGTCGGTGTAGAACCCAGTTTCATTCCAGAAACGGATTTAACTCATCATTTTGTTAAAAATAACCTTAAAATGTAAGTCTTTGATTGTTTCTTCAAGACAAAATTTTAATTTAAATTATTGCAGACTTATTATTATGGATCAAAATGATAACATGGCTGCAAAACAAGCTGCAGATGCTAAGAGGAAGAGATTATCGCGTCAATCACAACGAGCAAGCGAGACTCTAGAACAGGGGTCGGCAACCTACGGCATGCGTGCCAGGCGTGGCACGTGGAACGATTTTCAATGGCACGCTGAGTGAATTAAAATACTGTACAGTATATGATCTCATTTTTAAAAAAAATTGAATTTTTAATTAAATAGAAGCATATAATTCTTTTAAAGCTATACCTGTTTTTACAACCCTTCAAAACGAAAGTTTTTAGACATTGGAGGTAAGAATGTGCGATCTGATGCAAACTAAAGGTCTGATCATACTATACTGCACGCAAGTCTTCGTTTTTACGGACCGTTTCCGAGAACAAACATTCTTCAACGAATTTCAAGGGGAGTGGTTATACTTTGCGGAGCCCGCTAGTCTGGCGTCTACCTGCTACCGTAGTTTGCAGGATGAGATTCTTGAAAAGAATCCCAAGCGAATTTTGACGGGCAAGCGGAGACATAATATCATAATTACGCAATAGTGTCTGGCTAGCGCCTGGACGAGCGTCTTTATTTCGTTTTCGCTCGCAGTTTTTAACTCCCAGTGTGAGTTTGGAGCAACAATGACTGACCTCGACGAAGTTCAGAGTGTGGCTTCGAAGGGCAAACCTTTCACAGATGGAGAATACGTCAAGGAAACTTTTTTGAGCAGTGCTGAAATTTTGTTTAGTGATTTACCAAATAAAGAAACAATACTGTCACGGATTCGAGAAATACCGGCTTCTGCGAGATCAATCGAGAGGCGCATAACTGATATGGCTGAAAATGTAACGGTAAAACAAACAACCGGGTTACAACAAGCTGTTGTATTTAGTGTCGCTCTTGACGAAAGTGTCGATATAAATGACGTGGCGCGTCTAGCTATAGTTGCGCGATATTGTGACAACGACCGCATTTATGAAGAACTGTGCTGCTTGATACCTTTTGATGGTACAGCCAAGGGAGAGGACATTATAACTGCATTTGTAAGCTATTTCGAAAATCAGAACATTAACATGAATAAAATATTCTGTGTTACTACTGATGCCGCCCCTGCATTTATCGGAAAGAACAAAGGATTTGTTAAACTTCTTGAGGATCGTATTGGACGTCACGTATTGAGCTTCCATTGCATTATACACCAGGAGAGTTTGTGTGCGAAGATTTCGTCACTATCCTTGAACTCTGTAATGGAAACTGTTGTCAAGATAGTTAACTTCATAGTTTCTCGCTCTTTATTGACCCACAGGCAATTCAAGTCTCTTCTACAAGAAATGGAGAGCGCATATGCGGACCTCCCGCTGTACAGCAATGTTCGTTGGTTTAGTCGAGGTAATGTTTTGAACAGATTTGTATCATTTTTTTTTATGTAAAACTTTTGCCTCGTTTTGGCGAGGCGCGTCCCGTTCAACCTAGCCGGTTATATTAGGGCGCATGTCCAAATATAAAAGACCTTAGGTCTGAGATTATTTGTATCATGTTTAGAAGCAATCAAGGTGTTTCTTGATGAAAAAGAACAACATTTCCCAGAATTGAATGACGAGGACTGGCTGTGCAAGCTGATGTTTCTGGCTGACATAACTACAAATCTGAATAAATTAAACTTGCGTTTACAAGGGCAGGGTCAAACAGTACTTGATCTTTTTGAGCAATGGAAAGGATTTGCGTTAACATTAGACATATTTTGTAGAGATATTACCACTAACACATACAAGTACTTTCCAAACGTACATGCTCATTCAAATCGAGTTACTGTCAACAGAGATGAGCTTCAGAAGTACGTAGAAGCGCTCAAAGGAGAATTTGCTAAACGAGGTCAAGACATCAAAATTCACGGGCCCATGTTTTCTTACCTCATCAAGCCAGACTTAAGTGATCATACTAACATCCCATTTGACCTATCTCTTTTCGAGTGGATGGATGTTGACAATTTTGAAATGCAACACATTGAATTCAAGGCATCAGAGTTATGGACGATAAAATTTGTAGAATTGCGAAAAACTCTTGAAGGAAGCTGCTTGGAAAAGTCAGCTGCCATCCTCAACTGCTGGACATCCCTGCCTGAAGCGTTCACCTGTTTGAAGAAAGTTGCATTTGCTCTACTTTCGGCTTTTGGGTCAACTTATACATGTGAACAAATTTTCTCACACATGAAAGCTGTTTTAAGTCCACAGAGAAGTCGCCTAACACCTGTGCATTCAGAAGCCTGTGTGAAGCTGAAATTGACAAAATACACACCTGATATTGAACAATTAACCAAGGAGAAGCAAGGACACGGGTCCCATTAATTGATTAATGACTCAGATCAATAATAATCAATGATTACTCATATTAAAATTTTAATAACGTGTTTTATGTTTGGTTTATTTAATTGTTTTGTTCTTCAAACTATTGGACTTTCTGTCTTAACAAAATATACATATGGCAATTTTATTATAAAATTTCAAACTAATGTTAAATTTTGCAAAACATAATATTTGTATTGATGTTTGTTCCTATTTATATTAAAATATTGAATAATCTACAAAGAATAGAATAGTTATTTAATGTATCGGAAACATGTTAATACAAGATCACTTTTAAATTGTTTCAATAATTGTTGTATATAAAAATATGGTGGACTTAGGTTGGCACGCTGAGTGACTTTGCAACATTACTTCGGCACGACACTTCTAAAAGTTTGCCGACCCCTGCTCTAGAACAAGCAGCAAGACGACGACAACATGAAGCGGCACAAAGACAAGCACAGCGTCAGTCACAACGAGCAAATCAGTCTGCAGAAGAGCATGAACATTATTTGAAACAGATCCACGCACTTTCACAAAAAATATTGTCATCAAAGAACTTTTATATTGAATTAAACAGTATTTTAAAAATATGTTACAATATTTGATTTACTTCAGTCATTATTGATGGGTTATTGCTAGTGATATAATAAAATAGAACGTACGAAATAAAAGAATCATTAGAATTCACAAAAGTGTGAAAATTTGCATTTTTCTGTAATTTTGATAATTCTTGCTGTAAACAATTGATTATTTTAGTGATTGTTTTTTTTAACTTTAATAAACATCATAAACTGAATCGTTACGGTGTTGGACTACCCAAAGCCCATAAAATTTCCCCTATTTGTTTAAGATAGTTGTATCCACGTCGTCTGTGTGTTTGAAGCACCAAATCGGTGTTAGCGCAGATGTGTGTCTGGAAAACTGGCAAATAATTGTTTGACCAGGAGAGTGGAAGAAAAGATTGAGAGAAACGATTTGTCGTAAATAAGTCTGTCTTTACTCTCCTCCAGCACTCTGTGGAGCATCATATTTAATCTCTACATTTCTATCACTGAGCTTTTTTCACCATCATTCTACATTCTAAACCGGACTACTGTTTCTAAGACTCTTTCTCTCAAAATAAATTTACGACACAGCCGTATTATTTGGCCGGTTGCGGTGCAATTTAGTGCAAACAATTGGCACATGCCATGTTTGAAGTGTGCAAAATTTCATGCTTCTATCTTAGTTATTAGCTGAGAAAAACGATGTGGTGCATTACGTTTTCTCCGTAACGTTTATAAATATGTAGCGGTGTGATACATTAAATACAACAGTGTAATATAACAATATACTTACTTACTTAGTCGTTCCCCTTCTACCGTGAGGTGTAGAGGTTTGGAAGAGAGAGCGCCAGACCATTCTATCAGCTGTCTTCTTCCTGGCCTGGTTCCATTCTAGTCCTCGGTCCTTCAAAGATTGTCTAATGTTGTCCTCCCAGCGGACTATAACAATATAACGTATCGTATAGGAGATTAGATTCAACTACAATAAGATAAATGTCTCCATTATATTAATATGGGTGTTTTTTACATCGAAGCTCCCATATCCTGTACGACCCTATGTTTGGACGTGTGCTTACATGTTTACATAATACTCTGGCTTCAAATTTACACAGTCCCAAGTGCATCAATATATACATACACACATACACACAGGCAGGCACACACGCATATTCTTTTTTATGAAAACAACAAAAACTGTGTTGGACTGGCCCGATAAAACAAAACTGTGTGAACTGGCCCGATAAAACAAAACTTTTTGGACTGGCCCGATAAAACAAAAACTGTGTGGACTGGCCCGATAAAACAAAACTGTCTGGACTGGCCCGATAAAACAAAAACTGTGACACAAAACAGCAGCAAAGTCAGCAATAATCAATAACGAAAATGAAGAAATACTGAAACAAGTGAAAATATTCTTACATCCTGAACCTACAGTACCTGAGGGTGGCAGAAGTGAAGAAAATGAGTGGGAAACAATGTATATTTAATGAAATGATAGAGCTATTAACATCTTAAACAAATAAATTAAAAATGAGAGCCATCAATTGAGATATATATATATATATATATATATATATATATACCACATATGAACAATTAGTATATGTGATATATATATATGTAGCATATATATAAGAAGCAATAAATAATACGGTAAAATATATATGCCCTAAAACTATATAACTAACGAGAACCCTATATCATAACGGGGGATATAGAAAGTAATATATATATATATATATATATATATATATATATCTATATATATATATATACATAAATATATCCTATATATATATATATAAAATATATTGGATGAATACATATACGTCTTAGAAAACTCATGAATATTGGATTCATATAAACGATAAGAGAAGACTCTACAGAAAATATGTATATATATATATAAAACAACAGAATATACAGGCGCTATATATAAAAAAGGAAAGACCAAAAGAAACACACATATAATAATGATACGGTATATAATATAATTACGGTAATGCCCGTGTTTGGTGCTTATAATATATATATATATATATATTATATATATATATATATATATATATATATATATATATATATATATATATATATATATATATATATATATATATATATATATATATATATATATATATATATATATATATATATATATATATAAATATATATATATATATATATAAAATATATAATAATATATCATATGACTATGGGAATGCGACCCCTGAGGTACAGCCCTATATATATATATATGCTATATATAATATTTATATATATGCTATATCTGAGGTATAAATAGCATCGCCATAGTGCGATCGGCAGCTTCATATATCCATATATATATATATAACCTCATTGGTCGCCCAACTGTTCTCTTACCATATGCTAATTGTCCCCGTATATATGCGATCTTCCATGGCGGCGATAAGCCACGCCGAAGTCTGCGCTAATAAGATATACAATATAAGGCCATATTATATATCTTTCCATAGGGTATGCGGCGTAGACCACCGCACATAATGGAAGGTATAATTCTTTTCTTGCATATATATCTCGCTGCCATATATATATTATATAATTTGGTCCTTCATATAATTTATATTATATATATATATATATATATATATAATATATATATATATATATAATATATATATATATATATATATACTATATATATATATATATATATATATATATATATATATATATAAATATATATATATATATATATATATATATATATATATAAATATATAATATATATACCGTATATATATATATATATATATATATATATATATATATATATATATATATATAATATTTATATATTATATATATATATATATAAAAACATATATATATACCGTATAATATATATATATATAATATATATATATTATACACACAACTGCTGGCCGAACGGGGGAATGATCAATAATACATTGACAACGGCTTCTAGGGCAGGAGTTGGAAAGGCCTGGTATCGGGCTGAGGGTGCACCATTGACTGTAATGGTAAGCGGCCAGATCCGTCCAGAAAGCAACGGTAAACTACTGGATGTACAATGCCAATAAATCCAGAATGGTTAATCTGAATATTACTCAAAGATTTGGTGGTGAGTCCCCCAGTCCAGGTAGACAAAGTTGCCACTCAAGTTCTAGAGATAAACCCAGTATTTCTTCTTAAAAAAACCCCCCAGAAATACCCAGATTATTTTATGCCTCAAATACACGGAGATAGCCGATGCTTACACAATCGTTTAGTGCACAAATAAGCTGTGTGCTACCAATTTTTATTTATTTCTTCATTTTTATTTTATTTTTTATTACCAAAAATTCCCAATTATATAAAAATAATGCTATTAACACCCCAATGTATCACATAGGCAGCCTTGGTGCGCTTCAGTGATATTTCTTTGAGCTATTGTGCTGTCTGGAAACATCTGCTTGCAACATTCAATCAAATGATCAGCTTGCGAAAACGGAGTATTCTGCCATGAAAGCCGACAACAGTATCTCCGCTTTATCAATTTTGTCTTGGAGACAGGGCTCTTTTGGTTTTATAAAAAACTTGTTTATGTTCAGAGTTTTGGCGTTGAAGTTTTCATGTGCTTCTGTGTGCTTTTATGTTTCAATAAAGCTGTTTTGTTGGCATTAGTTAATGTACAGGAACAGACCGTTCAAATCGCAGCATAGCGATTGCCAGAATCCGGGTTTATCCAATCCTTCAGTTTCGCCGTCTGTTAGCCATTCCTCACAAAAAGCCTGCTGATACCATGGCTTCACTTTTTTTACGCGGTAGTGTGTGTGTCGTCATGCTGCTACAACTACCTAGCTACCTTCATCATCACATATTTTATAATCTTAATTTTAATTATTTTTTTTACCAAAAAAAAAAACAAAAACAAGGTGCTGTTTATCTGCTTAAGTCTAAAATTTAAAAAGAATACTTTAAAACACATCGCAAAAATGACTGAGTTTTGCAGATGACAGCCATTAACAGAATAACAGGAAATAGATAGCTGATGTAAACGAGTCAAAAAACAACGTCATTGATGTGGTTAAAAACAAGAATTAAATTTAAGTGGAATAAAAAATATATAGCACATAATGTTTTACATTTAATTATACTATAAATATAATGTATAATGCTACAGTGCACAGAATATACATACATTGTAAATGTTAATTGTCAAATATACCCAGATTAATGCAGATTTGGAAAAAAATACCCAGATACCCAGACGGAAGCCTTTTTTTCTTCTTCCTCGCATGAGGTCGCATATTTTTTCCTCGCATGAGGTCGCATTGGCACCCGCCCAAACCCGGCCCTGGTCAAGACCACATGTCCCAACACAAGAAGACCCAATGACAAACTGTGTCACTGTAGTGATCCTCTGTGTTCTCACACAAAGGACCTAATGACACATGAATGTCACTGTACTGGTCCCTGTGTCTAGACACATGATCCTAGCCAAAGGCCAGATATTAGGGCGTTGGGTTTCACAGCGTTATTTGCGCTGTACATCCCAGACGGAAGCCAAAATACCCAGCTGTGGCAACACTGCAAGCAGATCATATTTAACTGGGGAAGAGATCGTTGGCAGCGTCAGTACAGGTAATCGTGATGACGGCCAAGAGCCTGACTGTGATACTGTGACCGGTAGTTTGGGACTTTAAGAATGAAAGAGTGTACAGAAATATGGTTTGAGAAAGTTAAATAGATTTGTTAATAGACTATATGTCTTTGTTAAGGGGAGGTAAAATGAGCAGAAGAATGTATTGAGAGAAGGGAGGTAACTCCGTAGGTCCCCTTTGGGGAGATGTAGCTTGGTGTTTTGGTTTGGTATTTCATGTGAGTTCTAAATTATGGTGTGACTGATTTGCATAGTAATGTTTTAGTAATAACCATTAAAGAAGATTGTGATAAACGAGCGCCAAGGCCTTATAGCTCTATCTTTTCCTACATCTCTCGTATTTTATTTTCTCCCACATTTGTGATCTTTCATCCCACATTTGCTATCCCACATTTGCTATTTCATCGTTTTGATTACTCGCGACCGGTATCTATAGAACCACATTTGTTCTTTCATCGGTGGTAAAATAAAGTCTTTTGATTGAGTCCCCATACCTGACATCATCGTTTGAAGTCCACATTGCATCGTGATAAATCTGGTGAAAACACATCTGGTCATCCGAATCAGACATCTGGGCATTATACAATTTCTGTGGACTCTTGTTATCTTTGTTGCTCGGCCAGGTCACCACATTGGACGCCCAGCTTGGCCAGGTGAAAACGTCTCATGCTGATTAAACCAACCGGCATGTAAATCAATAGGCGGCGCCACAAAGAGGACATGTTAGCATGCTGGCGACAATGGACGGAGGTAACAAAGAGTGCCGCCAACACACGGAACGATAAACAACCAGAGAATAATGTGACAGCACTTTTGCATTGGCCAGCCAATTATCTACTACCTGTTTGTCAAACAAGCCAGGCAACGAAAGTTGGTCGCGAATTACCACACCCAGTTTATTCAGACTGGATAATAATTCATTTCCGTGGTGAATTGTGTTCGTAAAGGATTTTGCGAAGGGAAAAGAAGTTCATCAGAAGTCTGAGTCTACACGCAACGTGTCTGACGTCTAACCAGAAATAAGTTATCAAAAACGGACATTTGGCTATGTGACGTACGTCTAAGTGTTACAAATGAATTTCCCTGACTCGATGGATTATAACAGAATATTGGCCTCTCATAACTTTAGAACCCCTGATCATATATTGTAACTTTAACCTGCATGCAGCATTTCCACGAGAATTGTACACGCTGGATCATTAATATGTAGCCTGCTATCTTCTGTGAACTTTTGAGATCGCATGGCCTTTGATGGGAGGTTAAATCACGCCCACGACCATCTCTGAGAACGATTTATAGCAATCTTTTCCTTAACGCCGGTCCAAAAGAGGACGTGGCCAGAGACTCACTCCTGTTTCTAGAGCAATTAACAGCAGTTCATTTTCTTACCTGGCTGTCGCCCCGCCTGGTGGGAGTTGCCAAAGCTTCTCAGAACAGCGGTACCATCAAAGACAGGCTGATCTTCAGAATGCAACGTGGAGCGGTATACGATCTAAAGAATCAGGGAACTCTCAGCTAACGTAGTTAGCTTCTCGAGAAATTTTCGCACCCTTATGCGAGCAGCCTGAGACGAAGAAGATCGGTAGACCGGGGAAAACGGAGGAAACACAGAGGTTAACACAACGGCGTTGTACCTCGGATTTGCTATACTTCAAGAAAGGCGTGAAAATCCAACACGTCCCATTTAAGTTACATTCGAGATGTATAAATAAAGAACTCCGAAAACTGCATTTTATCGTTCGTTCTGACAGAATCCTAGTTGCACTAGCATATAGCCTAGTCGGATTCCTGCTAGATTTCATCTACCTTCGTTGACTATTGGAGTGTATTCTTTCTGCGCAGACGGTAATTTATACATTAGCTTCGAGTGATCAGTGGTCTAGTTATTTCACTGGATTGTGGTGTAAATTTAACCTTATTAAATAAACCCATTTTCAAAGTTCTAGTGCAAACTAAATGTTACATCTAAAAGTATTTCCTAATACAATTGACGCGTAAATTAATTTTGCAGACGTTAAAGAGAATTATAACTAGTAAATACAGTTTAGTTCTGTATAGATAGATGTGCTTTTAATTATTTTTAACTCACGGGGGGTTTTCCTGATTTGTTAAATTGACGACGCTAATAAAGTAAATAGGCTAACTGTAATTTATCGCGTGTCAGATTATAATATGATTTGTAATGCATTTCTTGTTTTGATTATCTTTCATTCAGAACGATCATTCAACCTTCATCCCAGCAATTATAAATTATATACAGAGTTCTGCCAACTCAATTCGATAACTCCAGTAACATATGAACTTTTTTAAAGCTAAACTTGTGGCGACCTGTAATGGGCCCCGCTCCTCTGAATTTAACTGAGAATAAAGCCACCCAAGAAACATTTTTAAAATACTAGTTCATATAGTCCTTACAGTAAACTGGAAGCAGAACATATTTTATTCACTGCCCTATTTGTGAAGAAAAACATAGATCTACCTGAACACTGTCTGTCAAGTATATTCAGTGGATTTTACCCACCCCCGAAGAAGAACTTACCTCAGTGTTTTTAACTTGTGACAGTACGGAAAAAGAAAGTTATCTCCACCAGCTGTGCCAATTTTAGGAACCACACCATACCTCACGCTTAGCCAAGTGCCTGTGCCCTTCATTAGGAACTTTATCTAAACCAACAGTAGCCTTTACGCTTCCCCGTGTGGCGATTTTTTGAGACTATTTGTTACCTCGTTAAATCTGGGGCCTGACACGGAAGAAATAAGAAGACCAGTCCATTATTCCACGGTATAAGCTGCTGTGGTAAATAATTCCTAGAGTGCCAGAATTCACCATTTTGGTAAGTCTGCGTGTGTGTTTGTGGGATGGCCAGCCCTAGTGTGTTTTTTTGAATGAAAGGAGATTTAATCTTTTCTTTACCCTTTTAATTAGTTCGACCTAGTATTAAGGTGCATTATATTCATTGTACGGGACTTCTCCTAGCGGGATTGTGTAACTGTGTTCATTCCCCCCTCCCGTACAATTTGTTGATTAAAGGGAGACATTTGAGAACCTTAGCTTTTCCTCTACCCCCCCCCCCTTTTACTGTAACCCCTTGCCTCAGAGTAATAAATTTACCGGTTGGTTAAATTGCCTATCTCTGGTCACCCCCCCCCCCCTTTCTTGTCTTTTGGACCGGGTCTTGTTTGTTAGTAAATACAACCGGGAAACGGTGGATGGGATATTTCTCCTCAAACCCCCCTCTTCCCTTATCATATTTGTATTCTGTAACCTTTGATTTTTTACTGTAAATGTATAATTATTTGTGACTGATTTATGATAATAAAGGTATTGAACTTTATTTGTATTGGTTGTCGGCTGGCCCAAAACTCCAAACATTTCCCATCTGTGTAGGCTGTATTCATGTACGTTGCGCGACAGAATCACCAAATCGGTGAGTGCGCCTGAGCGACTGGAACTGACAAACAATTGTTTGTTCAGAAGAGAGATAGGAATAGTCTGTGAGAAACAGATATTGTCGTAATAAGAGACTGTCCTTGCTCTTCCCAGCGCTTGTGAATCTACTACCTCATTCTCCTAAATCCTTATTCTCACAGAGCCTTCAATATCACTCTACACTCTAAAGGGACCAATATCCATCAGAACCCTCTCAGATAAAAATTACGACAATATATGGTTAGCTCGTTCGAGATTCTGAACCTAGTTAAAATAGAGTGTGGTTGATTGTCTTTGTGAAGTAGGGTATAATCTTTAAAAGTAATTACTTCCCCTAGACCAAGCCGTTCAGTATTTGGGCCGACCACACAATAATTATAACAGGTTTGTTTTTCCACAGGAGCAGGCAGTTAGTGATAATAAAAGATTTGTCACCTTTGTATTCTCTGGCAGAGGGAATTGAAATTTTTGGTTATATAATTGCTGGGACTGCGTGATTGTTTTACAGTCACTAAAGGTTTTTTGAAGTTACTAGAGTTGAGCTTAGCTAAAGACGCCTTGTTCTGACTTTTTAAGTCTTGTTAACACGTCTCTTCTCATAAAATTGACTTCAGGGACGGAGTTTGTTGTTAGAGAATTAAAATTTCGGGAAAAAAAAAATTTATTTTATTTTTTTTCCCTTTTCAATTGGTTTAATTTAAATCTTTCTCTACTGATAGTAATAGTAGATTTTTTTCTAGTGTAACTTACCAATTAATTGGCATAGTTGCTTGCGTTAAAAGTCTTAAGTGACAATAATAGCGGCGATAAGTTAACACACGAGGTCATTAAGTAAATTGTTTTTACTTTCGGTTTTTTCTCGTAGCGGCTTTGTTTTTTTCCCTTCTTGTTCTTTCTTAATACTCTCTAATAGTAGAAGCATCCAGTTCTTCAATCATGGCAGAGAGAATTAGGATAAGATCCATTCTGATACAGGAAGCGAAAGACTCAGGATTAGAAACAGAAGCCGCGAATCTGTTTATCACCCAGGAACTGCAAATATATGACGTGGAGCAACAAAGAGCAGAAGCAGAGAGGAAAGAAGAGATACAAAGGGCAGAAGCTGAGAGGAAGGAAGAAAAAGAGAGAGAAGAGAGGGCAGAAGCTAGGAAGAAAGAAGCGGACGATCATCAATTGGAGCAGAAGAAAATTGAGGCAGAGATGGAAGCTCGCAGGGAAAGAGAGAAGGAGAGACAACGTGAGGAGAGAGACAGGGAAAGACAGCATGAACTGGCGCTTAAGGCTTTAGAGAATCGGGGCGCCTCTACTTCGAATAACGGAGAGCCGTCTTCGCCCCAGTCAATGGATCTCTCCAGCACGCAGACTGCCCAATTAACGGCGATGTCTTTTGCTTTAGAATCTTTTCCTAGCCCTAATGAAAAAATTGACAGCTACCTAGAAAAATTCGAAAGGCTCGCGAATCTGTATGGGTTAGAGAGTTCCCGCTGGGCACTTAAGCTCTCAACGTCACTAAAAGCTAATGCTTATGACGTATACAAAAAGCTGGGATCGAACCAACATGATTACGACATGCTGAAAAAGGCCTTGCTAGAACGGTTTGAGATGACCGCCCGAAAATTCCTGCAAATGTTCAGGAACAGCCGAAAAGAGAGCACGGAAACACTTTCACAGTTCTCTTCACGTCTCACGGGCTATTTGACAAAATGCATCGAATTATCGGACCTACCTCTTACATATGAGGGACTCCTTAAACTTGTTCTTGTGGAGCAGATAAAGTCTACTTTGTCAAACGAAACCCGTAGATTTTTGGCGGAACAGGGCGCAGTCAGACTTGAGGACATCCTCAATAAGGCCGAACGCTATACCAATGCAATGGCCGAACTTCCCAGCACAAAACGTAAACCCACCGATGAGCCATCTCGAAAACAAAATCTAGAGCAGTCATCCTATTCTTCTAATTCCTCTCAGAATTATAACAACGAGAAAATAATACCCAGAGATCTCCCCAGGAAAAATCGAAATTCTACAAAACCCGATAACCCCCCCCCCCCCCCACAACAATTCTGATCAACCCACACGGCCTACGTGGCAGCGCGGCCACCAAGGTCAAGGAAAAGGAAAGACCCCTACACCAGGAACGTCTGATCAGGGCAAACAAACCGGTCCAAACCGCGTTGGATGTTTGCATACAGCCTCGAAAGGTAGAGTCAATGTCAGTGATTCTCAACCTGAGGGGGACCGACCCTCAACTCGAGGAACTGTAATTCTGAATGGTACCTCAACCACTTGTCTCTTTGACACTGGATTAAGTTTTAGTTGTATTGTTGCTAGACACCTAGTCAAACCAGGTCAGGAGACAGAGGAAACCGTCAAACTTAGTGGAGTTTTTAAGAGTGATGCGCCCAGGACGCTGCCTATCGCACTGGTAGAAATACACTCTGACTTTGTCAGAGGTGTTATTAAAGCGGCCATAATGGATGATCCGATCTACCCAGTTATCCTGGGATGTAGATATGTGTTTATTGGGAGACAAAAGGAGCCGATTGTGGCAGCGGTAACCACAAGAGGGCAAGCCAAGAAGGAGAGGGAGCCTGCGCCAAATTTGTTGCCGAATGAACTGAAGGAGGCGCAACAAAAGGACCCTACTCTGGAGCCCTGCTTAAGAAAACTGCCCATGGCTAAGGACCCCAGACACAACGGAGACATCTTTTCTAAAGATGGCGTATTGTATCGTAGAACGGGCAACCCGGACACGGGGAATAACCAGCTCCTAGTACCGACGCAGTACAGAAGCCAGATCTTAGAAAAGGGGCACTCTCTTCCCTTTAGCGGACAAATGGGACAAAACGCCACTATTCAGCAGATTAGATTATGGGTTGTCATTGCTTGAAGACGTGATTGTCTTTAATGTTATGTTAAATTGTAATAGTAGAAGTAAGGTTACAAAGCGTGTGAACGCTAGTCAGTTCAATTGTGGAGGTTTGTTCACTCCGAACTGTTTTGAGATACGGGTGTTTAGCTATTTGTGGCTAGCCCGTGCAAGTAGTGAGACTGAACGGTGTTTTTTAACAGCCGGGTCTCGTAGCTGTTTTAGGGGGAGGATGTGTATTCCCGTGGGCAGTGAGTTTTGGGCATCGATCTGGAGAGGTCGCCCCATAGTGTGTGTTCTTGATGGTAAGCCTGTACAGTGCTGAATATAAGAGGCCATGATTTATGTAAGGCCATTATTTCCTTAGAGAGGATAATTGTGTTATGTGAAGACATGTTGATAAGTGATATTATTGCAATACTGCTGGGTGAGCAGTATTGTGAATATTTTGATAAGGATCCATTAACTTACACATGTCATATAATAGCGCTGAAAAATGATTAAAGGCGAGATTATTGCAGACTGCCGGGGATGGAGTCGAGTGAGAAATTGCTGGTAGGACTCATTAGATTATGATAGCGCTTTATGTGAGTTGGACTTCAATCGCACAGCCGAGGATGCCCGTTTGCTATCTTTGAGAAGGATCCATTTATTTTATTATATACAGCTGATGTGAGGAGTATCTGGAGGATACAATATTTATGCAGTAGCACGGCGATGATTGTGAGCCGTTTGCTATCTGTGAGGAGTGTATTTGGCCATATTTTACGGATCCCAGCATTATATCTATTTATAGCACAGGAGAGTATCTTGGGGATGCTATTTATGCAGTAGCACGGCGATGATGTGAGCCGTTTGCTATCTTTAGAGAGGCCATGATTATTATATAACTGCCGTAGATGCAGTCTTTGTGCACTGATGTGGAGTAGAGATTTTGTAGGCCATGATTATTATATATCTGCCGTAGATTCAGTATTTGTGCACATATGTGGAGTAGTGATTTTGTAGGCCAGGATGTGTAAGGGCCGTTTGGTGTGTTAACTACATTATGAAGATTCCTGTTTCGATGTAACTGTATTCGTCTAGATCTACGTGATGTTATAATTGTAATAAACCATGGTTAAAAAATATATCAAGGACGTTACAATCATGATTCCATGACTTGGTGTGTGCGCTACTGTGAGTGACTGTCCCAAAATCACTCACTTCTTCACCATTAATTAATTACATATAATAACATTTGGATTCTCCTTCACTAAAAAAAAGACTTTAATTATCAGTGGTGGACCAAACCAACGGGTCGTAACACCCACATTACATTCGCGTAACAAGAGGGTAAATTAGGTCAGATTCTGGACCAGTCATTACAAGTGGGAACACTGAACTGTGTTATGTTTGGCTCTGTGTGTGGGCGTGGCTTTAATTCAACTGTACACAGTATCAGCTGACTGCGCATATCCATCCTCATATCTTGGCGTGTTGTAGCAACTAAACTGACTTTATCAGTTGGTTTCCATATCAAACAGCTGTTATCTGATAGCGACATTGATGCCATAATTGTTACAGTGCTTGTTCCAGTCTTTCCATATGCAGATTCAACTATAGGTGCAGTATTTTGGAGAGTTCGTCTGCACGTATACCTCAAGTGATTGCGGGGTTGCTGTGATCGGTTCCTGTCGTCTGATGCATTGTTGAGGACATACTGTACAGTGGCAGGGATTTGAAGACAAGAGTGCCTAGTCCTTGTACCTTTTCTGCAGCGGGGTGTTTTAACGTCAGAACTTTGTGATATCCAGTGTGTTGGCGGAAGGGTCAGGATTACCTTCAGTTAAGTGCTTTTGTTGTGTGTAAATGTTGCCACTTCTGTCCATGTCAACAAGCCTCAATCTGCACTATCCTATTCTATTGATAACTATTGTTGTTGTTGTCGATAATTATATCGATTAATTATAGAATGTGATGATGTACAGGGATTGATGATACAATATTTGAGATCTAAACTTGATTTGGTATAATGAAAGTTTAATTAAGACATATATGGTTGACTAAGTAAACAAGTCACAATGGATTCTGATACAGATCCGGAGGATTATTAATTATAGCTACATATTACTTAGAAATAAAAATACTATTTTTATTTAACCTAAAGAGAAGAAACATTTTTTGTATTGTAAATTTTTGGAAAATGTGTTTTGAACATTGTGATATTTATTTTTTTCTGCGCCAGCGCTAGATTGTATGTTAAGGTTACTATTATGTAGTGACATTAATTCTTTGAAAATGTTGTGATGTTTGGATGTATTTTTTGGTTGTTAGCGCTTGACTATGCGTCAATGCGGAACTTGTGTTATCGTTAATAATGTTTTGTTTGGGTGATATTTGATGTAATTTATTTTTAGTTATGTATAAGTTTATAATTTAGTTAAATTACTTATTATGCTGTGCTTGTCATAAGCTTTCTTTTTTGTGTTAGTATATAAATATACTTTAGCATTTTTGTATTTTACAATACGTTGTTATATTTGGATAGTTATTGTTAGGTGTTGTTACCAACTTTCTTTACATTTGCATCTTTACTGTCATCTCTCTTTGTTGACTATTCGTCATTTCTTTACATTTTTTCTGTTGTCTTTTCAGTATTGTCTGATATTTTGTTTATGCTTCCGTGTTTCATCTTTGATGTAATTCATACTTCTTGTATACTTTTTTTTTCGTGTTACGCTATTTATACTTTCATTCTTTGTATTGTTAAATTAATTATATGACTTTAGATAATGTAATTGGTTCTTATAGTTCTATTTGTTTTACATGTATGGAATTGTTGTCTTCAATGTCATCTTATGATTCTATTTGATGCTTATCATATTCCCATTTCATATTTTGTCTTTTCGCTTACGATAGTTTATTTTCTGTTTAGTTTGTACTATGTATACTTAATTTGCGTTTGTATTAGATTAATTTTTATTTTGGTATGTTTGAATGAGTATGTTGGATGATTTAGTCGTTATCTTACATTTATTGATGATATTTTTGTAGATGTGCTATGTTTTCTTGTCATAGGTATATTTTTGTAGGTAATTGATAGAACTTCATTAATTTTTTAAATTTTTGGGAATTAATTAAAGAGATATTTGACATAACTTCATTGACAGTTAAATTTTTGGGAGTTTATTTTTCTACGTATTTCATATAATTTCATTAACCTTTAAATTTTTGGATCTTAAATTTTCTAAAAAATGATAAATCATTTTTTCCCGGACGGTGTGGCAAACTGTTACCAGTAATTTTAATGGAAGGGGACGTGATCTGGAAAATATTAGGTGAGCAGATTAGATTATGGGTTGTCATTGCTTGAAGACGTAATTGTCTTTAATGTTATGTTAAATTGTAATAGTAGAAGTAAGGTTACAAAGCGTGTGAACGCTAGTCAGTTCAATTGTGGAGGTTTGTTCACTCCGAACTGTTTTGAGATACGGGTGTTTAGCTATTTGTGGCTAGCCCGTGCAAGTAGTGAGACTGAACGGTGTTTTTTAACAGCCGGGTCTCGTAGCTGTTTTAGGGGGAGGATGTGTATTCCCGTGGGCAGTGAGTTTTGGGCATCGATCTGGAGAGGTCGCCCCATAGTGTGTGTTCTTGATGGTAAGCCTGTACAGTGCTGAATATAAGAGGCCATGATTTATGTAAGGCCATTATTTCCTTAGAGAGGATAATTGTGTTATGTGAAGACATGTTGATAAGTGATATTATTGCAAACTGCTGGGTGAGCAGTATTGTGAATATTTTGATAAGGATCCATTAACTTACACATGTCATATAATAGCGCTAAAAATGAGTAAAGGCGAGATTATTGCAGACTGCCGGGGATGGAGTCGAGTGAGAAATTGCTGGTAGGACTCATTAGATTATGATAGCGCTTATGTGAGTGTAGCACGGCGAGGATGCCCGTTTGCTATCTTTGAGAAGGATCCATTATTATTAATACAGCGCTTATGTGAGGAGAGTATCTTGAGGATGCTATTTATGCAGTAGCACGGCGATGATGTGAGCCGTTTGCTATCTGTGAGGAGGCCATAGTTACGGATCCATTATTATATATTATAGCGCAGGAGGAGTATCTGGAGGATACAATATTTATGCAGTAGCACGGCGATGATGCGAGCCGTTTGCTATCTGTGAGGAGGCCATATTTACGGATCCAGCATTATATCTTATAGCACAGGAGAGTATCTTGAGGATGCTATTTATGCAGTAGCACGGCGATGATGTGAGCCGTTTGCTATCTTTAGAGAGGCCATGATTATTAGATAACTGCCGTAGATGCAGTCTTTGTGCACTGATGTGGAGTAGAGATTTTGTAGGCCATGACTATTATATAACTGCCGTAGATGCAGTATTTGTGCACTGATGTGGAGTAGAGATTTTGTAGGCCAGGATGTGTAAGGGCCGTATGGTGTGTTAACTACATTATGAAGATTCATGTTTCGATGTAACTGTATTCGTCTAGATCTACGTGATGTTATAATTGTAATAAACCATGGTTAAAATATCATCAGACGTTACACCATTCCATGACTTGGTGTGTGCGCTACTGTGAGTGACTGTCCCAAACCACACTCACCTTCTTCACCATAATTAATTACATATAACATTTGGATTCTCCTTCACTAAAAAAAAGACTTTAATTATCAGTGGCCAGGAATGAACTCTGACATTATCAGGTACGTGAAATCCTGCGCCCAGTGCCAACGGGTAGCACCCAAGCACTTGACACCCCCAGTACCCATGGGACAAATGCCAATAGTGGGTACTCCATTTGAACGGGTTGCTGTCGACATCATTGGACCCCTGGAAAGGAACAAAAGAAAGCACAGGTTCATCCTGACTTTAGTCGACACTTGCACAATGTGGGCCGAAGCTGTACCGCTAACATGCATAGATTCCAAGCATGTCGCAGAAGCCCTCGTGCAAATCTTTACACGGTTGGGATTCCCTCAACACGTTTTGACGGACAATGGATCCCAATTCCGTAGCCTGTTAATGGAGGAGATCTTTAAGATCTTGAGGGCCAAACATATCCACACAAGTCCCTACCATCCGGCCGGAAATGGGCTCGTGGAACGTTTTAATGGCAGCCTCACCACCATGTTACGTAAGCTGGATCAGGAGAAACCGGAAGACTGGGACCTATATATATCGGCTGCCTTATTCGCCTACCGAGAGGTTCCCCAAGCGTCTACGGGATTCCCGCCTGCTACACTTTTATTTGGCAGACCTATAAAGGGGCCACTAGAAGCCTTACTTCGGTCCCTGACAGACCAAAAGGCTGACGAGACAGTCGTCTCTGCAAGCAAATATGTATCTGAGCTCAAGGAAAGGTTAAAGCTAGGATGGGATCTAGCCAACACCAACCTTAAGAAAGCCCGAGCTAAACATACTAAAAGATACAAAAAGCTGCAAAAGAGAGAGAACTACAACCAGGGGAGAAAGTTTTGTTGCTACTCCCAACCGGAAGCAATAAACTTCGCATCGGATGGCAAGGGCCGTTTACCGTCCTTAAAAAGATCTCACGTACCAATTACAAGATCTCCATCAAAGGAAAGGAGAAGGTCTTCCACATAAATCTGCTTAAGAAATATTTGGAAAGACCGGTGCCATCCTCCGAGCATCTCTTGGCTGTCGCCATAGCAACGGAAGACGAGGATGATGATGATGGTTGCATGGAGTATCCATTGCAACCCACAGAAGCCTTTGAAGATGTCAAGTTCGGCGATAATCTCTCAGTAGAACAACAAACAGAAACCAGGGCGCTACTGAAGCAGTACAGTGCAGTCTTAACGGATGTACCTGGTCGAACAAATCTCATCGAATTTGACATGAAATTAACAAACGAGACCCCTGTTCGAACCAGAGTATACCCCATTCCGTACGCCAAAGCTGATGCACTTCGCGGAGAAATAGACAAGCTGCGTCAGGCAGGAATTATCAGCGAGTCTACATCTCATTACAGTTCGAGTGTAGTGCTGTTACAGAAGCCCAATAAGGAAGTTCGGCTGTGTATTGATTACAGGTTGCTAAACGCCGTAACGGAATTCCAGCCTGAACCGCTCCAAACTGTTTCTGAGTTGTTCACCAAGCTCAGCAAGGCAACGATTTTCTCTAAGATTGACCTCAGTAAAGGTTATTATCAAATACCAGTCAAGGAGGAAGTTAAACCTTTGCTAGCTTTCAGCACTAGTGAAGGACATTACACATTTAATGTGATGCCGTTCGGATTGCATAACGCACCACGAGTGTTTACCAGGATGATGAGAAAGCTTTTAGAACCCTTGCAAAGTCCCCACATCCATAATTTCATGGACGACATCTTAATTGCATCGGAATCCGACGAAGAACATATTGCTACCGTCGCTATGCTCCTTAGGAGACTACAGGAAACTGGTCTCACAGCCAGACCTAGCAAATGTCTCATCGCATTTGAAAAGCTGGACTTCCTGGGGCACACTATTTCTCACGGCTGTAGTTGGCCTATTAAGAAGAACGTGGAGAAAATAGTGGCAGCAAAAAGACCCCGAACAAAGAAAGACATCAGGTCCTTCTTATCACTATGTGCCTACTATCAGAAATACATCCAGAACTTCAACGGACTGACAGCACCTCTGACTGACCTCACCAAGAAAGGTTGTCCTGATAAGGTCATGTGGGATCAAAAGTGCGAACAGGCATACAGCACTTTGAAAGGACAGTTGTCGGCATACCCCATCCTAAGGTTACCTGACCTTAAGAAACCTTTCGCACTGAGAGTTGACGCATCAGGTCACGGCATCGGGTCAACATTTCTGCAAGCCGAGGACAGTGACCCGAACATGCTATTCCCAGTAGCTTACGGCAGTCGGAAACTGAACAAAGCGGAACGCAACTACAGTGTCGTTGAAAGAGAATGTCTCGCTCTGATTCATGGCATCAGACGCCATCATGAGTTTCTGTATGGTACTTCTTTCACGGTGCAAACAGACCATGCTCCATTAGCTTTCCTGGGTGCCAATAAGGAATTCAACGCAAGGATAATGCGTTGGGCCTTGTTATTGAGTGTTTATTCCTTCAAAGTGGAATATATTCCAGGAAAACAGAATGTCGGAGCTGACTTCTTGAGTAGAAACTAGACCACAGAGGAAGAGGAGAAAATCGACGATGCCAATCATCCAAAAGCTACCGATCAGGGAAGCTTCATTGTCATAAACGAAACATGAAAACGAGTTTCCATGTCTCAAAAGTGGGGACGACTGTGACGTACGTCTAAGTATGACAAATGAATTTCCCTGACTCGATGGATTATAACAGAATATTGGCCTCTCATAACTTTAGAACCCCTGATCATATATTGTAACTTTAACCTGCATGCAGCATTTCCACGAGAATTTTACACGCTGGATCATTAATATGTAGCCTGCTATCTTCTGTGAACTTTTGAGATCGCATGGCCTTTGATGGGAGGTTAAATCACGCCCACGACCATCTCTGAGAACGATTTATAGCAATCTTTTCCTTAACGCCGGCCCAAAAGAGGACGTGGCCAGAGACTCACTCCTGTTTCTAGAGCAATTAACAGCAGTTCATTTTCTTACCTGGCTGTCGCCCCGCCTGGTGGGAGTTGCCAAAGCTTCTCAGAACAGCGGTACCATCAAAGACAGGCTGATCTTCAGAATTCAACGTGGAGCGGTATACGATCTAAAGAATCAGGGAACTCTCAGCTAACGTAGTTAGCTTCTCGAGAAATTTTCGCACCCTTATGCGAGCAGCCTGAGACGAAGAAGATCGGTAGACCGGGGAAAACGGAGGAAACACAGAGGTTAACACAACGGCGTTGTACCTCGGATTTGCTATACTTCAAGAAAGGCGTGAAAATCCAACACGTCCCATTTAAGTTACATTCGAGATGTATAAATAAAGAACTCCGAAAACTGCATTTTATCGTTCGTTCTGACAGAATCCTAGTTGCACTAGCATATAGCCTAGTCGGATTCCTGCTAGATTTCATCTACCTTCGTTGACTATTGGAGTGTATTCTTTCTGCGCAGACGGTAATTTATACATTAGCTTCGAGTGATCAGTGGTCTAGTTATTTCACTGGATTGTGGTGTAAATTTAACCTTATTAAATAAACCCATTTTCAAAGTTCTAGTGCAAACTAAATGTTACATCTAAAAGTATTTCCTAATACAATTGACGCGTAAATTAATTTTGCAGACGTTAAAGAGAATTATAACTAGTAAATACAGTTTAGTTCTGTATAGATAGATGTGCTTTTAATTATTTTTAACTCACGGGGGGTTTTCCTGATTTGTTAAATTGACGACGCTAATAAAGTAAATAGGCTAACTGTAATTTATCGCGTGTCAGATTATAATATGATTTGTAATGCATTTCTTGTTTTGATTATCTTTCATTCAGAACGATCATTCAACCTGCATCCCAGCAATTATAAATTATATACAGAGTTCTGCCAACTCAATTCGATAACTCCAGTAACATATGAACTTTTTTAAAGCTAAACTTGTGGCGACCTGTAATGGGCCCCGCTCCTCTGAATTTAACTGAGAATAAAGCCACCCAAGAAACACTTTTAAAATACTAGTTCATATAGTCCTTACAGTAAACTGGAAGCAGAACATATTTTATTCACTGCCCTATTTGTGAAGAAAAACATAGATCTACCTGAACACTGTCTGTCAAGTATATTCAGTGGATTTTACCCACCCCCGAAGAAGAACTTACCTCAGTGTTTTTAACTTGTGACAGTACGGAAAAAGAAAGTTATCTCCACCAGCTGTGCCAATTTTAGGAACCACACCATACCTCACGCTTAGCCAAGTGCCTGTGCCCTTCATTAGGAACTTTATCTAAACCAACAGTAGCCTTTACGCTTCCCCGTGTGGCGATTTTTTGAGACTATTTGTTACCTCGTTAAATCTGGGGCCTGACACGGAAGAAATAAGAAGACCAGTCCATTATTCCACGGTATTAGCTGCTGTGGTAAATAATTCCTAGAGTGCCAGAATTCACCATTTTGGTAAGTCTGCGTGTGTGTTTGTGGGATGGCCAGCCCTAGTGTGTTTTTTTGAATGAAAGGAGATTTAATCTTTTCTTTACCCTTTTAATTAGTTCGACCTAGTATTAAGGTGCATTATATTCATTGTACGGGACTTCTCCTAGCGGGATTGTGTAACTGTGTTCATTCCCCCCTCCCGTAAAATTTGTTGATTAAAGGGAGACATTTGAGAACCTTAGCTTTTCCCCTCCCCCCCCCCCCCCCCCCCCTTTACTGTAACCCCTTGCCTCAGAGTAATAAATTTACCGGTTGGTTAAATTGCCTATCTCTGATCACCCCCCCCCCCCCCCTGTTCTTGTCTTTTGGACCGGGTCTTGTCTGTTAGTAAATACAACCGGGAAACGGTGGATGGGATATTTCTCCTCAAACCCCCCTCTTCCCTTATCATATTTGTATTCTGTAACCTTTGATTTTTTACTGTAAATGTATAATTATTTGTGACTGATTTATGATAATAAAGGTATTGAACTTTATTTGTATTGGTTGTCGGCTGGCCCAAAACTCCAAACATTTCCCATCTGTGTAGGCTGTATTCATGTACGTTGCGCGACAGAATCACCAAATCGGTGAGTGCGCCTGAGCGACTGGAACTGACAAACAATTGTTTGTTCAGAAGAGAGATAGGAATAGTCTGTGAGAAACAGATATTGTCGTAATAAGAGACTGTCCTTGCTCTTCCCAGCGCTTGTGAATCTACTACCTCATTCTCCTAAATCCTTATTCTCACAGAGCCTTCAATATCACTCTACACTCTAAAGGAACCAATATCCATCAGAACCCTCTCAGATAAAAATTACGACAGGCTAGCAGAATTCGCCATAGGACATCTTTCATTCCTCAATTAAAAAGGAATATTGTCTCACCCACAAGTCAGAAGGTGGACGCAGCATTTTTCGTCATCCATATACTGCTGGCTCACAAGTTCAATACAGAGTCATCACAAATTCAAATCACTCGAGATCATTATTATCTGAAGTCAAGCAAAAGAGCTCAAAAGTGGAATCTCATATTTATACCAAGTGCAACACACTCTTAAGCGCATTCTATGAAGCAGACTCTAAAGTATATTTTATGAATCACGACTACATACGCAAGATTATGAGTCTACATCTCACTAACATTTCGTGAAGATATCCAGCCTGACCGGTACCCTCGGGAGATTAGACAACAGACCTTTTGTTCATATGACAGCTATTAACTGTTGATCAACACTACAGAGATATACTCAAACAGTGAAGGAATATATATATATCTCTCGTCAACGCTCTCAGTCCGACAACAGTTTTCATCAGAACGTCCTCGACTTAGAGATAACCCCACTCTACATAACGTATAACTTCTTCTTCTTCTTCCTCGTTCGTCCTGAAAAGGACGTTGGTTGCGTTGTGTCTGTTTACGCCGGAGCTGTGATATCTGCACCTTTCGGTCGACACATCCGACTTCAGCACGGCATTTTTTGGGACCGGGTTTGCCTTCCCTCTGCGATCCCTACTCTCTCAGCCAGACTGCAGTGATGCAGCCTGTTTCCAGGACCACCACGTGGAGATGGAGTAGGGTCTTGGTCAGCTCTGGTTCGCTAACCCTGATGCAAGCAGTCAAGCTATAGGTCGCTGACTGCATTCTCTATTGCTGCATCTTTGGGTCCCATAACGTATAACAACTTGGGACATTTTATGCATACATGTGAATCATCATATCAATGAGAAGCATTTAGAGACACATGGACTGTGTAGATTACTCACCAGTGTGGTAACACGTATCATATCACATCATCATCATTTCGCTTTGCACCAGTTCATTCTTAATTAACTACTACTTAATTAACTGCAATTTTATTATCTCATCTGTGTGTTTTGTGTAAATCGTCTTTCACCATCATCTCGTTCTAACCATTACTAACCCTATATGTGTGGATATTTCATTAATAAACCCAACGATCGTTTGATCATTATCTAGTTTGTTAATATATCACTCGTGCTGTCGGTGTTACATATTCACCTATAGGAACATTTCTCTACTCAGATGAGGTTGGGGGCCTTTTTCTGTTACGGGATCTAAGGGCAGAAGCTAAGGTCGTGGGGAAACAGAACTCTTTCCATAATTAATTAGAAAACACTGTCCAGTGGAAAGCATTCGCATTCCCGTCTTCTGGTCCCTATCTCGAATAGGTCTTTATTCTTTCTTAACGAGCCAATTTCTAGAGACCTTCTACCTATCTTATAGGCTATTCCTGGCAAAAATTACTGTCGTAGTTGCCCCAATACGCACCACACGACAAAGATTGTATTAGTTTTTGAGTTTAATCAGCAAAGGGTCATGACTTTAAATTACGTCCCTTGAAAGGTTTTAGTGAGCGATACAAAAATAAACACGCATGAGAAAGTTGTTGCGAGGGTGAACACATTTTAGCAGAGAACGTGAAAATGTTAAATCGAAAAGAAGATTAAGAAATCTGATTTGAGAACGTGCTTAGCGTAGAATAGCAAGTTTGCTATGTATTAAAGTTGTGTAGTGGCGAGCGATGTTTGATGGTTTATATTTCTGGCGAACAAGCCACTGAAGGTGGTTGGTTGCTGTGGTCAATAGTATTGTATCAAATTATTTTGCCGAATCAACAAGACGCTCAAACGCCCCCTTTAATAGATGATAGATAAAGACAAGAAAAACAATGTCGCCAGTTCAAGATTGTTAACAATTTGTCAAGACTACAAGACGAACAGGTATGTTATGTTAGATGCAGAGACAATAGACAGTAGCTAGGGGCAGCGTAGAACAAGTGATTATTGATACAAATAAACAGCCCTGGTGGTTAGACCAGTCTTATATCAAAGATACATCGATTAGTGTCACCAGTCTTACGGGCCTTATCAAGGGTTAGGAAACCAGAAGAACAGAACCGTAGATGAGCTAGTAATCTTAGAGACAGCGTCAGACTATATAAGAGAAAAAATGATGGAGTGAGAGAAGATTTATTTTAAAAGTTGCCTATGAACATTGTTATTATGGGAGATGACCCGCCTCAGAGGAAAGGTTGGGCATGAATTATGATTTCAGCGGATTGACGACTAGCTGTAAATAAACATCATCTTTGTTGTTCACCGCTGTTTGAGTGCAGTACTTTTCGCCAGATGTTCTCCATCCCATCATCTGTCTGTCATGTGATGTTAAATCGTCAAGATTTGTTTTAACATAGCATCATCAACACCTAGCTGCTCACTGCGGGACAGTGAGACGAGTCCCAGTATATTTGTTTTAACATAGCATCATCAACACCTAGCTGCTCACTGCGGGACAGTGAGACGAGTCCCAGTATATTTGTTTTAACATAGCATCATCAACCCCTAGCTGCTCACTGCGGGACAGTGAGACGAGTCCCAGTATATTTGTTTTAACATAGCATCATCAACACCTAGCTGCCTACTGCGGGACAGTGAGACGAGTCCCACTATATTTACCACGGAAAATCATCAAAACATATACTCAGGCAAAGAGAAAGGAGGTCAGAGTGGCGTCGGCTTCTACCTGTCTAAAAGGACAGCTGCCTTCCTATTAGGATGTAATTCCATAAATGACCGCATTGTCACAATCAGACTGAAAGGAAATAGAAAGAACATCACAATTATACAAACATATGCTCCAAAAGCAGCTGCTGAAAACATGAAATTGAAGAGTTTTACAACGTACTGCAACACGCATCAGATAAAGCAAATAAGCAAGATATTAGGATACTAATGGGAGATTTTAATGCCAAAGTTAGAAACGAAAGATTAAAACATGAAAAAAGAGTGAAAGGAAGTTATGGATTGGGCCAGAGAAATTAGAAAGGAGAACGCTTGACAACATTCTGCCTAGAAAACAACCTAATCATCACAAATACTCTTTTTATGCAACACCCTAGAAGACAATATAGGCTACATGGACGTCACCGGACGGAAAAAAGCAAGAACCAAGTAGATTACATCTTAATACAACAGAGGTGGCGATCATGTATCTCATCCACCAAGACGCTCCAATGAACAGACTGTGACTCTAAACTTCTTGCGGCAAACTTCTGGATCAAACTGAAAAAAGTCGTTACAAGCGACAAAGTAATTCGATATGACACAAGCGCCATACCAGAAGAGTACAGTGTCGACATTCAGAACAAATTTGACGTTCTTATGGCAGTACAGGAGGAAATGACACCAGGTGAACTTGCCAATAACATCAGAGATGTTTACATTACAAATGCACAGAGGTTAATTCCTAAAATAAGAATAAAGAGACGAGAATACATCTCAGACGAAACACTGAAGTTTGTGGTAGAAAATAGAAAAATGAAGTCCAAAAAAAGACACAGAAAATCAGGAATTATACAAGGAATACACAAAGCAGATTAATCTGTAAGCCCCAAGAACCACTATATGGGCTTTCGATTTAGACCCATTTGACCCGGGAGCCTATTAAGTGGATGTCGTATCTTTTGCTCCTGTCTAGAGCTGTTTTCTAATTTTAACAACCCAACACGTCATTTCCGACAGAAAGAACCTTCCTTTAACACAACGTGTGTCGAAGAGTTGACGTGTTTTCGTTGTTTGACTTTAATTTAAGATTTTAAAACTCATATTTTAAAAGATAAAATGGCTACGCCCACTGCTTCTGGTAGACTTAGAAGAATAACGGCAGACTAAGCTATGAAGTTATTACAAGAGATTTTGGATAGTGATAATAAGGTGTTTTCCTATGGATTATAAATGAACATCAGAAGGGAGCAGCGCGGCAAGGTAAGAATATATATATTGTTTTCAAATTTACCTACTGTTTCATTTACCTCTTATTCTGCCTCCATTTTACCTTGCATTGTACGTTTTACTAACAAATAATTTGTATTGATAAGCCTAATTTTTAAATTATGCGCAAGATGCAGTTACTAACAATCAATTATGTGTAAATAATATTTGTGGCAGTAAGGGAAAGAAGAATGAGAAGCATAACATGAGTTGGTATAGACGAGGTAGAAAAAAGGGATGTACGGAAATGATGCGCATAGAAATGGTCAAAACAGAAAGAGGTTAAGCACGTTTTTCTCAGCATCTGGCAGAAGCGTGAGAGACGTCGGGACAGAAGCAGGGTAGCCATGTTGAAGGCGATCACTAGTTAAAGGAGACTTTGTATTGTCTCTTAGATATCCCGAGTCCGGGTTGTGTAGACATAAGCCTCCATAGATAGGTAGGCTGACGAGTTCCGACAATAGTACAAGGAGCGGTGAAGCTTTATTCTGAAGGAAGGGTACATAAGGTAAACTAGTTTATGACAGTTCGATGGTGGATAAGTGTGTCAAGATAGCGGCCACTATAAATCAGGAAAAGTTACATTCCCCGGAGTCAGTCCGGTATAACGTGAGCGCATTCCAATAATATACCTGTACTGTCCTCAAAAGGGACAATATGCATAAGACAGTGAAACTCTGAATTACATGGGTGTATGGAAGCTAATAGTGTTCAAGAGAGGCGAGTCGGATGGACCCAGATTGTTGGAGGGGTCACCACTTCGTATTATCGTCTCCATTGCGGGGAACAACAGCGATAATTGGTATGTAGGATTTTATTATCGTTTATTTATTAGTGCGGTTTTGAGATTTCGCCCGTAGTTAATTTCTTCGGGGACATTAACTTTTTAGTTCTAAAGGATAGTGCCATCCATTATCATTTTTGAAGAAGGACGTAAATGTAACAGTGTGCTTATTCTTTCTATGATTTTGGCAGTAGATAGGAACGTGGGAAGTTATAAGCTACACGTGTGCTCATAGTTGTAGAATGTTATGTAAAACCACCATTTATTCCTGTGCATTTACAAATGTAATTTTAGTGGGAATCGATTGTGTGTACTACATTTTATGTTTTTGCCTTAATGTGAGGAATACCGTCGGAGAGCAAAGATGTATGTTATAAGTGAATTATACTGCTTAGAGGCGGAAATTATTCCTGTAGCACGAGATTTAATTTAATGTTGGAGTAAGTAGGAAACCTCATGGGTGATGTTAAAAAAAAAGGAGGCCAAGGAATTTCGGACAGGATTTCCTAGTTTGAATGTTGACACGTGGGTTGCCATGTGTGACGGCCAAGTGGCCCGTCAGACAGGTTTTGTTTATTTGGCTGGCGGATTTTAGTTGAGATGGAGAGGAGGAGGGAGATTTAAGTGCCACGTGGGTAGAAATATTTTATGTATTGTTATGCAGAACGAGTGAGAGAGAGAAGGAGGGAGATTAAGTGCCACGTGGGTAATATTATTTTTTTTGTATTGTTGTACATGACGAGTGGAGTATTGAGTAAGAGAAGTGATACATCACATTGATACACGCTTTTTCTTTTTGATGGTGATAGTGATAAAGGCTGTAATTCTAGGATGCTATATACTGTGTTTTATCAGTGTACGTTGTAAAGATGTACTGGGACTGAATAGTCAACTCAAACAACCGAGCACAGTGTCAGATATACATGTCACCTTGTCCTGGGACACAATGAGGCCCTGACAAGAATACAGTGTTGACAATGAGTGTTGTAATAAATGTCAATACGCGAATGTATGACTGTTCTGTGGAGTTGACTGAAGGTTCAAACATTCATTCATGCGTATCTATAAGTTATTTATGCAGACTACTGTAGACGTTTCAATAGTTTAATTTGACGCACACACTTGACAGAATGGGTTCAGTTACAGGAATACAAGTCGACATCAATAGCATATTGTTGACCCACGGTGTACAATTAGAAATTGGCATTCATGTTGAGGACAATCACAATGGAACATCAGTATACAAACGTTCAAAGTTCCATATCTCATATAAGTATTCATCAGGCCTTACTGACTGATCGGGTCAGATAATATATAATGTTTAACAAATCTTCATCATTCCTTACTGACTAGTCATGTCAGTTAATCAATAATGTTTACGGTGACTCCTGGACAGAACCTCCTTTAGCATAAGTGTAGCTTGCACCCTAGCGGAGATTTCTTTAAATAGCATTCAGCAAATATCTTC